>CM022703.1:75823973-76358973 GCA_012295165.1 Asparagus setaceus
AAATTGCTTATCGCATTCGAACGAAACTCGCGGATGGGTTGGCAACCAACGATCCATTCGACAAACCGACATCGCAAAACGCCACGCCGCAAAAACGCCAGAGCGAGTCGACGGAGCACATGAAGTGAGCCAAGACGCACGAGCCAATGAGACGACGCGCCGAAGTTGACTAAACTCAAACGTTGACGAGACGGAATCAACCGCATTTAGTCCGCCAATGCAAACGGGCCGCTTAAGCTCGAAAGTTGATCGCACGACTCAAACACAACGGCGACATTACCGAGCAAAACTAAGCCCGAAGACCGAAAGAATCGACGAAGAATCGACGGAGAAACGACGAAAACGACGGAAAACGCCAAGACGCGCCACGCCATGGCCGAGCCACACTCGCCAACTTTGCCGAGGTGGTTCGGCCAAGTGGCCGAGCCACCGAGGTGGTTGGCGACACCCCCCCCTCCATTGTATAAATAGGGGGTCTCGATTTTCAAGGGGTCGGATTACGGGGCTCAGAGAGGAGATTTTGGACTTCGTGCTGGAGGACTTGGCTCTGGATTTTCGACGCATTTTCTCAAGAGTTCTCACGAGATCCGCGAGCCGCCGACGACCGCTCCGGAGCACCGGCGAGCACAAGTCCAACGACACCGGATCTACAAGCAAAGGTAACCGACTGGTCGAACCATGATACCCTCTAGATTAAGCTTCGCCTTAATCTCGTGGATAGCCTGCGGATTTCTCCTAGTAGATCTCACCCGCCGCGATCCTCTCCTTCGTGAGTGTGATCCTCTCAGCTTCGCTTCCTTCGAAACGAGCCCCGTGTTATGAGTGGGTGGTTAATTGAAAAATTAATGGCAATCAATTGGGAGGTTATGAAAAATTAAGCATGTATGTCTTCATGTATGCATGCATGGATGTGCAAGCAATGGGGAGGTTATAAAAATTGAGCATGCATATATGAATGGATGTGTTGGAGGGCATTTTGGATAGAAATGTTTTAACATGGCAACCCACTTTTATAATAGTATTAGATTAGATTAGACTAGTATGGTGTACGTGCGTTGCACGTGTGTCCATTTTCATGTTTATATGTAGGCTATAAGTGCGCATTGTGATGATAATTTAATGTATCTAATGTATATTTTTATTATATAATAGTGTTTTCAAATTTGTTTGATTTGCATTCGACACTTTATTAGATATCAAATTAGTTTTTCCAATCATAAAATTTATATATTCTATTTAGGTAAATTTCACAAATGCCCTAAGATAAACCCCTCGAATTTTTAAAATGTCACAAAACCTCCTTAAGTTTTGGTGTTCTCAAAACCACATTCAAACTCTAAAAGCGTGAAACACAATTTTCATTGGCAAAAATATCACCCTGCATAATTTTATCCACATGTGAAAAAGTACAAAGTAAGTGTTAATGCCATTAAGAAGGATTTTTTGAAAATTGTTGAAAGTTTAAGGGGATTTATTGAGATCGCTAAAGCTCAGGGGTTTTATGACATTTTGCAAGTTAAGTGGTATTATCTAAGAAATGCCAAATTTAAGGGTTTTCTGAAGGCTAAAAACACTTAAGTAACTTATAGTTTCACCTACTTTTACTTATACACCCCAAGTTGTAAAAATCTCCAAGTTATATACCCACTGTTTAAACATGGCAAATTAGTATATTATGTTACTTAAATGTTCGAGTATTCGCATGTCCTACTCACATGTCAATTATAGCTTTGTTTTACCCTCATTGATTACTTTATTTATATTTTTACCTACCTTATTACTATGGAGGAGGTTAATTTTAGTCAAGGGTAATTTGGTCTTAACCCTAAAAATTAACTCTATTTAGAAATTTTAATGGAGAAAATTGGTATCCTTAACATATATCTTTCTCCTTCATTACCTTGTTCTTGATCTAAATTGAAGTTGAGCTATGATTTAATTGTTTGCAAGAAACAACATTGGTAAAAAGAAACTTATAACGGGTTAAGAAATTTCTTAGTTAGCTAATAATTTGTTTTGATAAATCCAAGGAGATGTATGGTCTAATTCTTCTCCTCCCATTGCCTTGTCATTCATTAGTCTTTGAGATGATACTTTAAGGTTTGAATTTTATTATTAATTCCTTGTTCGCATAATTTTACTAAACTAATAGCCAATTTAGTAATCAAAGTATTCTTGACTTGCTATTGTGCCCAAAACTTATGATGGGAATAGATATAAGTGGAAAAATAGTCTTATATCTCTCCTCATATTAGTTAGTTATTGATCTAGATCGACATTAAGCAATAGTTTAATGGATTGTAGTAAACAACATTGTCATAGAAGAGAATTTTTATAATAAACCTAATAACACAAGTTCAAAATTTATTAGTTAGCAAATAACTTATTCTAATTTGCTTTTGAAGTGCTAGTTTATTGACTCAGTTTATAATTAATCAGTTGTTTGCATAATTTTACCGATCGAATAGCTACTTTTAGTTTCATGAATTTCAATAAAAATATTATGATGTAAGAATTAAGAAGCTAAAACAGATCGCCAATGCAACTATCAAAATATTGAAACCACCCTTAACTTTAAATGATTATCAAATAACCCTTGTAACTTTCAAAATATTAGAGAACTAAGATTTTATTAGAAGACCCTATAATTGTGAATCACATTTCAAGAAAAAATATCCCATGCGAACGTTTACTCATCCATACTGAAAATTTGTGGCTCACGCTGTCAAAGGGGGGTTTTTTAATAAAATTACAAAATTAAATTTTTTGATAACCCCTAAACTTAAAGGGGTTTTCTGATATTCTGAAAGTTAGGAGATTACCTGATTATCGTCCAAAGTTAAAAGGGCTTTTATATTTAGTCAAGCAAGAACGGCTAAATTGCGCTTAAATGCCTTAAAGTTTCACTAACCTTGTACTTAAATACTTTTACTTTAAAATCAAGGAAAAAATGACCCAAAGTATTAAAAAAATGACCCAAAGTATTTAAGTGTTGCATATGAATGCCTTATAGTAAAAAAAAAATCCAAATGACGTTAACTTTTTCTATATATCCAAGAATATCACATAACAGAGGGTACTAAAGTGAAATTTTTAGAAATTTCAAGGCATTCAATGAGACCATTTACAAATTGAGGGTATTTATTTGCAACAATGGATAAACAAGAAGGCACCAGCGTGTAATATTGGGTAAACAAAAGAGCACAAACATATAATATATTGAAATTTTTGGGGCATATATCTGTAACACTTAAATACTTTAAGGCATTTTTTGGTTCGGTTTCAAAATAAGAGTCACTTACGTGCAAGGTTAGTGAAACTTCAGAGCATTTAGGCGCAATTTAGCCTAAAGAATACCTGTGATTAACCCAGACCGTACATTTAGCCTCAAATTCCATCGAATCACAACCGTCAATGATTTCTACAAACGACTGTGATTAGCAAGATATCTTTACCACAAGGGTTTAAATCTGGATCACCTGACAGCGCACTTGAGGGTTCACATAAACCCTAGTTTTCTCATCCTATAAATAGCGTATAAGGTGTACTTTAGCAGATCTATCTCACCACCATCTTCAGCTTTTCTTTCGTTTAGAGAGGAGCCGCCTCTCATTGCTGGTCATGAAAGGCACACGGCTTCTTATTTGGTGAAGAAGTAAGCAAGTGCTTTTCATGATTTGCAGGAGTCGATCGCCTCCCTCAGACTCTTTTGTCTTGAAGTATCAAAGATCTTCAATATATATTTATTTCTTGTACGAGCTTGTTAGTTTTCATTTTGTTTAGAATATCAGAAATTATCTTTGATCTATGCGGTTTCATCTATTTCAGTTTTAGTACATACGTACGACTGGATGTTATTTCATCCTAGAAATTTGAAACAGGCATTTCCATGTGATATGAAATATATTGTTTTTGAACATCTGAACATCTGTATTTTTGAAAATTTGAAAAATAATTTTCATTTAACTTATAGAAAGTTTGCATTTAATTGACAGGAGAGAGCAAGGGTTAAGTGATTTTCTGAGAGAAGTTAAGTTCTATCTTTTTAGTTGAACATTAAATCCTCTATATATCAATTTTCTCAGTTGCACTATTTTTTTATATATTGTATATTTGATTTGATTTTTAGAATATATCACTCTCTTTGTATCTTTTATAATCTAAAATATAAAGAGAAATACGTATAAGGGTGAAAAAACCGTGATCCATTCGAAAAATATCTCAGAATCGTATCCGTTAGGATACGGATATGGTTACTCAAATCTATAACCGATAGGATATGGTTACGATATGGTTTGTAGTGAAATATCCGTATCCGAAATATCCGAATACATATTAGCCTTACTCTACGATAGTTTTAATTCTTATATTATGGATTTGTGGTTAATTTTGATGATCAAGATGTCTAATCTTAGCTTTTAGTTATAATGAACATATTAACAAACTCTTTTTATCACATGAACTATGTTTTCTCAATATTATCTAGTTTTCTCATATCTGCTTTTGTATCCGCATGCGAATCCGCTTATATATCCAAGATGTATATCCATAACCGTATCCGATTTTAGCGGATATGGTTATGAATTTTCCTACCGAGGTATATCCATATAATGATCTCTATCCGAGATGGGTAAGTGGATATGGATAGTAAGTCATATATGGAAAGCCGATCCGGACCGAATGCACCCCTAAATAATGTAGCTTCAATTTTATTATTATGCCATTGAATGACAGAGTATTCTTGAAGAAAGAAAGAAGAAAAGAAAAGAGTAATTTTTTTTGGGTTAAATTACAACTTTACTTTTTCAATTGCATTTGAAAAGTAGGATATGTACTCCATGTACTTAAATTTGTCCTATCCCTCATCGTTATTTCATGTAGTAGAATAGATGCATGATTGGATGACGTAAAGATGTTAGCAGTAAAATTGTATTTTTATATCTTTCTATGGTTGAAGATTTTAAAGATCTTAGTATTTGTTTTGTTGCCTATGATTCATTTAAGATTTTTACTGTACACTGCTAAAAATTTATTTGTATTCCACAATCAATGTTGTTTATTAAGCTAGCGGATCTTTGAGCAAGTTCTTTAAATTGTTCTTTTAATATGTTGGATAATAATAAGTCGAACACAGTATCACATCACATAAAGTTAGAAGAAAACCCTTCATGTTTGGAAAATACTATTTCATACATTAAAAAACTGGATTAAGTGGTTATTCAAGTACAGAGATTTTATTTTTGTTATACCATAAAATATTTTTGAATATCATGTCAACATCAGGGCCTCCCTACATGACTAACACACAAGCGGTAATGACGCAGGCAGCCTAAGGTCCTAAGCTCATTCCACCAGGAATGGGTTCCCCTTTTGTCCATGTTCCAATCAATCCAACGGTGGCACATGTACATCTCTCTCTTTCTCCATAAAATTCTTTATAAAAGGAATGTATAGTGGTAACTTTCCATTTTCTCTAACCTAGGATTGTGGCCGCATTTACTGCTTTCTTTCTAAATATCGGAGGTGTACCGATTTATTGGAGGCCCATTTTCCTGATTCATTCTCCTTAATTGGAGAAATAATCTATGAGAAATTTTTGTGTAACAACAAATTTACATCTTTTGTAGTAAAATTTTCAAAGATCCTCACTATTTGTTAGTTATTACAGGTAATTGTGCTCCATCAAACTTTCTCTTAGTGATATTCTCATGAAGTTTATTACATATCGTCAAAAACATTTATTAATCAATATTATTTATTAGGTTAAAGAACCTTCTATATGACTGTTTTCTTGTTAAAAGAACTACTTTTGATATTAATAAGAATGAATATGTTGTCTTGTTAAGCTTGATCTATTTTGTTTAGAGTACAACAATGAACATCCAACAAATATATTTATACTTCATTAGTGCAACCTTTTTTTTACAGGATTATTTGTCAGAAATAAGTGATGTCTTCTTATTTTAAGTTCATCTGACTTCAGATCTTCACTCTGTTACAATTTTATTCTTTCCGATAGGATATGGTTACTCAAATCTATAACCGATAGGATATGGTTACTCAAATCTATAACCGATAGGATATGGTTACTCAAATCTATAACCGATAGGATATGGTTACTCAAATCTATAACCGATAGGATATGGTTACTCAAATCTATAACCGATAGGATATGGTTACTCAAATCTATAACCGATAGGATATGGTTACTCAAATCTATAACCGATAGGATATGGTTACTCAAATCTATAACCGATAGGATATGGTTACTCAAATCTATAACCGATAGGATATGGTTACTCAAATCTATAACCGATAGGATATGGTTACTCAAATCTATAACCGATAGGATATGGTTACTCAAATCTATAACCGATAGGATATGGTTACTCAAATCTATAACCGATAGGATATGGTTACTCAAATCTATAACCGATAGGATATGGTTACTCAAATCTATAACCGATAGGATATGGTTACTCAAATCTATAACCGATAGGATATGGTTACTCAAATCTATAACCGATAGGATATGGTTACTCAAATCTATAACCGATAGGATATGGTTACTCAAATCTATAACCGATAGGATATGGTTACTCAAATCTATAACCGATAGGATATGGTTACTCAAATCTATAACCGATAGGATATGGTTACTCAAATCTATAACCGATAGGATATGGTTACTCAAATCTATAACCGATAGGATATGGTTACTCAAATCTATAACCGATAGGATATGGTTACTCAAATCTATAACCGATAGGATATGGTTACTCAAATCTATAACCGATAGGATATGGTTACTCAAATCTATAACCGATAGGATATGGTTACTCAAATCTATAACCGATAGGATATGGTTACTCAAATCTATAACCGATAGGATATGGTTACTCAAATCTATAACCGATAGGATATGGTTACTCAAATCTATAACCGATAGGATATGGTTACTCAAATCTATAACCGATAGGATATGGTTACTCAAATCTATAACCGATAGGATATGGTTACTCAAATCTATAACCGATAGGATATGGTTACTCAAATCTATAACCGATAGGATATGGTTACTCAAATCTATAACCGATAGGATATGGTTACTCAAATCTATAACCGATAGGATATGGTTACGATATGGTTTGTAGTGAAATATCCGTATCCGAAATATCCGAATACATATTAGCCTTACTCTTACGATAGTTTTAATTCTTATATTATGGATTTGTGGTTAATTTTGATGATCAAGATGTCTAATCTTAGCTTTTAGTTATAATGAACATATTAACAAACTCTTTTTATCACATGAACTATGTTTTTCTCAATATTATCTAGTTTTCTCATATCTGTTTTGTATCCGCATGCGAATCCGCTTATATATCCGCATGTATATCCATAACCGTATCCGATTTTAGCGGATATGGTTATGAATTTTCCTTACCGAGGTATATCCATATACGTATCTCTATCCGAGATGGGTAAGTGGATATGGATATGGTAAGCATCATATGCGAGCCGTATCCGGACCGAATGCACCCCTAAATACGTAGCTTCAATTTTATTATTATGCCATTGAATGACAGAGTATTCTTGAAGAAAGAAAGAGAAGAAAAGAAAAAGAGTAATTTTTTTTTTGGGTTAAATTACAACTTTACTTTTTCAATTGCATTTGAAAAGTAGGATATGTACTCCATGTACTTAAATTTGTCCTATCCCTCATCGTTATTTCATGTAGTAGAATAGATGCATGATTGGATGACGTAAAGATGTTAGCAGTAAAATTGTATTTTTATATCTTTCTATGGTTGAAGATTTTAAAGATCTTAGTATTTGTTTTGTTGCCTATGATTCATTTAAGATTTTTACTGTACACTGCTAAAAATTTATTTGTATTCCACAATCAATGTTGTTTATTAAGCTAGCGGATCTTTGAGCAAGTTCTTTAAATTGTTCTTTTAATATGTTGGATAATAATAAGTCGAACACAGTATCACATCACATAAAGTTAGAAGAAAACCCTTCATGTTTGGAAAATACTATTTCATACATTAAAAAACTGGATTAAGTGGTTATTCAAGTACAGAGATTTTATTTTTGTTATACCATAAAATATTTTTGAATATCATGTCAACATCAGGGCCTCCCTACATGACTAACACACAAGCGGTAATGACGCAGGCAGCCTAAGGTCCTAAGCTCATTCCACCAGGAATGGGTTCCCCTTTGTCCATGTTCCAATCAATCCAACGGTGGCACATGTACATCTCTCTTTTGCACATGTACATCTCTCTCTTTTTCTCCATAAAATTCTTTATAAAAGGAATGTATAGTGGTAACTTTCCATTTTCTCTAACCTAGGATTGTGGCCGCATTTACTGCTTTCTTTCTAAATATCGGAGGTGTACCGATTTATTGGAGGCCCATTTTCCTGATTCATTCTCCTTAATTGGAGAAATAATCTATGAGAAATTTTTGTGTAACAACAAATTTACATCTTTTGTAGTAAAATTTTCAAAGATCCTCACTATTTGTTAGTTATTACAGGTAATTGTGCTCCATCAAACTTTCTCTTAGTGATATTCTCATGAAGTTTATTACATATCGTCAAAAACATTTATTAATCAATATTATTTATTAGGTTAAAGAACCTTCTATATGACTGTTTTCTTGTTAAAAGAACTACTTTTGATATTAATAAGAATGAATATGTTGTCTTGTTAAGCTTGATCTATTTTGTTTAGAGTACAACAATGAACATCCAACAAATATATTTATACTTCATTAGTGCAACCTTTTTTTTACAGGATTATTTGTCAGAAATAAGTGATGTCTTCTTATTTTAAGTTCATCTGACTTCAGATCTTCACTCTGTTACAATTTTATTCTTTCCAATAGCATTGTTCTTGCTACGAAAAGAGAAAACAGATGTACCTAGATATCCCAAAACTTACGGTTATCTTAGAAAGATAACCGTATCACAGATAAAGAAAACTGACCAATAACCATATCATAGATAAAGAAAACTGACCAATTTTATCACTCAAGAAGTAGAAATCTAAACTCCAGATGAACACACAAAAACTTTACACACGGTTGGTTTTGCTGAACCGATCACCAAAAAAACTATCATCTAGGGATGATTGGATTATTATAACTTGTTTCTCTTATCTCCAAACTGGTTGCCGCACCCTTTACAACTAAAATGTATATAGATGTTACAACTAAAATGTACATAGATGAAACTTAGCATACTTCCAAGTTCATATTAAGTCATAAACACAACCCTATGTGCGGCAAGTTGCAGTATACACAGGGAGCAATATAACCAGACAAAAATAATAAGGATTAATTTCGGATAGACCTCCTCTAATATCACTGTCTTGAACTTATTACCGCCCAAGATTTATTGTTGCGGAAAGACCCCGAGTGACAATTTTCAAATCTTTTACCCTTAAAAAAAAGAGAACTGTTTTTTGACAAATAGACCCAAAGGGTAAAAGAGTGAAAAAGAACAGTATAACTAAAGGCGTCTATCCACAACAACAAAACTAGTAAGTTCAAAACAATGACACCATCCACAATTAACCCAAATGATAATCAGCAAGTAACAGGTAGGCAGTCAAAACGCATACCCAAGTTCTCAATCAACCATTTAAGCAGCAGAATAATCTGGGATGAACATAGATGCGCATATACATGAATAAATCAAGTACCTTCAATAACTGTTGAGTGCAAATCTGCGAGTAGTCCCTTATGATTTTGCAAAAACAAAATCACCAACTACACAATGACTCATCAATAAATTTCTACAGTCTATAGAATATTGTCACCACGCTTACAACTTCTTCAACTTGAAAATCAACGAGATCAACAGTTTAAAACACAGTCACTTGTACAAAATTAACCTCAACAGTAAAAAAATAATACAAACAAACTAGCTTCTTAAGGTACAGAATGAATGAATAACTTGAATCCAGAAGTTTGGCATTAAGACCACAAGTGCACATGTAACCTAATCTGTTAGTATTGAGGAATGATGATGATGACGACAACATCTCAACTATCTGATACTATTACTCTCACTTTGCTTTCTTGATGAGAGATGCAGTCCGGAATTCAGCATCGGACTTGATGAAGCTCCACCAGAGATATGTGAGAGGAATGGTGGCAGCATGCCAAAGTGCATGGGCATCAACATATCCATGGTAAGGAGGAAAATCATAAATCTCGAGAAGCATAGCTAGGGCCCCACCAAACACAACTGTCCATAGTTTAAACCGTGATGGGTGACGAGATATGCCAGCCCACACCGCCCACAAGAGGAGCTGACCAATAGCCAGTACAATACAGACCTTCATGTTCCATCCTGTATATTTATGGGAAAAATCAGACTAGGGTATTATTAACTAAGCAAGACTTATGTTTATACATCCATCTAGATGTAATTACAAATTAGGTTAATTGCAGATACACTCCTACGCTATAAGAGGTAAGCCACTTATTACTTAGAACCCAATGCCAAACAGAGTTATCTCTATGTTATCTATACTCATCATGTGACTGTCGCTAGACTTCAATGTGTTGTAGATAGATCTCCTGGTATTTCAATTTGTTGCAGAGAGACCCCCAAAATTCTTAGAGTTGAACATACACCACCTATAGTACACGTTTAGGTAACAGATAGAACAGTAGAGGCATCAGGAGGGTCTAAGTGCTAAGAAAAAAGTTTAGGGGTTATAAGTGGCCAACCCCCTATATTACAGGTAGTGTATATCATTTAAACCTTACAAATAAAGCTAAAGCTGCGCATAAATTTGATAGGAGGAGCTCTAAGTGGGGGGAAAAAGTCAAATGACATATTGCCTACCCAATTATATATGTCAGCATGTACATACCTGATCTGGGCACTTGCTATCTGGAGCCCCTCAAAATAGCCAAAGCCAAGTACAGAGTTGCTTCCATATTTTTTCATAATTACATATCATGTGACTAAATGCAATAATAAGTACAAAAAACACTAAGTTTTAACAGAAATGACTGAACGTCAAGGACAGTTGTCAACTCACCATAGTCAAGCTGATAAAAGTTGAGATATAGTATGTGCGTCGTCACAAAGGCTAAGATGGGGGCTGCAAACATGACTCTTGAGGCCTCATCCTTCACATTAAAAGTTCGCAATAAAGCCAGAATGAAGGAGTATCCCAGTAAAGCCACAGCTGAAGAATAATCTAGCTTCTCAGTCAAATCAAAATCTCTGTAAAACATGGTACATAACCATCGTGACAGTGAGTTTGTTTGGTATATTTATTTCCCATTCATGTAAAAGAAGCTACATAGCTTACCTAGTATGGAATATAGCACTCCAGAACCAAGCATTCATCGATAACAACCCATATATATGCCACAATCCGGTATATTCATAATATGTCCTCTTACTTTGAGGTCTAAGAGGCAACTTGTAATTTACCAACAGGAAGAAAGATAACCAGCCATTGAAATGCATTATTAGATTGAGTGCAGAAAGGGCAGCAGAAACAGGTTCCTGGATAGAATTACCAGTTAACAGTATGTGGAAGAAATACAGGTTCTCATGCAACAAGTACGAGAAAAAGAAAACATTGCAAGCATATATAAGTTTAAGGACTTGTATCAGTAAAGTTACGGAATATATGAATGAAAAACCTGGAAGACGTGGACACGCTTGAAGGGCCATTTCCCATGATACTGCACAGGCTTCAGACCTAGTTTTTCCCTCTCACTTTCTCTTTGTATCATACAATAATAACGGCAGTCGCTCCTGCAGTTTAATTGTTTCCACTGCATGTACAGTGGCTCTTGCATGTACCACGAACTATTGACAGCCTCATCTAAGAATTGGCAATGCTGGATGGAGATATTCCCAATGGATCCTGTCTCCTCACATTGTTTGACACATTTTCTGGTATCACAAAGGGAAGTTAGCCAAAAGCACTAAAGCAATCTTTTAATAGCATCTTCATCATATCTAAACAGAAAATATCACACCAATTCTGGAAAAGTGGAGTTTCACCACACAATAAAGGCCATGATTTATAGAAAAACCTGTTTCAACACCCATATATAATCCTCTTCAGAAGAAAATAAAGAGGGTTAACTTCTAGAGAACATAACTTTACAGGTAGGTATACACATCAACAGCTTGTTTGTTATTTTTGCATGAAGTGCTGTCAGGGTACACGCAACACCACAAGCATGCAAATAATATTCATCCAACTAATATGTAGCCACTCAGCATTCCGATGATGCATTAACAATCCATGATAGGATACCAAGAAAGATAATTGATCATGCATGACAAGAGCAATTTTAGTTAGAAGTGATGCGATTAGAAGATAAGCGGGTTTAACAGAGTGGGTTTTAGAAGGGGAAAAAATAAAAGAAAGGAGAAATAAGGGGAAGACAAATAATAAGAGGAAATTTTCAATATTTCCAAAAATAAATTGTTTTCCTATGTAATATACCAATGTGTTTATCATTCAAAACTCTACATAATTTTCAGAGTCGAAGAATAAATTTAAAAGAAACATGAAAAAAAAAAATCTAAATGTGCAGCAATAAAGAAGAATATGTGGACAAAGACGGTTGTTAGTTTGTTCCTTATGTAAAACATTATGTAGAAGAAATCTTGCATGCTTACATTTGCTTTCTACTAAAGCACGCAGAGATGTTTGATAAAAACCTGCCAGACAATTGTACTCTTTGCATGGTACCTTTTACTTATGTGATTTGCAGGTTCACTTAACATCTCTCGACACCTATGTAGCATGGTACTTCTATCATGAAGCCATAAGCATACCCAAAACCCATATTGGAGCCCATTACTTACTTGGACACTCTTTCGTTATGTGCATACACTTATTCAAACATGTCCTCAATTATACAATGCATGTTGCAATTAGAACACCATCAAATACCACTTGACATCTCTCTGCACCTATGTAGCATGGCACTTCTATCATGAAGCCATATATGTACCCGAAACCCATACTGGACACTGTTACTTACTTGGACTCTCCTTGTTTATGTTCATAAACTTATTCCAACATATCCTCAATCATATAATACATGTTTTATCAAACACTACTTGGACATATATCATACACTTCACCTATACTTCTTTATTTATATTACAAATTTGAGATATCTACTTATTTTCATTTGCACACCAAATACTACGGTGAAAAATGCTCAAACATTAATTTGTAACTAAGTTTGGATAAAATCCAACATATAAAGTTGAAGAGCAATGTCATCAAAATGTATGGTCGGTCAAAAAGATAGCACACATGTAATGATTACATACTTAAATTATTAGAGATTATAGTAAAGACTCTTGAAGGCATGAGCATGTGTAATAATGCATGCATATAAACTCTATTTCTGTTAATCAGCATTATAATTGTTATCATAGTATTATATTGTATTATCATATTGACTTGTCACCATGCCCTTTTGCAGAACTGCCAAATCCCATGTCATGTGTCCGTGCTACTTACATCTAACTCATTCATGTTTCCAGGAATCTAAAAAAATAGTGCTAAAGTAAACATTAGAAGCTTGATAGTTGGAACTTTAGAAGGTAGCACAACTAAATAAGATTTTGATGCATTATCCAGAACTTTGATGACGTCTGCTATGAATTCAAAAGTGATAAAGAATTATAAGATGCTTTAAAAAAAATGTTACAGATAATTATGAAATCGTAAGACTCAATGTATCTATATTCAATAGATATGTGATGGTGGATGGAAATCTTACAAAACTATCAAATCCATGAAGTTCAAGATTCTATTAGGCATATTGAAGCTAGGGAAGCTACACACTCAAAAGATTATAAAATTTCATCCTTCTGAGAGCTTTTTATCTACTTGAAGTAATTTTGTTAAAAAGTTTGCAAAAGTGTAAACAAAGTTATACGACTCTCTTTAAGGCTCTACAAGCTGTGACAATCAAAGGTCAGCTTAGTCTTATGGAGAAGCCTTAGGACATGATGGTATGCATTTTATATTCTTGATAGTATAGAAAGTATTAGCCTGCATACAAATCACTACTGCAGCGTCGTATTTTCCGCACTGACATGGGCTTAACTGAAATATTCTGTTCATATCTTTGATCATCAATTCATCACATGTCAGGTTAACAGGAAAAAACATTGTAAACAATCCAAATGAAAGACTTGTGATCGTAATTCTGTATGAAACCAAAATTTTCAAACGTGATTTCTACGTAATAATACGACTTTAGTTATTATCATAAAACTACCCCCATAGTTTTCTGACAGTGCATGTGCTGATTTCAAATTCATGGTATTTTCTCTAAAGAAAAATATCTAACGGAATTTTTGTGCAAAAATACTCTTTAACAATTCGCCACAATTTTAAAACCTGGCGTTCAAAAATTTCCTTTCCCCACTTCCTTTCTCTGAATTATCTCACCCCTCAGATTTAGTTTTCTGATGGCAAGTAGTTCATGGCAATTTTGTGAAATTTACCCTTCGAAATTTAGCTTCTCACTTTCTTTCTCCAATTTCTTTCATAAAGTGCTATCGATTGCTATTGACAAGATCTCAAACACCAAAACCTAAATCTTGACAAAAAGTCAACACATTCAAAACTATATAAAGAATGGAAAAAGAGGAAATTGAATCAAAAGCAGTTACCTGTAAAGGGGATCGGCATCGCCAGCACTGGCGTCGACTGCTGTGAAGAGAAATCCAAACGCCACCAATAAACAACAGAGCCGGCGGCCTGTCGTCATCTCTTTCCAAGCAAAGGAAAGAGCCGAGATTTTGCGAGATCTAGTCGCACGCCGTAATTGATTCGAGATCCGAAACCCTAACCCTAACCCTAGCTAGAGATTCATGTGAGAATGAGAGGGAGAGAGAGTTTGTGATTGGGTTGGATTGAGAAATTTTAGAGAGAGAGAGATATCTAGTGCTTTCCCATTTAATAATGTTACTAGTAATAATTTTGAATGAATAATGATTTGAGAGTTTGCGGACAATGGAATATCAGAAGTGGGTCCCAATTGTCATTTTAGCCCCGCGAAAAACAATTCCTAATTTGCATAAAGGCCATCAATAAAGAAGAACATAAGATATGTTCTAAAATCGGGCTTTTCTAGACGCCACCTTAAAATAGAGTAGCCATAGGAAAACCATCTTTTATTTTTGGTTTATATATATGAATCATATTTAAAGTGGGTTTTTGTTGTCATCAATCACCTCTCAGTCAATTTTTTCATTAAAAATTAAAAATTACTCTTAAATAACTCACATTCACGGTGCGTAACTCTGATTTTTTTAGTGTTTAGATCTTGTTAGATTACAACTCACGTACTTTGAATTTTAATTCTTTAAGCTTATTTTTACTCTTTTTTTTGTGAAAACTTGACTGGGTCGTTGATCGAAATAAAAACTTACTTCAAAGATGATTTATATATAAATTAAAAGTGAAAGGTGACTTCAGATAATTACTCTATTTTTAAGGTTTCTGGAAAAAAACCTTTAAAATTCCATTTGACTTTTATTTATTTTTAATAGTTGCAAAGAGTTAATTAAGTCATTAATTTGACAATTTATAACATGGTATTTAATAACAAGTGCCCCTGAGATAGCCGATAACTAGGAGAGATATAGAGAGAGGTGAGAGATAATAGGGCCCAATTCTTCCTCCTCTCCGCCATCCTCTCTCTATGTCTCTCCTTGTTATCGGAGTGCCCCAGGGGCACACATTAACAAAGCCGTTATAACAAAACGCTCAATTTTTCAAAAAATGAGCCCCCTCTTTCCCTTCATTACTCATTCATTATTTCCTTTTAAATCACCCCATACCTTCAACGTTGAACCCAAACTCCTCTATTCCTATCTCTCACACCTCTCCTCGACGCCTCATGTGGAGACTTTTAACTTGATGTCGAGGAGGGGGTAGGGGTGAGATTTGCGGATCGTTTTTTTTTTTGTGTGTGTGATGATATCGAGGGAACCTTAGATCGGAGTGTTTGAGAACAGAATTTGAATTCCTCCTAGGTCAAATTTCAACTCTAGAGGACTCGATCAGGTGAAATCTATCTCCAATTCAACTCCACAAGTAGACCTATTATAGACCACATAAGCTCCCAGAGGCATAGCTCCCACTTTAATGCCCGCCATATATCCTGTGGTGAATTTTTGTATGGAGAGAACCTTGGTCTGGAGTGTTTCTTTCTTGCATTGGGTCAAACTTCAATTGCTAATCAGATGAGATCACACTCCAGTTCAACTCTGGACCTACTACAGACCAAATAAACCCCCAGAGATATGGATCCTACTTAGGGGTGCATTTAGTCCGGATACGGCTCGGATATGTACTTATCATATCCATATCCGCTTACCCATCTCAGATATGGATATGGATACGATTATACATTGGTAAGGAAAATTCATATCCATATCCGCTAAAATCAGATACAGAAATGGATATATTTTCGGATATTTAAGCGGAATACATGCGGATATATAACGGATATGAGAAAACTAGATAGTATTAATATATATATATATAGTTCATGTGATACAAAAGAGTTCATTAATATGTTCATTATATCTAAAAGCTAGGATTAAACATCTTGATCATCAAAATTAACCTCAAATTCATAATCTAAGGATTAAAACTATCGTAACAAGATGACTAATATGTTTTGGATATTTCGTATATGGATCCGGATATTTCACTACAAAACCATATCTCAGAACCATATCCTATCTGTTATATATTTAAGTAACTATATCCAGATCCTAACGGATATGGTTACGGATATTTCCTGATATGGATACATTTTAGCACCTCTAACTGCCAGGGCTCTTAACTACGTTGCATTATCAATGAGTTTTGTTAATTCGTTAAGATAGTCAATATGATTAGCATGCAGAAACATTTTCCTGTCCACCCAAGTACAAGATCAAAACAAAATGATTTGCAGAGTTGCATAAAAATCCGTGAATAAAACAAATTTCAAAGTGATATCAAAAGTTTAATAATATCGCAAAGTGGCAAAATTTAAGAGATGGTTCTTTCGCATATAAGATATTGAAGCTTGAAACTGTATGCAGGCTACTAAAGAAATATAAAGAAAACTCAATAATACCTTAAATCGTGCTGTCTGATGAAGTTCAGAAATTAAGGCATACTCATTTCCCAAATTATGGTATATCGCAAAGCTAGTGGGAGAAGAAAGAGGGAAAAATAGGGAAGTATGACAGCTAAATTGCACTTAAATGTCCTATATTTTCATCAACGACCTTGCACTTAAGTGATATCTATTTTAAAAGCACGCAAATAAATGCCCCAAAATATTTAAATATTGCTAATAAATGCCTCAAATTTAAAGAGAACACAATTTATCTACATATCTAAGAACACCACAAAACGAAGGTCCTAAAGTGTAACTTTTTAAATTTTAGGGTATTTAAGTGAGGTCATTTACAACCGAGAGTATTTATATGCAAAATTGGGTAAATAAGAGGGCATCAAAGTGCAATATTTTAAAACTTTGGAGCATTTATATGCAATATTTAAATAATGTGGGGCATTTATTTACTTGGTTTTAAAATAGATTTCACTTAAGTGCAAGGTTAGTGAAACTATAGGGTATTTAACTGCAATTTAGCCTTTAACGCAAAAGTATGTCTTAGTGGTGATTGTTCCTTGTTATGTGTTTGAAATATCTCATTATCAGAGGGAACTTTGGAAACAATTACATTGACATAATTCCCTCAAGAACTAGGGATGTGATCAAAATTCAAGTACCAAAATGGAAATTAAGCATTGCATTTGTCTCCAAATCTATGCTGCTATATCTATTCTATCTATTCTGTTGTATAAAGAAAGAACTAGGGGCAACATAAAATTGGATGAGCGGTGGACAAACTTCCATTTAATTATAGATTGAGGGGTAGAGATGTAGTTTCACTAGACAAGATTGAGTAAATGAAGAGAAAAGACACTTTGTCTTTTTCCCACTTCATTTTTCATCCCCCACTCTCGTTTCCAACTCCTCAATTATTCAACTTTTTTTAAAATTTTTGTTTAAATTATACCAATCCGCCTTAAATGACCACATTACATGAGATCCTTTCCTTAATGAAAATTTAAAAAAACAAAACAAAATCAAAAGTAAAAACTTTACATTTCTTACATAATATTTCATAAAAGTAATAAATTTCATTATTTACTCTCTTTAGAAAAGTTCACATTAATAAATCATTATATCTAATAATATGATATTCGATATATCCTTAATTAAAGTGCTTAGAATTCATGCCACGCATTTGCACGGTCAACATTCTCGTAAAAATAAAAACTAACTAAGCGTAGCACAAATTTGAATGAGTGGTGAACAAATTCTCCTTTACAATTGTAATTGAAAGTATAAATATGTAATTTTATAATGAATGATGTTTTCGTTTCTTTTATATTCTCTTTTTCCTTCTAGAATATTCTATATCATTCAATGTCACTAAAAAAGGATCCCACAAAATGAAATGTTTTCTTTACATTTTCTGTTATAATAAGGCTAGGTCAGATGCATATATCTATACAACAATCTATTTATACTAATGCATAAAGAAAATAATAAGAATAAGAAAATCGATGAAGGATTCCAAGTTAAAAATAAAAGAAGAAGAAAAAGCTAGGGCTTCTGAGCAGAGATGGGTAAAACTTAAGGGCTTCATTGTAAAAAAAATAAAATTGAGGGATTTTTAGAACAGAGTGGTAAAACGTTTAGGGGCTCCTTTGTCCCCACAAAATAAAAAAAGGAAAAAGAGGAAAGTTGAAGGCTTCATACAAAATAGAGGTAAACCTTAACAACTCACTAGACTATCTTCTTGTCAAAGAGCGATAACCTTTTTAAAAACCAAGCAACATGAGCAATGTCCAATGAAGCTTGTGAAATTGGAAGTTACCACCAGTAAGTTATGTGCTTCAGAAGATGAAAGAAAGTAGAAGCAAGAAAGAAATTAATTTTGGCAATGATACCGAACAAGTGAGCTTGGGATTTTACAGAAGTAATTGTGATGGATGATCACATAAACTATAGATGTTACACTTGAAGCAATGCACATATACATACATGTTGATGCTATTGAAGTTGAAATGTTCTTATTAGCACAGAATTGCTTTTAAGAAACTTCCCAGGAACAGTAGACTTAAAAATAGTTATACTGCTAGCAGGGGTGCATTCGGTCCAAATACGGCTCGGGTATGATACTTACCATATCCATATCCATTTGCTCATCTCAAATACGGATACAGATACGGATATACCTCGGTAAGGAAAATGCATATCCATATCCGCTAAAATCGGATATAGATACGGATATACATGCGGATATATAAGCGGATACAAAACGGATATGAGAAAACTAGATAGCATTGAACAAATCGGATACAGATACGGATATACATGCGGATATATAAGCGGATACAAAACAGATATGAGAAAACTAGATAGTATTTGTTATAGTCCTAATTTACCCGAATAATAATCTGCATTTAATGGCAGATAAGTATCCTGCATTAAGAAGCCTAATCCAACTTGAGATAAGTTCGGACCCACATCTCGGACAACACGAGGTGCCGACATCTTGCGAGTTCAAATCAAAAGGCGGTACTTGTCAACGAGCCAACCTCTTTGCCAGATAACTTTCTTTGCCGACATCTTGCGAAGCTGACTCGAGAGGCGGTGCATGCCGCCATCTCGGCACTTTTCATTAGTGGCGACATCTTGCGAGTTCAAATCAAAAGGCAGTACTACTCGACATGCCACCTCGGATAGGAAGACGACGCCGTGTCTCGAGCCTCCCGCCAAGTGAAGAGTCGTCGCCGCATTAAATGCAAGATCATAGCCATCAATTCTCTGAGCTCGTAGATCTTTAAGACACGTCGTACCACGTGCTCCTTATCACTTTGCATTAAACGCCGACGCGACCTCGTCCACTGGGATGGCGACACTTGTAAAGGTGAACCTGACTCAGCCGCCAACCCATGCCTAATTGTTGATGTTCTAAATCTAACAGTCACACGGCCAAAACGTGTTTGAGATTGAAGGTAATGGGGATCCGCTCTCTTCCCCGAATATCCGGTTCTGAGTTGGGTTGATCTTCCTCCTGCACAAGCAGAAGCTCGTAAGAGGACGGGGCTTGGCTTCTCCCGTTGTACCTCCAACAATCAAGTCAGCAGTGTGCTTGAGTGGAGAAGAAAATGAACAATAGGAGTTCTTTAGTAAAGTGTGCAGGGAGAAAAATGGCTTACCTCCTGCTTGAGAATCGTTCCTCTCTTTGTATAATGGGAGAGGGGTAGTTTGGTCACTTCAGTTGAGTATGGCTTGATGGTAGAGTCAACATTAGCTTTACACATGTCAGCTCTTGTGTGGCATGAGTCATCACTGATTTGATGTGGATGCGATTGATGAGGCATGGGTGATGAGTTATAAAGGCCATGTGGTTAGCACAGTGATGACTATGACAGTACTATTAATTGTGATAGTGACTTATTGTTATCGCGGGGCTCGAGACCAACCACTGTAGCAAGTCGATCAGTATGCATTTGAGCTCACTACTATAGCTTCGATCATCGTAAACGTAAAGCGCCGACATCAGCAATTTCGCTTATGACCGCCTTCGAGTCGGTTCATTGTAGCAGTCGGCTAATGTAGCAGGTTCGACTACTGTAGCGCTGAGTGTCGAAAACTGTAGCAAATTCGGCTATGACCGCTAGTCGGTTTACCATGAGCAGTCGGCCATCATGAGCGTTCGACCGCAGTAGCACCGAAAGCCGAATCAGAAAGGTGTCGACTACTTTGAGTGCAGAGAGATCCCTTTCGGTCTTGAATTAGCCTCTTTTGGCGTGAAATAGGACTGATGTTGGGATTCTCCTAAGAAGTAATACTTTAATAATTTTTCTTTTTAGGGTCATAACACTAATCGAAGTGACCTTCATCCACTCGCCGACCGATAACTGTAAAGCGGGAGCTGACTCAGCCGCCAGTTGTCAGTCGGTCGAAGTTACCAAACCACCTCCTGATCATTGCTATAAATAGGGGAGTTGTTGGCAGACCAAGGTAAGCAATTTCTACGCACTTTAGACCTATTTTCAAGAACATTCAGTTCAATTCTTACTTCCCCACTCAAGATTATCTACTAACTTGATCGTCGGAGGAACCACCGAGGATCCAACCCCAACCTCTCACGATTTGAGATATGTGCATGCTATCTCAGGGAATTTCCGGCTTGGACATCCAAAGGAGTTATAGGACCCCAATCATCTGACAACTTAAATTAATTGACTGTGTGATCCGTAGCATCAACAATATTGAACAAAATATAGTTCATATGATACAAAAGAGTTCATTAATATGTTCATTATATCTAAAAGCTAGGATTAAACATCTTGATCATCAAAATTAACCTCAAATTCATAATCTAAGGATTAAAACTATCGTAACAGTATGACTAATATGTTTTCGGATATTTCGGATATGGATCCGGATATTTCACTACAAAACCATATCTGTAACCATATCCTATCGGTTATATATTTAAGTAACCATATCCGTATCCTAACGGATATGGTTACAGATATTTCCTCGGATATGGATACATTTTAGCACCTCTAACTGCCAGGGCTCTTAACTACGTTGCATTATCAATGAGTTTTGTTAATTCGTTAAGATAGTCAATATGATTAGCATGCAGAAACATTTTCCTGTCCACCCAAGTACAAGATCAAAAACAAAATGATTTGCAGAGTTGCATAAAAATCCGTGAATAAAACAAATTTCAAAGTGATATCAAAAGTTTAATAATATCGCAAAGTGGCAAAATTTAAGAGATGGTTCTTTCGCATATAAGATATTGAAGCTTGAAACTGTATGCAGGCTACTAAAGAAATATAAAGAAAACTCAATAATACCTTAAATCGTGCTGTCTGATGAAGTTCAGAAATTAAGGCATACTCATTTCCCAAATTATGGTATATCGCAAAGCTAGTGGGAGAAGAAAGAGGGAAAAATAGGGAAGTATGACAGCTAAATTGCACTTAAATGTCCTATATTTTCATCAACGACCTTGCACTTAAGTGATATCTATTTTAAAAGCACGCAAATAAATGCCCCAAAATATTTAAATATTGCTAATAAATGCCTCAAAGTATTTAAATGTTGCTAATAAATGCCTCAAATTTAAAGAGAACACAATTTATCTACATATCTAAGAACACCACAAAACGAGAAGGTCCTAAAGTGTAACTTTTTAAATTTTAGGGTATTTAAGTGAGGTCATTTACAACCGAGAGTATTTATATGCAAAATTGGGTAAATAAGAGGGCATCAAAGTGCAATATTTTAAAACTTTGGAGCATTTATATGCAATATTTAAATAATGTGGGGCATTTATTTACTTGGTTTTAAAATAGATTTCACTTAAGTGCAAGGTTAGTGAAACTATAGGGTATTTAACTGCAATTTAGCCTTTAACTGCAAAAGTATGTCTTAGTGGTGATTGTTCCTTGTTATGTGTTTGAAATATCTCATTATCAGAGGGAACTTTGGAAACAATTACATTGACATAATTCCCTCAAGAACTAGGGATGTGATCAAAATTCAAGTACCAAAATGGAAATTAAGCATTGCATTTGTCTCCAAATCTATGCTGCTATATCTATTCTATCTATTCTGTTGTATAAAGAAAGAACTAGGGGCAACATAAAATTGGATGAGCGGTGGACAAACTTCCATTTAATTATAGATTGAGGGGTAGAGATGTAGTTTCACTAGACAAGATTGAGTAAATGAAGAGAAAAGACACTTTGTCTTTTCCCACTTCATTTTTCATCCCCACTCTCGTTTCCAACTCCTCAATTATTCAACTTTTTTTAAAATTTTTGTTTAAATTATACCAATCCGCCTTAAATGACCACATTACATGAGATCCTTTCCTTAATGAAAATTTAAAAAAAAAAAACAAAACAAAATCAAAAAGTAAAAACTTTACATTTCTTACATAATATTTCATAAAAGTAATAAATTTCATTATTTACTCTCTTTAGAAAAGTTCACATTAATAAATCATTATATCTAATAATATGATATTCGATATATCCTTAATTAAAGTGCTTAGAATTCATGCCACGTGCATTTGCACGTGTCACGATCTCGTAAAAATAAAAACTAACTAAGCGTAGCACAAATTTGAATGAGTGGTGAACAAATTCTCCTTTACAATTGTAATTGAAAGTATAAATATGTAATTTTATAATGAATGATGTTTTCTCGTTTCTTTTATATTCTCTTTTTCCTTCTAGAATATTCTATATCATTCAATGTCACTAAAAAAGGATCCCACAAAATGAAATGTTTTCTTTACATTTTCTGTTATAATAAGGCTAGGTGTATGCATATATCTATACAACAATCTATTTATACTAATGCATAAAGAAAATAATAAGAATAAGAAAATCGATGAAGGATTCCAAGTTAAAAAAAAATAAAAGATAATTTTTTTTCTTAAAAAATTACTTCACTGTGAGAAAGTATCCGGTGCAACGTTTATTTCACATAGGCATGCCTACATGGTGCATCCAACCTATCCTAGACTGCCACGTGGACCACTAATCCATGATGCCTAACCATACTCATTAAATCAAAATCATCATTATCTGGAAATAACAGAAAATCAAAGTAAATAAAAAAATCCGAAAATTAATCAATTTACTATTATCTTTCCTTTTTTCTTATCATCACGTTCTCTTTCCATTTTTTTTCTCTTCCGTCGTTTGAGCTTCATCGATCCAGGGCTTTTGAAAAGCTAACTGGAAAAGAAAAAAAAACAAGAAGAAGAAGATTGGAGTCTCTAAAAAAAAGATTGGATTATATCTTCTTCAAGTTTGCTATCTCTTTTGTATATTCTCTCTTCATATTATTACATTTCAGTCTTTTATTTGCTTAAGCTTTTATTGATACTCCTTCCATTCAAGAAAAACGAAAGAGACATAATAATTTGATACAGAAGAATCAAATTAACGCTATGATAGTAAAAGTATAGCATGTAGGGAAACAAATGTAGGTGCACATAAAAAGTGCGAGTAGGTTTCGGGAAAGAGGAGCAACTGTCTTAATGTTAATTTTTTAGGACGTTCGAGAGTGAAATGTGGTAAAGTTAATCTATCAGGGAAATTAACATTATATAGAGCAACTACATGAAATTCTTTCTCTAACTTATTTATTTTATGTTTTTCTTTCTAGATAAATTTAGTAAATGGAGAATTAGAAGACAACCAACAAAATCACGATATGAGTGATAATGAAAAATTTTCGATCATGTTTATAAACTTAAAAGGCTTTATATGGTCTTAAACAAGCACCTCGTGCATGGTATGATAGATTAAAATCTTTTCTTTTAACATCTGGTTTTGAAATTGGAAAAGTTGATTCTACTTTATTTATTAAGAAAATAAATAAAGATATATTATTAATACAAATATATGTAGATGATATAATATTTGGTTCTACTAACAATGATCTTTGTCAAGAGTTTGCTAAGACTATGCAGAAGAATTTAAAATGAGTCACATGGGTGAACTAAACTTCTTTCTTGGACTTCAAATCAAATAATTGAAAGAAGGAATATTCATCAATCAAAGCAAATCATAAAAGAATTACTTAAGCGCTTTGGAATGGACAATACAACAAGTAAAAGTACACCAATGAGTACTACAACATCTCTTGATAAGGATGAAAATGGTAAGAATATTGATCAAAAGCTATATCGAGGTATGATCGGATCACTTCTTTACATTCTTGCTAGTAGACACGATATTATGTTTAGTGTTTGTTTATGTGCTAGATTTCAATCTAATCCTAAAGAATCACATCTTAAAGTCTGTTAAAAGAATTTTTAGATATCTTAAAGGTACTTGATTTTGGTTTATTTTATCCAAAGAATAGCACATTTAATTTATTAACTTATAGTGATCTTGATTTTCTTGGGATGTAAATCGATAGAAAAAGTACAAGTGGTACTTGTCATTTCTTAGGACACTCACTTGTATCTTGGTTTAGTAAAAATAAAATTGATATCATTATCTACAACCAAGGTAATATATTGTCGCTAGTTTAGCATGTGCACAAGTTCTATGGATGAAACAAACTTTATCGATTATGGTATTATTTGTCCTACATCATCTATAATGTGTGACAATTCTAGTGCAATTAATTTATCTAAAATCCTATTCAACATTCACGTACAAAACATATTGATATAAGACATCATTTTTTCGTGATCATGTTCTTAAGGGTGATATTACATTAGATTTTATTTCTACTAATAATCAAATAGCAGATATTTTAACAAAACCATTAAAAGAAGAAATTTATGTTAAATTAAGAAGAGAATTAGGTATATGTTCAATTCTGATTTAAATTAATTTTTAAATAAGTACGCTTAAATACATATTCTTATTAGTCGACTAATTACTTCATAAGTCGACTACATGCACAAATCATACATATAGTTTTATTACGTCAATGTCTTATTAGTCGACTAATTACTTCATAAGTCGACTACATGCACAAATCATACATATAGTTTTATTACGTCAATGTCTTATTAGTCGACTATATATTCAGATTAGTCGACTACACCTCGATTAGTCGACTACTCATTACTTTTACGAACAAATAGTTATTGGATCTTGTTTCTTTTCAACCCAAACCCACTATCCAATAACATAAGTTACTTTTGATCTCAACCATACATCTAATCATCTTTAAATCCTAGCCCTAGATTTCTTTTCTTATGTACTAAATCTCAACCATTCATTCATTTTTTATTTAATCCTAGCCTTCCATTTGTTTTAACCTAACAAAACTACCCCAACTCATTTTTACCCATTCTCTTCCGTTTCCACTCTTCCAAAACCGAAAATCCTCAGTTAGGGCATCCTCTCTTCATCTTAGGGTTTCATCCAAATCCATTTCCTCCTTCAAATCTTCAAGTCTTCTTCAGTTTTCAAGTTTTCAATCATCATTAGTCGACTACTAGCAGCCAAGTCGACCACTCAAAGACTCGCTACCAACTTCTTAGTGTTTTAGTCACTCCAATTTCTCATTCATGAATCGGACAAGTTGTTAGAAATAAAGCTAGATTAGTTGCACAAGGTTATAATCAAGAAGAAGGAATTGATTATGATGAAACTTATGCTCCTGTTAACGCTTAGAATCCATAAGAATTTTACTTGCATTTGCATGTTTTATGAATTTCAATCTTTATCAAATGGATGTTAAAAGTGCATTTTTAAATGGTTTTATTAAAGAAGAAGTTTTTGTAGAACAACCTCTCGGTTTTGAACATGAAAAATTTTCGATCATGTTTATAAACTTAAAAGGCTTTATATGGTCTTAAACAAGCACCTCGTGCATGGTATGATAGATTAAAATCTTTTCTTTTAACATCCGGTTTTGAAATTGAAAAGTTGATTCTACTTTATTTATTAAGAAAATAAATAAAGATATATTATTAATACAAATATATGTAGATGATATAATATTTGGTTCTACTAACAATGATCTTTGTCAAGAGTTTGCTAAGACTATGCAGAAGAATTTAAAATGAGTCACATGGGTGAACTAAACTTCTTTCTTGGACTTCAAATCAAATAATTGAAAGAAGGAATATTCATCAATCAAAGCAAATACGCAAAAGAATTACTTAAACGCTTTGGAATGGACAATACAACAAGTAAAAGTACACCAATGAGTACTACAACATCTCTTGATAAGGATGAAAATGGTAAGAATATTGATCAAAAGCTATATCGAGGTATGATCGGATCACTTCTTTACATTATCTAGTAGACCGATATTATGTTTAGTGTTTGTTTATGTGCTAGATTTCAATCTAATCCTAAAGAATCACATCTTAAAGTCTGTAAAAGAATTTTAGATATCTTAAAGGTACTTCAGATTTTGGTTTATTTTATCCAAAGAATAGCACATTTAATTTATTAACTTATAGTGATGCTGATTTTCTTGGATGTAAATCTGATAGAAAAAGTACAAGTGGTACTTGTCATTTCTTAGGACACTCACTTGTATCTTGGTTTAGTAAAAATAAAATTCAAGATCATTATCTACAAGGTAATATATTGTCGCTAGTTTAGCATGTGCACAAGTTCTATGGATGAAACAAACTTTATCGATTATGGTATTATTTGTCCTACATCATCTATAATGTGTGACAATTCTAGTGCAATTAATTTATCTAAAATCCTATTCAACATTCACGCACAAAACATATTGATATAAGACATCATTTTTACGTGATCATGTTCTTAAGGGTGATATTACATTAGATTTTATTTCTACTAATAATCAAATAGCGATATTTTAACAAAACCATTAAAAGAAGAAATTTATGTTAAATTAAGAAGAGAATTAGGTATATGTTCAATTACTGATTTAAATTAATTTTAAATAAGTACGCTTAAATACATATTCTTATTAGTCGACTAATCTGATGCATTAGTCGACTACTCACCTACTTTTCACGAACAAATAGTTATTGGATCTTGTTTCTTTTCAACCCAAACCCACTATCCAATAACATAAGTTACTTTTGATCTCAACCATACATCTAATCATCTTTAAATCCTAGCCCTAGATTTCTTTTTTCTTATGTACTAAATCTCAACCATTCATTCATTTTTTATTTAATCCTAGCCTTCCATTTGTTTTTAACCCTAACAAAACTACCCCAACTCATTTTTACCCATTCTCTTCCGTTTCCACTCTTCCAAAACCGAAAATCCTCAGTTAGGGCATCCTCTCTTCATCTTAGGGTTTCATCCAAATCCATTTCCTCCTTCAAATCTTCAAGTCTTCTTCAGTTTTTCAAGTTTTCAATCATCATTAGTCGACTACTAGCAGCGTTAGTCGACCACTCAGCACTGTCAGTCAACTTCTTAGTGTTTTAGTCACTTCAATTTCTTGGTAAGTTACAACACATTGTCTGCTCGTATCTTAAATTTGGAAACTAGTCAAAATTTGATTTTTGATCAGAACATCGCAATCATGAACAACCAACGTGAGTTAAGTGAAAACCAACAACTCATGATGCGTATGTTTGAAGATCTCAATACAAAGTTTGACTCATATTTCCGTGGATATCCGCCACCACCAGGACCATCTGAATAGATTTTTTTATGCTATGCCTTTAGTGTGTTTGAGACTTATGTTTAAAACTATGTGGTATTTATTGTATTGTTTAAAACTATGTTATGATTGGTTTAAAACTCTGTGAGGTTTGCTTATGTAATCGCACTATGGTTTGCTATGTTATTGTTTTTGTTGATGACAAAGGGGGAGAAACACTACACTATGTGATAATGCTTATGTGCAGGGGGAGTTATGTGCAGGGGAAGTAAGTATATATATATTGTTCATAACTATCTTATTTCATATATACTTACATATGCATAAATTGATTGTCATCATCAAAAAGGGGGAGAATGTTGAATATCAAATCTCTCAAGATAGTGTTTTGATGATAACAATTTATTCATATTATTGTGCACTAACATATTTATGCATCTTCACATCAAATTATATGTACAAGTGAAGTGTTGGATGAGTCAAGGCAAAAGAAGTAAAGAAGATATTCTTTGTAATGTACATTTCTATTTCTTTGCTTAGATTCAATTGTACAAGCCTTGATCACTCACATGCACACACATATATATATATTTAGAACACATTAACACATGCTTATGTGTGGATTAACAAAAGAAATCCCTTTGTTAATCAATAGAAGTTAAAGTTAAAGAATAAGTCTAAAAATATATAAATTATATAATTTTAAGTATTTAGTAGTCGACTAATACATATAGTAGTCGACTAATACATATAGTAGTCGACTAATACATATAGTAGTCGACTAATACATATAGTAGTCGACTAATACATATAGTAGTCGACTAATACATATAGTAGTCGACTAATACATATAGTAGTCGACTAATACATATAGTAGTCGACTAATACATATAGTAGTCGACTAATGAATACTTGAACAATTTTCCAAACCTAAAAAAATTGCATTAGTCGACTAATACATATAGTAGTCGACTACTAAGAAGTTAACCGTTTATACAGAGTCTGTAAACACGCATTAGTCGACTAATATGAAATTGTAGATGCATCACGTATATAGTCACTCTTCGAATTTAAATTTTGAACGCTTTTATCGGTTTATATCCGCTTTGGTTTTAAATTGTGTCTTTTCAAGAGATATATATAAGTAAAACTTGAGGAAAAGAATCTGAAATTCTTATGCATTGATCTAAAATTTTGATATTAAAAGAGAGTTTCAAAAGTCAAAACTGTTTTGCCATTGATTCAATTGCAAGATTCAAAAGAGTTAAACATTATTTTGAGATTAAAAGTTCTTAAGCCATCACGCACATCATCAACACTTCAAGGCTTATAGGACTTTGTACTTTGCTTCTTCAAAAGGAATTCTCGTGTGAGAGTTGTTAATCTCGTGTTTGAGATTGTTGCAATTTGCATAGGCTTGCAAATTGGTTCAGTTTGTGTTCGATTTTGTAAGGTTTCAAAATCATAGTGGAAAATCTCAAGCTGGATTTGCTTGGGACTGGATGTACACCGGGAGGTGGAACCAAGATAAATCTCTTGTGTTTGTGATGTTCAATTTCGAGATTGTTGCTATTCTTTCCTTGCAATTTATAATCTACTTTGCAATTTTTATAAAACACTATTCACCCCTCTAGTGTTTCATTGAGTTAGATCAACGATCCTACAGAATCAAGATGCAAATTGAAAGGAAGCAAAAGAGAAAAACTAAAAAATTGAATATTCCATCAGGTAGTGTACTGGTTCCTTTCATATATGTGTTTTTAATTGCTCTTAGGTTTTTTCTTTAGGAGTTGTTGATTATTTTGTAGGGAAATCAAAGAGAAAAGCAGCTGCAGATTATTCTAATATAGATAATCCCATTAATGTTGATTCAAATTTAGGCGGCCCTCAATACAATATTCCTTCAGGTATCAAACTTTTATAGTTGTCGTATGTTATGTTCAGTATCGATTACCATACTAATTTAGTTATATTTAGGAAAAACAAACGAAAATGGCAATGGAAGGCCCTCTAATGAATCTATCAGCTCACAACATACCCTTGCTTTAACCTCGCCATTTCATCCTTTGTTGATGTGAACTGATCCATATCCAAGACATGCTGGAGGTTATATACCAATGAACCCATCTAGCAGGTTATTTCAACCACCAGAGTGTGCTTTGTACTCGAGATCACCATTACATTCATCAACCAACATTAATAAGAATGTGCATCCATATTCAAATTTGCCTCAGGTCTGCCAAATTATTTCTCAAGTAACTCATAATTGTGTCTACATACAAACTTGATTATCACATTTTAATTACAAATTTATACCCTCATTACCTATTTTATATAAATAAATATCCTACTAATAACTATTTTTATCTTAATTTGCGTGTTAATGAAGAATTAATGAATAAAGGCTAAAAAGAGAACTCAAATTTCCTCATTTTTCAACCTTTTACTAAAGCCGAGATCAAGCCGAGCAATCTACGTAGTCAAGATGCAAGGATCAAATATAAAAAGAAATCAAATAAAAATAATGTTCAAGATGTTAGCCACAAAGAAATGACGATATCTCTCAATCCGGAAGGCGGAATTTAACATATAATATATGAAAATCGCCTATCTCGACGAGACGGAGCTAACTGTATTTTTAGTTTTTTCAAATTCTAATCGGTTCACCAACCGGTTGGCCAACCGATTGGCCAATCGATTGGTCCGTAACTAACTCGATTTGTGGCTAAGATTTGATCCTTGGAGCCCAAGTTTCATCCAATGGTTCATGTGCATTACTGTAGGCTATAAATAGGGGTTGAGGGGGAGAGGTTTGAGTGTGAAATATTTTGTAAAAACTCCATTTGGAGAGGAGGGTTACTCTTAATTGAAAAGACCTTCCAAAAATTGTAACTTTTGTTACACAATAAATGAAATTTTTCACCCCTTCAATTTCCTTTCTCTTCTTCTAATCCAAGGACCAAAAGGAGGATTAGATTAAGATCAGGAGTTGTTGGTTTCTATTTTATTTCTTTTTCATTTTCTTTCTTGTTCATTTAATTGCTTTGTAGCTTAGATTTACTTTCATGCAATTTAATTTCATGCAATTTACTTTCATGCAATTTACTTTCATGCAATTTATTTAATTCTTGTATTTACTTTCTAGAATAGATTTTTTCTTTTCTTTAATTCACCTTGAGGCTAGAACCCTCTAGGGAATTACCCCTTTCTAAGTGTGGAGCTAATACTTGTGGGTTCCCTAGAGATTGTTTGAAACTAGCTAACAAATCCAACTCATTCATGTGAGATTGAGATAAGCTAAGTGGATCTACTCTAGATTCCTTATATCTTTAACTAATCCTCCATACTTTACATTCTTGATTTTGCACTTATCCTTGTTTTCATTTGTTTATTTTTCTTTAATTGTCTTTCTCCTCTCTTGATTTCTTTTCCTTTTACTTCTCACATTCTCTCATCCTCATTTTGGTTTATTCACAGACATCCATTTTCATTCTCTATCTCCATTTTCACTTTCATTTTGATTTATTCGCACTTTGTCACAAATCACACTCTTAATCTCTCCACACACATTTTCTTCCTCGCTTTCTTTTATTTGCGATAATCCACATCCACTCTCTAATCTTTTCATGACCACTTTCACCATGTATATAAACTCCTAATTGTCGCGCATAATTTGAGAACCAAAACTTAAACAAAACTCTTCCTACTTCCCGTTCCTCGTGGGATCGATAATCTTATATACTATAACTTGATAAAGGTTGTATACTTGCAACTTAGGAGGTAATCATTTATTTCCCATCAAAACTTAAACTCTGTTTTTTTCATGTCAGGGATATCCTTACACATGGTGTTTTGATGGGTCCAACTTTCAACCTGGTATGCTTCAAGGAATGTCGAACATGCCACAAACTAACATGCCTCGCTCAAGTTCAGCTTTGATACCTATACAAACATTTATCTTGTATTTAGTTTCTATTTTATAAAAACTCCTTACTGTGGGTAGCCTATGTATCTTGCAGGCACTAGTTTGTTAAAGACTATACCGAGTTTTTCAAGCAAGTAATCACACACAATTCAAGTGCTTCGGGAGTTATGGAGTTCAATTATGAAGAGCTTAAAGCATGACCAGAATGAACAATCACTGATATCGTTTTTTTTCTTTTTCTTTTTTTAACATTTTGGAGAATAGATTTATGGTTCTATTTTGATGTATTTTTTTATCTAAAGATTGGATTTGATGTATTCACCTATTTAATGATGGCTTATGTGTTCAATTACGGTAAAATCACCTTTTGTTCAGATATTTTTAGTCCCTCTTGGTTAGGGATGGTTCATATTACTCATTAAGCAAAGTACGGAGGTTACAATACTTATCACATTTGTTGTGAAGTTTGCATCAGTTATAAACATGAGCATTTTTTGGTCATTTTCAGAGCGGTACCCAATGCTTACTACAAAGATATAAATGAAACTCACTATTTTACTTAATCAAAGACTTTTACCTCCAGTTAAAGTTCACATAGTCTACTACTAACTTGCTATTAATTGATACATGTAAGTATGCAGTTGATATTTGAACCTATTCTCAGTTCATATTTCACTACTCTGTTCATATTTGAAAATATTTTAAAAATGTCACTACTGTACAACCAGTACTCAGTTCACATTTTAATATTTTTCTCAAAGTTATGTCTGTTTATGATTTTTCTAGATAACTATTAATGATATAATCACATCATGTCGATGCACACAAATTATCTTTAGCGTTATTCGTCAATTTATAGCTCTACACTTTGTCATTTAAATTCCCGCCACCCTCCCCAAAAATTATCAGTCTCTTCGTGGAAGAATAAAGAAAGACAAATTAAAATTTCATGTCAGTTCTTTAGCATGTGTACTAACACTAGTAGAAGATAGCAAAGAGATCAAGTGATTGCTAAAAGATAGAATTATCGACTCTAATTTCTCATTCATGAATCAGACAATGTTACATCATAGTTCTCAACCTATGTTTTTGCGATCCCTAATGCCTTCAGCACTGCAGGCAATGCATCAGCTATATTTTGGTTTTGTTTTTTTTTAAAATGGTGAGAAAACTTCGTATTACTCGAACAACCTTTAGAAAATATACCTAGGCATCCCCAGGCTTACAAAACTCTACTTCCAGAACTTCGTATTACTCCAATATTCTTCTTCTTCTTCTTATTTTTACAAAAAATACCTAGGCATCCCCAGGTTTACAAAACTCTACTTGCAAAACTTCATATTACTCCAATCTTCTTCTTCTTCTTTTTTTTTTTCTTTTCTAGTTTGCTTTTCACAAGCCCTAGATCGATGAAGCTCAAACGACGGAAGAGAAAAAAAAGGAAAGAGAACGTGATGATAAGAAAAAAGGAAAGAGAATAGTAAATTGATTAATTTTCGGATTTTTTTAATTTACTTTGATTTTTGTTATTTCCAGATAAGGATGATTTTGATTTAATGAGTATGGTTAGGCATCATGGATTAGTGGTCCACGTGGCAGTCTAGGATAGGTTGGATACACCATGTAGGCATGCCTATGTGGAAAAAACGTTGCACCGGATACTTTCTCCTTGACTGCCACTCTCTCTACAAAAAAGGGAAAAGGGGCATGTTTCATATCACTGCATTTGCTCGTGTCAAATTTCTAGCTCTATAAAATAGTCATTCATTTTTTAAAAGATGTAACTTTGTATTTGCCTTATTTGGATGATTACTTTGTACTAGGCATCACTAACCAAACTAGTATTTAGTTAAATTTCCAAATTAAGGTGACTTACTATTAGGATTGGATGTGAGGCCTAAGAATATAATATCTGCTCAGCCTTCTAGCACCATTTTTTCCATCATTTTCCCGTTGGTTTGATATGTAGTAAGTTATATTGATAGTTGTAATCCACTTCATGCCGCATCTTCTACTCCTTAGTGTAGAAAATTATATCTCTCAATAGCTTATCATGACTTTAGAGTTTTGATGAATGAAAGATGCTTTTAGATGGTACCAGAGAAATCCAACTTCAAGGTCCATTATGTATATATTTAAAGGAACTAAAAAAAGGTATCACTGTGTAAATAACCTAGGTTCCGATCCATGACCAGGGCAATCAATGTGAGAGAGTGAGAGAATATCTATATCTATACTAATATAGAAAGAACCAACTAAGGGTATAAATAAAATGGATGAAAGATGGACAAATCATCCTTTTCAATTGTTTGAAAAAGGGTAAATTTGTAATTTTATAAGGAATAATTTTTCTCTTTTCAATTTCCTCTCTTTCTAGAACATTCTATGTAATTTAATAAAGAATTGTGTTTCTCTTGTCTATCCCCTTTCTTTCTAGAACATTCTATGCCAATCAAATGCCATGAAATAAAAATGGAGCCTAGATAATTGAATATCGCTTTTAATATTTTATGTTATAAAATATAGAAAGAGAATATATATATATATATATATATATATATATATATATATATATATATATATATATATATATATATATATATACATATAAAGAATTGTGTTTCTCTTGTCTATCCGATTTCTTTCTAGAACATTCTATGCCAATCAAATGCCATGAAATAAAAATGGAGCCTACATAATTGAATATCGCTTTTACTATTTTATGTTATAAAATATAGAAAGAGATATATATATATATATATATATATATATATATATATATATATATATATATATATATATATATATATATATATATATATATATATATATATATATATCAAGGTTCTAAATATTTATCTATACTACAATTTATTTACACTAATATACAAAGAAAATAATGAGGATGAGATAATTAATGCAGGATTTCAAGTTCAAATAATAAAGATAAAATCTCTAAAATCAATTAACCCTCACTATTTCCTCCAACTATAAAATATACTTTCTAAATAAAATAAAAATAATATGTTTTCATATCACATGCATTCAGATGTGTCGATTTTATTTTACTATATAATGAACATAGTGGGGGTAGTAAAAGTTGGTTGAGTGGTAGACATTTTCCTCTTTCCTATTGTAATTTGGAGGGTAAAATAGTAATTTTGCAAGAGTTATTTTTTCCTTTCCTTTATTTTCATTCTTATTTCTAGAAGATTCTAAATCTTGACATGAGAATAGAATTTGAACTCACATAATTAAGATTATAATTTTTAAGAGAAACATTTATTTTCTTCCTTTTTCTTTTCTTTTCTTTTTTCCTTTCTTATTTCTAGAACATTCTAAATCATGAAATGATAATACACACATAATTAAAATTGCAATATCCCCATTGTTATTTTTTATTTTAATCACTTATAGGAAACTACTCACCAAAATTGTGTTAAGGATAGATTTAATTGCTAAATAACAATTTAAGATACATTTTCTATGTCCATAATAAAATTGCATAAATTAAATCATCATCAAGCTATTATATAAAAATATAAGACCAATCATATAACTGAATATTTTCGCACGTGCATCGTACGTGCCAAAGTGCTAGTGTGAGAGTAAAAATTCAAATGTCCAACAGTCATTGCAATTGGTGTAGTGGAAGGGAGTTACAAGATTACCAACAACTACTTTGGCACCACCACAAACAAAAGAGTGGGGTCCTTTCTTAAAAATTATTTTTAAAAAATGGTGACTCATCACGGCCCCACTCTTTTGTTTGTGGTAATGCCAAAATAGTATCAAAGTTTCCATAGTGGATTTATTTGTACTTAAATCGACATAATACAAGAGGCCTAAGAAGGAGAACCCACCCTCTTTCAGCATGCTTACAATATGCTAAGGCTTAATTACCTGCTCAATTACCAAACTCCGCAGCTAAGACAAGAAAGTATTTTCTATACTTGTATATTATTAGAGATAACAAATCCAAAAATACACACAATTAAGTTGCAACCATACTTCATCTACTGGACGGGCAAGACAAGTTCATCACTGTGTGTAGTGAGAGAATTCTTGCTCTTCAACTTTGAGTCGAAAGTATAACACTGCAAAGCTTCACTTTAGTATATTATATTATTATACTGCTGAAGTAGTTGTCATTTGTTGCAAAACCGATACACTTGCTAGATAATTAACTATGTGATTTTTCATTTTCTATGATAAATATTATTAATTTCCTTTTTCTTTATACATTGTTTCATCTTCTTTTCTCCATCTAAAATTAATATGAAAGTGTTTCAAGCTTTTCTGACATTACTTATTCATTTAGGCTTGTATTTTGATATTTTCTATGAAAACAACGACATTGTAATACTTAGTCCTGTGCATTGCACAGATGAACCTAGTTAGTACAATACGTATATAATAGTAGTAGACATAGTTGACATATCAATATAATCGAAATATAGTATTAGTATAATCATCCTATTTAAAATGTGTGTTGGAACTCATGTTAAGTTCTTCCTCCCTATATGATTTTTTATAGTGGGCCTTCTAAAGGATTTCTATCGTTCATTACATATATGGCGTTCCTGTTATTGGGATTAATCATTCATCATCCATATCTTTTTTTTTTTATTAATACCTAGATCACCCTATGTTCAAACAAAACTATCTATCTGTTATTTGTATTAATTACTATATGAGTGTATATTCAGTACCTATAAGAGAAGAAATATCTCTCTGCAACACAATGAATTTATAAAAAGGTCTTTCTGTTATACATTGACGCCACGGGGACCCCATGATTTATACAAGTAGCAAAGACAAGACTCCATTTGTACATGACGAGTGACGTATCTGCAAAACACAATTAGAGAGCTAAGTAATGTTTTAGGCAAAACATATTTCATCTACTTTCAGCATTTGGTCTTCTTTATATGCTCAGAAGGCAAGCACAGGAAGCATTTAAAATGTGGAAGTGCGCTTGCATAAACTGATCTTGTTATACTTATATGGTTATAAAATGAATAAGCTACAAATATGAGCAAGAAACATACATACAAACCATAGAGAATGCATATTCTTTCATTAAATAGGTCGACTTTCTGTTTGCAATATACACGTATGCGTAGGATTGTTGGGTTGTTTTCCAACAAATGAAGGAAACTCATTTCCTCTATACAAAGTTATTTCAAGTATTTTCTACAGGTTTCTCAGAAAACACTTTTCCATGTTTGTTTCGCTCTTCAAACATGGGAGGAATTTTGTTTGTGCGAGAACACATAGTTGACACTGATACTTAAGAATAGGACAATACAGTTTTAGGAAAAGCATAAATAAACCAGGCGATCAAAATTTTGCATGATCACCTACTTCCCCCACATTTTTTATTGCAAAAAAGTTTCCAAGAGAAAAAAAAGAAGAAGCTGAAATAGGGTTTCTACAAATTGTGATGTTTTCTAAGATTTTGGGAAAGCCTTTTACCAAAATTTTAGCTCAATAACTAGAAGGCCAGGAATGAATTTTGAGAAAATTGTTTCTCGGATCGGTGTTGTTAAAGTATAAAATTATAAGCCTTAACCCTCACTATAAGTTTGGAGTTTTGGTGTAGTAACAGGGTCCTTTAACATGATATCCAAGCAATCCAAGTCCACGTCTTACTATCTACGAATTTAAAGCGGATTTTTAAAAAAATGACCCTGCTGAGTGAATCCAAGTTTCGGCCCACAAAAAGGACGCTCAACCTGCATGGATATTAGAATATAAAATCAGTGTAGAAAATAGCTGCTCCATAGCGCAAAATAACGCATAGCGTAACATATCACCGGCCTTTCTTTACGTGGCGCTGGAAAATAGCGCAAAAATCAAATAACATGCGCTATTTTATCCATAGCGTACGCTTTGTAACGCGTCTTTATAGCGCTCCATAGCTTAGGTTAAATTGAGGCTGGGATTGGTTTTTAAAGGAATTTGATGGCTGTGATTGAGTTTAAGTGGGTGGACCCCGCTATTCATAAATAAAAATCACGACTAACCCTAAATCCCCTTGCTCCGTCTTCTTCTTCCTTCGACTTCGTCTTCATCATCTCTGCTGCTCGCCTCATCAATTCCTCCTGCTCGCCATCTTCGTCTTCATCATATCCAAGTTGGAAATGCTTATTTTGTTAAAACTTCTATGATTTGGTTTCGAACTTGAAGTATTTTATGCTTTTGGAATGATTGTTAAGGCATACATGATTGATTTTGTTGTGAAATTGTGATGGTATATTGATTTGTGATAGTATTTTGATGATGATATGTTTGAAAATTGTGATGATTATTCATAGTATTTGATTTTGAATATTATGTATTTATAAAATATTTAAATAATAATAAATTATTTAACCTACGTTTACGCTATTTTGCATTTTACGTTAACCGAGGTGAGTGTTACGCTACGTGTTATCGCTATTTTCAACATTGTATAAAATTATAACACTTTAATGCTCACCACAATTTTAGAGTTTTGGTGTAATGTGCGTCAGACAAATTCCAACCCTTTTCCATGGTTTGCAAGCAAACCAAACAATACATAAATATGTGTAAAAAATGTGAATAAAGTGGAGGCTCATTTTGCTAAATAAGCTACCAAGAGATGACCAAGTTGTGAGACTCATCCTACTAGTCACGTAGAATGTGTGGGTCGCAACACCTTTATTTTTTTGATAGCTCAAACAAACCAAAATGACCAGATTAATTTATTCAAGTCTCATTGCATGGGGCAATGGGAGAGAGGTTAGTGTAGCGATGTGTGAGGAGATGGTGGAGAGAGATTCTAACAACAAAATTTATCTATTACACAAGCCTTGACTTGGTGTATATTGAAATGTAGAAAACAAACTGCTACAGTGGAAAGCATGACCATGATCCTAGGTTCGCCAAATAATGAAAGTTAAAATTTAAATTCTATAAAGAGCTCATAAATCATTTAGCTATTATTGTCTTTTACTTCTTGGTATGTTGTTTTACTGTGTTGTTTGCAGAATGCACCACGTGCTGGAGGAAAGCACAAGCGAGGAAAATTTTCGTGATGATGGGAATTAAGTGACAATGCTCAAGTTAGGTTTAGCAGTCACAGGTTGCACTTTGTTAGGCATATAGGCTCATCTCCATGACATACTTAGGTTCTTCCAATAGAAATGATATGTTCTTTTGATTTTATAGAACACTTCAATTTTCTTCATACATTAGGAGCAAGTCCTATATCATAAATGTAGGATCAATAGATTCCCCTCTACGGCTCTACCATAGTATTGTTATGATGCTTGTTCTCAAATCTCTTTAGTCAATAGAAAATTGAGCTTCTCATTGCCTTCTCAAAAATTGCAGAATGGCCTCTAGGAATTAAAGTAAGATACGCAACATGCATTTCGTGTAAGGCTTGCTAGAGATGAACAGACTCAAAGTCCATCCCCATATCTGACAGAACTCTTAAGTTTGGTCATGTTCATTTGCAGGAAAGAATTGGATGGCTGAATTAAATGAATGATGCTTAACATAGTACTTGCATGGACCAGAGCATGAAACTCAGATGTACTTGCATGGAGCAGAGCATGAAACTCAGATGGATTAATAAGCTTCTCTACACAACAAGAAAGCAATGTTACTTTGAGTTTGATACATGAAAAGGCAAAAACAACTAATGATATCTTTTAGCTACCTAAAAGCATAGGCAATGTTGCAAACTGGCATTATTCTCACCTTCCTGAGAGATTGGGAGCCTCCCAGCGTTACGAGCCTAGTAAGGATTACCATGCATGGTCTAGCCTCGGCAAGAGCCAAAGCCCTGCTATGTCCAAAAACTGCGACAAATCAATGTCAATTGCTGCATCCTGATGTGGTCGGTCATCAATCAACCTTCCAGTTTCTAAATCAAACACCTCAAATAGAACTCCTGCCACAATGGAACTCCTTTCTTTCTGTATCTCTTGTAACGATATAGGATAATAGATGCAGTTGCAACCCACATTGGAAGCTGGCAAGGAGAAGCTGCAGTTATAATGGATAAGCAACGCTCGGTTGCCTAGTGTGAACGTGGGGGGGAACATCCCACGTGATTTTTTTAGTCCCACATCGGCCAAGTTAAAGGGGAGGAGGAGTTTATTTCCCTTTAAATAGGGAATTAAACCTAAGATTTGTTGCGTGGAGAAAAGTGAAGAAAAAGGGAGAAAAAGCTAGGGTTTTTTGGCGGCGGCTAGAGAGAGAAAAAGAGAGAGCTTGGAGAGATTTTACAAGAGAGGTCAATTTCTCTTGGGTAAATCAAAGCTTTTTCTTTGGGACGAGCTTGTGGATTGTACAAGTCGCCGGTGTTCTTTATAGTCAAATCTCCCTCACCCTCCGTGGGCGTAGGCAATTTCTTTGAACCACGAAATCTCGTGTCTTTCTTGTTTTCTTTGTGAATTTGCTATTGTTTGTAGGTTCCTTGATTCAGTTCTAGATCGTTGAGAGGAAGAGTAGATATCTCACTTTGTTGGGATATTTTACTTTCTATTCTTTTTTCCTTCGTGAAACGGGAATATAAATTTGGGCCTTCTCTCAAGTGATATCGCTGGCGTATGGCGGGACCTCAAGATCCCAACAATTGGTATCGAGTCATTATTCAGATCGGAAGTGGTGTAGCTTCTGGTTTGAGGTGGTGCTCGGTAATTTCTGAGAGAAGCGGGTTTATTAATACAAACGGAGAATGGCATCTACTAGTAAATCGGTTAAAGTGGGAAAATTCAAGATTGAAAAGTTCAATGGGAAGAATGATTTTTCCTATTGAAGGATGCAGATGAAAAATTCACTGATTTCGTAAAAATTACACAAGGCTTTGGCTAGAAAGAGAAGAAGCACAAGGATATGTCTGATGAGGATTGGGAGGAGCTGGATCTGGAAGCACTGGCGCCGATTATCCTATGCCTAGTAAGGATTACCATGCATGGTCTAGCCTCGGCAAGAGCCAAAGCCCTGCTATGTCCAAAACTGCGACAAATCAATGTCAATTGCTGCATCCTGATGTGGTCGGTCATCAATCAACCTTCCAGTTTCTAAATCAAACACCTCAAATAGATCTCCTGCCACAATGGAACTCCTTTCTTTCTGTATCTCTTGTAACGATATAGGATAATAGATGCAGTTGCAACCCACATTGGAAGCTGGCAAGGAGAATCTGCAGTTATAATGGATAAGCAACGCTCGGTTGCCTAGTCTATTCACCCTCACCCACATCTTTCTAGGAAAATCAGGCCGAAACACTTGGAGCGACTTGTTTGATTCCATCACGACCAACACAAGCTCTCCATCGAATTCCACCAAGAAGTTGGTCCATTGCCCTTCCCACGGGATCTGAGTAGTGTCCATTTCCAAGATCCTAACTGAAGGATTAGGGAGTGCAGGTTCGATGATGTAGAAGCAACAAGATCCAGAGATGTAATAGAACCTGCCACCAGAGAACACAGCGCTGGGTCTCACGCTGCATAATCTAGGGATCTCATCGATGGCTAACAAATTACCAAAATGCACCTAAATCCCCATCCTAAACACTAAAAATAACCCCTAAAATAAAACAACCCCAAGTCAAACAGCTAATTACGAAATAATCAACCAATTAATTAATGGAAAAATGTTTTGAGGCCCTAAATTGTTGAATGATATGTGCCCCAATCCGAAGACTTAGTTGATGAGCACTCCAACCCCAAAAGTGAAAGGAAAATGGGTTTAAACACCACAACCCCCCAAACCCCCCCAACTCAATCCTCCATGATCATCACCATCAAACTCAACCTTCCATGATTCATCAACCAACTTCTCTTTTTCTCCTCTTTCTCTATCTTTATTCACTGAAATTTATCTCCCCCCTTCTTCCACTGATGACCCTTTCTGATTTTCGCGATTTTTTTTCGGATTCCCACCTTTATCCTTCATCACTCACCTTGACCTCCTCACTTCTCACCTTAGAGACAATTTGCATCATGTTCTACCAACAATCACACATTCACCGATAGTAACATCACCAACATCGAAGAACAATGCACAAACTTCATCACTATGACGTCCATGTTTGCGTACTTGTCAGCCACGAATTTGAAGTTTGATGTATGGAGAAGCTTAAATTGCTTTTCGATCTTTATCTTTAAAATATTAATCGAAAAGGTAAAATAACTTAAGATTTTCCATTCAAAATGAGGAGGATGTATGCTCGAGTACAATCGGCAAAATGAATGTAAAGAAATCAATTTGTATCCTACTATAGTTGAAGAGACTTCAACTTCCCACAACACCCTGAGAGAACCTCAAAATCGATCATGTATTAATGAGCTAGTTGTTAAGTTTATTAGTTGGTTGCTAAATGTAGTTCTTAGATATTAATTTTCTCGTTATATTCAAATTTGAAAGTAGGTTTTGTCTTAAAATATGAACCCATGGTAAAAGAGACCAATCCAGGCAATTACATTGCCATTGATGAGCTTGATGGCAGGTTTAGCACTTGTTCATGCTATGTTTTAATGTCTGCATTCAAGGTTTTATTACTAGACATAGGCCTCTTTTGTTCTTGAATGAGATCTTTCTAAAAGATCGCTACAAAGGTATACTCTTCAAATTGGGCCCTCGAATTGGATAGTGGTGGCATGGTCGGTTGTCAACAACGACTGCAACACCGTTGGTGGTGATAGCAATGGTGAATATAGTTTAGGAAGAGACAAAGAGGGATACAGGTGGGGGGAGAGAGAGGAGAAAGAGAGATGAGTTTGGTAGTGATGGTCATGGAGGTTGAGTTTGAGGGGTGGTGGGGGATAAGTTCTATGCTGAGTTTGATGTTTGATAATAATGACCATGGGGGTTGAGTTTGGAGAGATAAAGAAAGGAGGAGAGAGAGGGGTGGAAGAGAGAGGAGAAAAGGGATGAGTTTGGGGTTTGAATATAGTGGTCAAGGCCTTTGAGGGTTGAGTTTGGAGGGGGACGATTGTGAGAGAGAGGAGGGGCGCTGAGTTTGGGGATTTGAAAATAGTGGCCGGCCTCAGTGGCTGAGTTTGGAGAGGGGTGGGGAGGAGGGGAAGACGATTGTAATGGGGAGAGGAGAGAGAGAGATTTTAGAATTTCTAAAAGATAAAGAGAGAAGGAGCCAAACACATTTGTTTTCATTTTAGGGTTGAAACACTCATTGACTAAGTCTTGAACTGGGACACACCATTTAACAAAATGGGGCCTCTAACACTTTTAGGGAAGATGCATTGTAATGGGGGAGAAGGAGAGAGAGATTTTAGGAATTTTGAAAAGATAAAGAGAGAAGGAGCCAAACACATTTGTTTTCATTTTAGGGTTGAAACACTCATTGACTAAGTCTTGAACTGGGACACACCATTTAACAAAATGGGGCCTCTAACACTTTTAGGGAAGACACATTGTAATGGGGAGAGGAAAAGATAGATTTTAAGAATTTCGAAAAGATAAAGAGAGAATTTTCACTTTTAGGGTTGAAACACTCATTGACTAAGTCTTGAACTGGGACACACCATTTAACAAAATGGGCACTCTAACACTTTTAGGGAAGACACATTGTAATGGGGAGAGGAGAGAGAGAGAGATTTTAGGAATTTTGAAAAGATAAAGAGAGAAGGAGCCAAACACATTTGTTTTCATTTTAGGGTTGAAACACTCATTGACTAAGTCTTGAACTGGGACACACCATTTAACAAAATGGGGCCTTTTACACTTTTAGGGGAAGATGCATTGTAATGGGGGGAGAAGGAGAGAGAGAGATTTTAGGAATTTCTGAAAAGATAAAGAGAGAATGAAATTAAACACATTTGTTTTCATTTTAGGGTTGAAACACTCATTGACTAAGTCTTGAACTGGGACACACCATTTAACAAAATGGGGCCTCTAATACTTTTAGGGGAAGACGCATTGTAATAGGGGGAGGGGGAGAGGGAGAGAGAGAGATTTTAGGAATTTCTGAAAAGATAAAGAGAGAAGAAGCTGAAACACATTTATTTTTCACTTTTAGGGTTGAGACACTCATTTACTAAGTTTTGAAACCGGGACACATTCCATTTAACAAAATGGGACCTCTTAACATTTTTCCTATTATTTAATCAACTCTCTCAAAAAAATTCCCTCCACCCCTCCTTATAAAACCCCCATCTCCCTCCTCTCATCCCCTTGCACCATTACAGAGAACACGAACCCATTCTCTAACAATGGAGTTGGACCTGGACAATCTGAAAGCCATCTGGGTCCTTAGCCAAGGCGCAATAGGCACACCGTCTTCCTCGTCTCCTTCCCCTCCCCTCCTTTCGCTCTCAAAGTCATCCACAAATCCTCCGCCTCCTCCAAACCTGTCTCCAACAACTGAGCTCGCTGGGAGCTAAATGTCCTTTCCTCCCTTAATCTTTTCTCCCTTCTCTCCTCACCTCCGCAGAGACTCCTTCATATCTCGCCTACTCGCCTACACCCTCCCTTTTTGATGACTCGGCGAGATTTGTGGTTGCATTTGATGAGGGCCCAAAGGCAAGGGTCGTCGGAGTCTTGGTTCCATGAGGGGAGGGAGAGAAGAGGTTGGGTCGAGGAGAGAGGATTTAAAGACAAGGGGTCGAGTTGGTCGGCGTTGAGGGGTTGAGAGAGGAAAGAGAGAGGAGAAAGGGATGAGTTTGGGGGTTTGAATATAGTGGTCAAGGCCTTTGAGGGGTTGAGTTTGGAGGGGGACGATTGTGAGAGAGAGGAGGGGCTAAGTTTGGGATTTGAAAATAGTGGCCGGCCTCAGTGGCTGAGTTTGGAGAGTGGGGGAGGAGGGGGAGACGATTGTAATGGGGAGAGGGAGAGAGAGAGATTTTAGGAATTTTGAAAGATAAAGAGAGAATGAAATGAAACACATTTGTTTTTCATTTTAGGGTTGAAACACTCATTGGCTAAGTCTTGAAAGTGGGACACATTCCATTTAATAAAATGGGGGCCTCTAACACTTTTAGGGGAAGACGCATTGTAATGGGGGGGGAGAGAGAGAGAGAGAGAGAGATTTTAGGAATTTCTGAAAATATAAAGAGAGAAGGAGCTGAAACACATTTGTTTTTCATTTTAGGGTTGAAACACTCATTGACTAAGTCTTGAAACTGGGACACACCATTTAACAAAATGGGGCCTCTAACACTTTTAGGGGAAGACACATTGTAATGGGGGGAGAGGAAAAGATAGATTTTAAGAATTTCTGAAAAGATAAAGAGAGAATTTTCACTTTTAGGGTTGAAATACTCATTGACTAAGTCTTGAAACTGGGACACACCATTTAACAAAATGGGCACTCTAACACTTTTAGGGGAAGACGCATTGTAATGGGGGGAGAGGGAGAGAGAGAGAGAGATTTTAGGAATTTTTGAAAAGATAAAGAGAGAAGGAGCTGAAACACATTTGTTTTTTTACTTTTAGGGTTGAAACACTCATTGACTAAGTCTTGAAACTGGGACACACCATTTAACAAAATGGGGCCTTTTACACTTTTAGGGGAAGATGCATTGTAATGGGGGGAGAAGGAGAGAGAGAGATTTTAGGAATTTCTGAAAAGATAAAGAGAGAATGAGCTGAAACACATTTGTTTTTCACTTTTAGTGTTGAAACACTCATTGGCTAAGTCTTGAAAGTGGGACACATTCCATTTAACAAAATGGGGCCTCTAATACTTTTAGGGGAAGACGCATTGTAATAGGGGGAGGGGGAGAGGGAGAGAGAGAGATTTTAGGAATTTCTGAAAAGATAAAGAGAGAAGAAGCTGAAACACATTTATTTTTCACTTTTAGGGTTGAGACACTCATTTACTAAGTTTTGAAACCGGGACACATTCCATTTAACAAAATGGGACCTCTTAACATTTTTCCTATTATTTAATCAACTCTCTCAAAAAAATTCCCTCCACCCCTCCTTATAAAACCCCCATCTCCCTCCTCTCATCCCCTTGCACCATTACAGAGAACACGAACCCATTCTCTAACAATGGAGTTGGACCTGGACAATCTGAAAGCCATCTGGGTCCTTAGCCAAGGCGCAATAGGCACACCGTCTTCCTCGTCTCCTTCCCCTCCCCTCCTTTCGCTCTCAAAGTCATCCACAAATCCTCCGCCTCCTCCAAACCTGTCTCCAACAACTGAGCTCGCTGGGAGCTAAATGTCCTTTCCTCCCTTAATCTTTTCTCCCTTCTCTCCTCACCTCCGCAGAGACTCCTTCATATCTCGCCTACTCGCCTACACCCTCCCTTTTTGATGACTCGGCGAGATTTGTGGTTGCATTTGATGAGGGCCCAAAGGCAAGGGTCGTCGGAGTCTTGGTTCCATGAGGGGAGGGAGAGAAGAGGTTGGGTCGAGGAGAGAGGATTTAAAGACAAGGGGGTCGAGTTGGTCGGCGTTGAGGGGTTGAGAGAGTGAAAGAGAGAGGAGAGAGAAGGGATTCATGCAGAGAGAAAGAGAGAGGTTAGGAAGGAGAAAGGGGATATGGGTTGAGAGCTTAGATTAGTTTGGCTACTAGAGAAACAAGATAATTGGGTTTAAGTTGAAGAAGACAGGGGTGAAACAGATTCAGGCTTAAAAATCATCTATCGTCCTAGTAACATATCAGCTCTTATTCATAAGATATGTAATTATCGTAAACCTTTAGAATGGCACATATATCTGTACTCAACAAGATGGTTGCTTAAAATTGTTCTTTCATATATTACGACATAATATAGATTTAGAAGCTTCATAAATCACTCCTGTTTTTGGACAATATATATATATATATCTTAAAGATTGACAACTTGCGGACTATGATCGGTTTTTGATAATCTATCCAACCGAGTTGGTTTTCAGAATTTTTCAGTCTTACAATTCACTGAATTACAATCCAGAATAATCCACTCAGAATGTGGTTATTAAACACAAAATAGATTATAACCCAAAAGATGGATTATAATCCACTTGTCAAACATGCTATAAAGCTTATGGCATATCTCAAGTTAGTCCCAAGTATCATTTTATTGCGTAACAGATGCTTTGAATCAAATGCCAGTACAAGAAATTTCAGAATTCATATTTGATAATGTAATTTCATAGCAACTGTATTTTTACTGACCAATATGAGAAGCATTAAAAACAAGGTAAACATAAGTTAGATAAACCAATACACCACTTTATTTCGTTTATTAAAAAAAAAAACCTGCAGTCACGGTTGTGCCTGACTTTATTGATATACAATAATTACAAAATTGGGTTAGCCAAACCATTACATATATCAGAAAATTTGTTGAAAAAAGAAAATTACACCAACATTTATCCAAACACTGAGATAAATTCTCATCAGCTTCTCATCGTTATCGTTGTTCATTGATACAGAGTTCTAGAGCATGTTCTGCCTCTTTCAAGAATGAGCTGGTGAGCTGTTTCTGCCCTCTTCTATAAACAATACTAGACCACTTGTTTCTAGTCATCCAATTCTCTTCGCTTCTCTCACTTCTTTTACTGCAACATATAACCAAAAAACATGTTATGTGGATGAAAACGTCAAAAGGGTTAATTGCATATACACCCATTGCCCTATGAGGGTGCCATAACTATTTCTTTTTAAGCACTTAAACCTCCTAATACTCAAATGACATTATTTACCCCTCAATTCAAAGGGCAATTAAATTTTTTTTTTCACTTGACTCAAAGGAAAAAGGTAATCTATCATCAAGTGACCATGTGATATCTTAATCTAACGGAGAGAGACAGGAAACTAATACCGTTCTAGACTTCAGGGGCTTAAGTGCTAATAAAATATTTTAGGAGGTGTACGTGGTTACACCATTATACAGGGGGTGTACCCACAAATATAACCCAAATTGAACTATCCACACTACCAACAATGTACAAAAAAGAAAAATTATCACCCATGCATGTTTTATGCATAAACTCGTAGTTTTCTACGCCAAAGATATACTGTTGAGTTTAGGACTAGGTTACCCAGACACTTCATCTGGTTTCCCGTATCCGTGTCCGACACTTCCTGTGACCGTGTCCATGTCCGACACTACTTGGACACTTCTTGGACATATATCTTACACTTCACCTCAAATTTCTGCAAGTCGTTGGACTCGGGTCAGATTCATTTCATCTCATAAGTATCATTTTAAAAGGTCGCTTGGGTATCTAGTTCAAAAAACGAGTGATTTTTCAATTTGTAATCTACTCAATAAAAGACACATAAAAATGTTTTAGGGATTTTAGTTCTCATAACATGGGAATGATAAAAAAGTATCGATCTCATGTAAATTATTAATTTCAATATGTATATATAATCGTGTCCCCATATCCTATTTTTACAAATTTGTCGTGTCATATATCCGCACTGTGTTCTGTGTTCGCACTGCACCCATGCAACATAGGTTTTGGATCTTAAATATGCCTTGAACCATCATATTCAAAACAAATAATGGACTGATGAGGCTTCTAAGTCTCGGGTTATTGAAATAGAACCTAAAGACCAATCAGGTTCTAGTCGTGTTCAAGTGGGAAGTCAGGTAGATGATGAGCTTGAGCAGGAGGAGGTTCAGCAGGAGAATACACAGGCACTACAACAACAGCAGCTCGAGAATAGTTTGGCTTCCTCTAGACCAAGGCGAGCACACAAGCATGTACAGAAGCTGGGGGCTGATCAACCCCTGAAGCACTATGGGCAAGTTAATTTGGTTGAATACGCACTCTCGATGGAGGAGGACGAGCCGGTCTCCTTCAAGGAAGCTATTCGGGACAAGGATAGTGAGAGTTGGTTGGCTGCGATGGAGGAAGAGATGGAATCTCTTCGAAAGAACCAAACATGGGAGGTGGTCCCATTGCCCCTAGGAAGAAAAGCTATTGGTTGTAAGTGGGTGTATAAAAAAAAGGAAGATCTTTCAGAGCTCGGTGGTACAAGGTACAAGGCGAGGCTAGTGGCTAAGGGTTTTGCACAGAAAGATGGTATGGATTACAATGAGATCTTTTCTCCGGTGGTGAAACACACTTCTATTCGGGTGCTATTGAGTATTGTTACTCATGGCGATCTTGAGTTGGAATAACTCGATGTTAAAACGGCCTTCTTGCACGGAGACTTGGATGAAGAGATCTATATGCATCAACCTGAGGGCTACAAGGTTGAGGACAAGGAGGATCATGTGTGTCATTTGAAGAAGTCACTGTATGGATTGAAGCAATCTCCCCGACAGTGGTACAAGCGATTTGACTACTTCATGCTGAAGCATGGGTTTTCCCGAAGCGACTATGATTATTGCGTTTACATTCGGAAGCTTCGTGGAGGTAATTATATCAATCTCCTTTTGTATGTGGATGACATGCTTATTGCTTCTAAGAGCAGGGTGGAGATAGATAGGCTGAAATCTCAACTTGGTGAAGAGTTCGAGATGAAGGACATGGGCCGCTAGGAAAATACCGGTATGGAGATTAGAAGAGAGGCGAACCGACGCATTGTTCTTGAGTCGAAGGGCTACATAGAGCGGGTGATCGCGAGGTTCGATGCAAAGTGCTAAGTCGGTGGTGACTCCATTGGCTCCACACTTTAGGCTTTCGGTAAATAATCTCCCACTACAATGAAGAGAAGATCCATATGGAGCGTGTTCCCTATGCTAGTGCAATTGGTAGCTTAATGTACGAATGGTGTGTACACGCCCGAGATATTCCACAGCGGTCGGTGTGGTCGATGGATTCATGGCGAATCCGAAAAAGCGACCGGGAAGCAAAGGAAGTGGGTCCCGAGGTACTTAAAGGGTACCGCTGATAATGGCCGTGTTTTGGTGGAGAAACATGTCGATTGATGGGTTTGTGGACTCGATTATGCGGGCGATCTAGATAGGCGGCGATCGACTCTGGTTATATATTTAGGATACATGGGGCTCGGTTGGTTGGCGTCGATGTTACGAGCTCTGATGACACTTTCTACTACAGAGGCTGAGTACATGGCCATGGTAGAGGGAGTGAAGGAAGCATTGTGGTTGTGGGGTCTTCTAGATGATTTGGGGATTGAGCAGGAGAACGTGAACTTGTGGTGCGACAGTCAGAGTGCAATTCACTTGGCGAAGAATCAAGTTCATCATGCTCGTACCAAGCATATCGATGTCAGGTATCATTTCGTGCGAGATGTCATAGAGGAAGGCGATATTTCTCTCATGAAGGTACACACGAATGAGAATCCCGTAGACATGTTAACTAAGGTGGTCACAAGTAACAAGTTTAAATATTACTTGGACTTGCTTCATATCAACCCGTGTTGATCTGCCCAAGAGGGCATGGCCCTTCGGGGCGGTGATGGGGTGAGGTGGAGACTATATGGAGAACAATTACAGAACTACGGTTAGCTTGATCCCGGTGGAGGGTACGTAGGCAACCATGGTATAATGGTGCAGCTAGATTGGCCTGGTTTGGCTGATGGAGATCTCTCTAGTAATGTTCGCGGTGTTCTTTTGGTGTTCGTCCAAAATTTGAGGTTTATCAAATGATGTACGAGGTGGAGAATTGTGAACGTGGGGGGGAACATCCCACGTGATTTTTTTAGTCCCACATCGGCCAAGTTAAAGGGGAGGAGGAGTTTGTTTCCCTTTAAATAGGGAATTAAACCTAGGATTTGTTTTGTGGAGAAAAGTGAAGAAAAAGGGAGAAAAAGCTAGGGTTTTTTGGCGGCGGCTAGAGAGAGAAAAAGAGAGAGCTTGGAGAGATTTTACAAGAGAGAGGTCAATTTCTCTTGGGTAAAAATCAAAGCTTTTTCTTTGGGACGAACTTGCGGACTATGATCGGTTTTTGATAATCTATCCAACGGAGTTGGTTTTCAGAATTTTTCAGTCTTACAATTCACTGAATTACAATAGAATAATCCACTTTCGAATGTGGTTATTAAACACAAAATAGATTATAACCCAAAAGATGGATTATAATCCACTTGTCAAACATGCTATAAAGCTTATGGCATATCTCAAGTTAGTCCCAAGTATCATTTTATTGCGTAACAGATGCTTTGAATCAAATGCCAGTACAAGAAATTTCAGAATTCATATTTGATAATGTAATTTCATAGCAACTGTATTTTACTGACCAATATGAGAAGCATTAAAAACAAGGTAAACATAAGTTAGATAAACCAATACACCACTTTATTTCGTTTATTAAAAAACCTGCAGTCACGGTTGTGCCTGACTTTATTGATATACAATAATTACAAAATTGGGTTAGCCAAACCATTACATATATCAGAAAATTTGTTGAAAAAGAAAATTACACCAACATTTATCCAAACACTGAGATAAATTCTCATCAGCTTCTCATCGTTATCGTTGTTCATTGATACAGAGTTCTAGAGCATGTTCTGCCTCTTTCAAGAATGAGCTGGTGAGCTGTTTCTGCCCTCTTCTATAAACAATACTAGACCACTTGTTTCTAGTCATCCAATTCTCTTCGCTTCTCTCACTTCTTTTACTGCAACATATAACCAAAAACATGTTATGTGGATGAAAGCGTCAAAAGGTTAATTGCATATACACCCATTGCCCTATGAGGGTGCCATAACTATTTCTTTTAAGCACTTAAACCTCCTAATACTCAAATGACATTATTTACCCCTCAATTCAAAGGGCAATTAAATTTTTTTCACTTGACTCAAAGGAAAAAGGTAATCTATCATCAAGTGACCATGTGATATCTTAATCTAACGAGGAGAGAGGAAACTAATACCGTTCTAGACTTGAGGGCTTAAGTGCTAATAAAATATTTTAGGAGGTGCGTGGTTACACCATTATACAGAGGTGTACCCACAAATATAACCCAAATTGAACTATCCACACTACCAACAATGTACAAAAAGAAAAATTATCACCCATGCATGTTTTATGCATAAACTCGTAGTTTTCTCGCCAAAGATATACTGTTGAGTTTAGGACTAGGTTACGGACACTTCATCACGGTTTCCGGTATCCAGGTCCAACACTTCTGTGGAGTGTCCATGTCCGACACTACTTGGACACTTCTTGGACATATATCTTACACTTCACCTCAAATTTCGCAAGTCGTTGGACTCGGGTCGATTCATTTCATCTCATAAGTATCATTTTAAAAGGTCGCTTGGGTATCTAGTTCAAAAAACGAGTGATTTTTCAATTTGTAATCTACTCAATAAAAGACACATAAAAATGTTTTAGGGATTTTAGTTCTCATAACATGGGAATGATAAAAAAGTATCGATCTCATGTAAATTATTAATTTCAATATGTATATATAATCGTGTCCCCATATCCTATTTTTACAAATTTGTCGTGTCATATATCCTTTTTATTATGCGTGTTCGTACCCGTACCCATGCAACATAGGTTTTGGATCTTAAATATGCCTTGAACCATCATATTCAAAAACAAATAATGGACTCGAATAAATAAGATTAAATAGGGATATAAAGACACATACATAAATGATAATCATCACAATACTTGTCCGCAGACAATGAAAAAAAAATATGTGGAAGTATCCAAATAAATCACGACCCCAAGCATCATTAATCAAAAATTAGTTTATGTGTTGAAAACCATTCGGAAAACAAAGAGAGCCTTAATAAAGTAGGACAACTATAACATTGATAAGTTCATCACATAAAAAGAAATTGCCAGGATAAACATTTACAAAAAATTGAGGCATACCTAAGCTGATCTTCAAACTCCAGAACGTGGCTATTTGAAAGAAGTTGCGCATCAGACTCTTGGGTCCCAGAACCCTCTTCAAGTTCCATCATCCTAGCGATCAGCAACATAATGTGTAGTAGAGTTACTCAAAAACAACAATAAATAATGTCATTTTGGCATCAGTTGTATATTAAATAAAGCTCAATAAATATGAGTCACTATAAATTGTCAAAAAAGAGAGTATAAAATGGAAAAACACATGTTAAAGTTTCAAAATGAATGAATAACAGCATTTTATGCCGCTTCCTCCATGGCAATTCCCATCTTATACTCCAATTGTCATGCTCTATAATTTATATGTGCATGTCCATCCTCTTTTCAGTTCTACCTCTCAACAGCCAAGCAATTTGATTGCAACCTAGAGACAGAAACAAGCCTTACAGTCTTCAATTTGGGACTAGTTGCAGCAGGGCATGCTTGATTGAATAAAAATATAAGATGGTAAAACATTCGCTTTGCCGAAACTCTGCTGCATTAAATCACTGAAGAAAGCTTGCAGTGATGATCAATGACCCGTTCCAACTTATTAAATTGGCGAATACTAAGGATTAATATAATATGTTTATAGTGTCAAATTATTTGAAAAAGAGTTGCAAAACAAGAAGCAATAATTGAAATATAGTAAGAAGGAAAGCGTCTCAATAAATATCAGAATAATCCTTTAGTAGAGACTTGATTGATATAAGTTCATATATTAGATACGCTACAAATACTAGTTTTATTATTTAAAAGAGATATAAGTTCATATATTAGATATACTATGGATACTTGTTTTATTGTTCAAAGAGTTCAGAGGAAGATTATGACATTATATCAAGTTTTGGCTCTGTAGAGCTTTTGTTTCAGTCTGAGCAGTTTTAACAGTTCTAGTCTCCTCAGTTTGAGCATCAGTTATGAAGGAAAAATAATTATTTAAATAACCTGTAAGATACTATAATAACAAGGGTTTGATAGATGTTTGATGGTTGTAGGTGGCAGCTCATTTAGCAAAATGAGCTACCAAGATAGTGGGGTGAAGGCCCACACATTTTGATGTGACTTTTAAAGTGGGCCTCACCACCTGGTTATCTCTTGATAGCTTATTTAGCAAAATGAGCTACCACCATCTGCATTATTTCCTAATAACAAATGATTTATCCAATAGGGTTGGGATTGGCTACATGAAATTTTTTCCTACATATGTTCTTATCCTTGAGCAACTATTAATATTTGGGCAAGTAACAAGTAACATATATCTTAAAGCTCATTCTTATGCACCAAAACTCCAAACTTGTGGTGATGGTTGAGAGATACAATTTTGTACCGTTAACGTGTCATTCTCTTTCCAAGGGCCAAAACCAGGACTGTCTTACACAATGGTACCTTCTTTATTCCTAGTAAGGCTATCGACTGAAACTGACAAAATCTTATCCATACTTTTGATTGCCCACCATCCTTTGCAAATATATGAAACAAAGGAAATCTATTGATGACTGAAGCTCCAAACTGCTAAGCTTTTAAATCTAACAGCAATTAGATATAAGTTTTCTACTTAATTACAAGCTACAACATAAAGCAACAGGAAGTAAAAGAGTAAAAATGGGTTTTTGGCTAGCTAGAGAGAGAAAAGAGAGCTTGGAGAGATTTTACAAGAGAGGTCAATTTCTCTTGGGTAAAAATCAAAGCTTTTTCTTTGGGACGAACTTGTGGATTGTACAAGTCGCCGGTGTTCTTTATAGTCAAATCTCCCTCACCCTCCGCGGGACGTAGGCAATTTTACCGAACCACGTAAATCTCGTGTCTTTACTGTTTTGCTGTGAATTTGCTATTGTTTATAGGTTCCATTGATTCAGTCCTAGTAGTGTTGAGAGGAAGAGTAGATATCTCACTTTGTTGGGATATTTTACTTTCTATTCTTGTTTTCTTCGTGAAACGGGAATATAAATCTGGGCCTTCTCTCAGGTGATATCGCTTTCGCGACGTGCGGGCGTGACCCTGCATCCCAACACCTAGTCTATTCACCCTCACCCATATCTTTCCAGGAAAATCAGACCGAAACACTTGGAGCGACTTGTTTGATTGCATCACGACCAACACAGCCTCTCCATCGAATTCCACCAAGAAGTTGGTCCATTGCCCTTCCCACGGGATCTGAGTAGTGTCCATTTCCACGATCCTAACTGAAGGATTAGGGAGAGCAGGTTCGATGATGTAGAAGCAACAAGATCCAAAGATGTAATAGAACCCGCCACCGAGAACACTGGGTCTCACGCTACATAATCTAGGGATCTCATCGATGGCTAACAAATTACCAAAATGCACCTAAATCCCCATCCTAAACACTAACAATAACCCCTAAAATAAAACAACCCCAAGTCAAACAGCTAATTACGAAATAATCAACCAATTAATTAATGGAAAAATGTTTTGAGGCCCTAAATTGTTGAATGATATGTGCCTCAATCCGAAGACTTAGTTGATGAGCACTCCAACCCCAAAAGTGAAAGGAAAATGGGTTTAAACACCCCACGCCCCGGAACTCAATCCTCCATGATCATCACCATCAAACTCAACCTTCCATGACCACCATAACCAAACTCAACCCCCAAACTCATCCCTCATTCTCCTCTTTTCCCCCTCCTCTCTCCTCCTTTCTCTATCTCCCTAAATTCAATCCCCCAAACTCATCCCTCTTTCTCCCCCTCTCCCCCCTCCCCCACCGCCTCTCTTCTCCTACGTATTTTTGAAAACTCAACCTTCCATGATCAAAGGCGTCACGTTTAGCCAACCTCCGTGACCTCTTCCTCCTTCCCACCTCCTTATCCTTCATCACTCACCTTGACCTCCTCACTTCTCACCTTAGAGACAATTTGCATCATGTTCTACCAACAATCACACATTCACCGATAGTAACATCACCAACATCGAAGAACAATGCACAAACTTCATCACTATGACGTCCATGTTTATGCATTTGTCACCTACGAATTTGAAGTTTGATGTATGGAGAAGCTTAAATTGCTTTTCGATCTTTATCTTTAAAATATTAATCAAAAGGTAAAATAACTTAAGATTTTCCTTTCAAAATGAGGAGGATGTATGCTCGAAAGTACAATCGGCAAAATGAATGTAAAGAAATCAATTTGTATCCTACTATAGTTGAAGAGACTTCAACTTCCCACAACACCCTGAGAGAACCTCAAAATCGATCATGTATTAATGAGCTAGTTGTTAAGTTTATTAGTTGGTTGCTAAATGTAGTTCTTAGATATTAATTTTCTCGTTATATTCAAATTTGAAAGTAGGTTTTGTCTTAAAATATGAACCCATGGTAAAAGAGACCAATCCAAGCAATTACATTGCCATTGATGAGCTTGATGGCAGGTTTAGCACTTGTTCATGCTATGTTATAATGTCTGCATTCAAGGTTTTATTACTAGACATAGGCCTCTTTTGTTCTTGAATGAGATCTTTCTAAAAGATCGCTACAAAGGTATACTCTTCAAATTGGGCTCCTCGAATTGGATAGTGGTGGTGGGTCGGTTGTCAACAACGACTGCAACACCGTTGGTGGTGATAGCAATGGTGAATATAGTTTAGGAAGAGAGAAAGAGGGATACAGGTGGGTGGAGAGAGAGGAGAAAGAGAGATGAGTTTGGTAGTGATGGACATGGAGGTTGAGTTTGAGGTAAGTCCTGAGCTGAGTTTGATGTTTGATAATAATGACCATGGGGGTTGAGTTTGGAGAGATAAAGAAAGGAGGAGAGAGGGGGGTGGGGAAGAGAGAGGAGAAAAGGGGATGAGTCTGGGGGTTTGAATATAGTGGTCAAGGCCTTTTAGGGTTGAGTTTGGAGAGGGGAGACGATCAGAGAGAGAGAGGAGAGTTTGGGGTTTGAAAATAGTGGTCAAGGCCTTCGGGGTTGAGTTTGGAGAGGTGGGGGAGGAGGAGGCGCATTGTAATGGGGAGAGAGAGAGATTTTAGGAATTTCTAAAAAGATAAAGAGAGAAGGAGCTGGAACACATTTGTTTTTCACTTTTAGGGTTGAAACACTCATTGACTAAGAGGGTGTTTGGGGGAGCTTATTTTTTGGTCAAACTAGCTTTTAAGCTAGCTTTTTCATATCTACTAGTTTGGTAAAATACCAAATTAAGTTGGCTTATAAGCCCCATTTTAAAAAGTTGGTATACCCTAGCTTTTAAAAAATTAGCTTATAAGCTCACCTAAATAAGCTAGATTTGACCAAAGAAATTAATATTCTACCCAAACAATATTTATAGCATTTTTATCATAAAAATCAAAAGCCACAAAAGCCAACTTAACTTATAAACTTCAAAATAATAAGCCCTCCCAAACACCCTCTAAGTCTTGAGACTGGGACATATTCCATTTAATAAAATGGGGGCCTCTAACACTTTTAGGGGAAGACGCATTGTAATTGGGGGAGAGGGAGAGAGAGAGATTTTAGGAATTTCTGAAAAGATAAAGAGAGAAGGAGCTGAAACACATTTGTTTTTCACTTTTAGGGTTGAAACACTCGTTGACTAAGTCTTGAAACGGGGACACATTCCATTTAACAAAATGGGGACTCTTAACACTTTTAGGGGAAGACACATTGTAATGGGGGGAGAGGGAGAGAGAGAGAGAGATTTTAGGAATTTCTGAAAAGATAAAGAGAGAAGGAGCTGAAGCACATTTGTTTTTCACTGGGACACATTCCATTTAACAAAATGGGGCCTCTAACATTTTTCCTATTATTTAATCAGCTCTCTCAAAAAAATTCCCACCAACTCCTCCTTATTAAAACCCCGCTCTCCCGCCTCTCATCCCCTTGCACCATTACAGAGAACACGAACTCATTCTCTAACGATGGGGTTGGACCTGGACAATCTGAAAGCCATCTGGGTCCTTTGCCGAGGCTCAATAGGCACCGTCTTCCTCGTCTCCTTCCCCTCCCCTCCTTTCGCTCTCAAAGTCATCCACAAATCCTCCGCCTCCTCCAAACCTGTCTCCAACAACTGAGCTCGCTGGGACCTAAATATCTTTTCCTCCCTTAATCTTTTCTCCCTTCTCTCCTCACCTCCGCAGAGACTCCTTCATATCTCGCCTACACCCTCCCTTTTTGATGACTCGGCGAGATTTGTGGTTGCATTTGATGAGGGCCCAAATGCAAGGGTCGTCGGAGTCTTGGGTCCATGAGGAGAGGGAGAGAAGAGGTTGGGTCGAGGAGAGAGGATTTAAAGATAAGGGGGTCGAGTTGGTCGGCGTTGAGGGGTTGAGAGAGTGAAAGAGAGAGGAGAGAGAAGGGATTCATGCAGAGAGAAAGAGAGAGGTTAGGAAGGAGAAAGGGGATATGGGTTGAGAGCTTAGATTAGTTTGGCTACTAGAGAAACAAGATAATTGGGTTTAAGTTGAAGAAGAAAGGGGTGAAACAGATTCAGACTTAAAAATCATCTATCGTCGTAGTAACATATCAGCTCTTATTCATAAGATATGTAATTATCTTAACTGAAAGCAATTACATTGATGTCGGTATGAGGATCAAACATAAGAGGTAAACCTTTAGAATGGCACATATATCTGTACTCAACAAGATGGTCGCTTAAAATTGTTCTTTCGTATATTACGACATAATATAGATTTAGAAGCTTCATAAATCACTCCTGTTTTTGGACAATATATATATCTTAAAGATTGACAACTTGACGGACTATGATCGTTTTTTTGATAATCTATCCAACCGGAGTTGGTTTTTTCAGAATTTTTCGGTCTTACAATTCACTGAATTACAATCGAGAATAATCCACTCAGAATGTGGTTATTAAACACAAAATAGATTATGTTGATGTATATAATCACAGTCACTAACCTCGGGTGAGTTTAGCTTTTAAGAGAGCGAGTCCGCCTTCTCTCCTAAAGCCAAACACACTGATCAAGGGACTCGCCGCATGAAAGAGGGACCAGGTGAGTTGGGATCTCCGGTGGTTCCTCCGACGGTCAAGTTAGTAGAGTAGGAGATAATGTAGTGGAGCAGAATTCACTCGTAAAAGATTGCTTACTTGGTTCGATGTTCACGCTACTTATACCTAGGGTTGCGGGGTATTTTCGTCTTCCGTTGGCTAAGGAACCATTGCCGAAGTCACCCTTTCTTCATGCGCGGAGGAGTGATTGGCCGAGCATCCTCGCCCGCTACGGTATGGCCTTTACAGTGTCAACTTGCGGTACTTTGAGGGTTAGTGTGGTCTATTCGCCATTAATGGGATGGGATTGACGGCTACCAGAATGCATGGGTCCGAGGTGCCTTAAATACCGAGAGATGGGGAGCATGTCATGCGATTTAACGCGATGGGCTCGAAAGTCTTGATAACCGTCGTTAGAGTGGAGGAATCACGCAGACGAGATGGGGAGCCGAGGTCGGGCGGTCGGCTCGCGATCGCCTCTGACGCCCTTTGGGGCAATCAATCAGGGGACGCATCGCTTTCGCCGCTGCCTTAGAGATCAAGTACGAGAAGAGGGCCCAGCTCGCCGATTGTCGGGAGAGGCCGGCATTGGTTGGATGGGGCTATAATGGGTGACGGGTTGGGAGGACGACGAACGCCGCCAAGGCTGCTCGAGCGGATCAGCGGTTGGAAGACGACGGCCGGGTCGCCCTCACGCCGGTGGGACGAGCGACGTGGAATAGCTCAGGCGTCAATCAATGCATGACGATCCGCATCGCTTCGCCGTCTGAGAGAGAACCGCCGGACCGGCTTGCAACCGCTTTCGCTCGGCTATGGTGATAGTCGTTTGATGGACCATGGTGGGGTCTGGTGCGCCGCCTGGGTCTGCACGAGGCTCGAGCCTGTTGCTAATGGCAAGCGTTTATCCGTGTTAGTGCCTCGTTTTCTCCTTAAATCACCGGTTAGTGGTTATGACCATAACAGCTTGGCCCTTTCGCTGGAGTCGGTTGGAAACGAGTCCAAGTGAAATGAATATCGCCGCTTTGTAAGAGAGGGTTCCGAGGGGTCAACGCCATCGATGGGACGTGGCCGATGTCACGCGCTTCCTCGGCCATTGGCGCTGCCTTCGGGACGCGAAGTGGGCCCCGGGAATAGGTAGGGTTGCTTTTCGCTCTCAAGCTGCCGAGTGGGGTTTCAATCTCCTCCGTTGATCGCCAAAAGGTGTGGTGTCGGGCTCCATCATATAAATGCGAGTGGTGAGTGGGGAGAAGGCATCCGCTTTCCTCTCCAACCGCAAATCCAGGCGATTCTCCGGAGAGCGATACAGATCTGTTATGGATTCCGATCGTCATAAGCAATCTTTTCTGAGTGAATTCCTGCTCCACTACATTATCTCCTACTCTACTAACTTGACCGTCGGAGGAACCACCGGAGATCCCAACTCCGACTCTTCCACAGGTCCCTCTTTCCCACAAGAAGCAGTCCCTTGATCGAGTCAGCCGGCTGGGCTTTAGGAGAGAAGGCGGACTCCGCTCTCTTAAAAGTTAAACTCACCCGAGGTTAGTGACTGTGATTATATACATCAACAGATTATAACCCAAAAGATGGATTATAATCCACTTGTCAAACATGCTATAAAGCTTATGGCATATCTCAAGTTAGTCCCAAGTATCATTTTATTGCGTAACAGATGCTTTGAATCAAATGCCAGTACAAGAAATTTCAGAATTCATATTTGATAATGTAATTTCATAGCAACTGTATTTTTACTGACCAATATGAGAAGCATTAAAAACAAGGTAAACATAAGTTAGATAAACCAATACACCACTTTATTTCGTTTATTAAAAAAAAAACTGCAGTCACGGTTGTGCCTGACTCTATTGATATACAATAATTACAAAATTGGGTTAGCCAAACCATTACATATATCAGAAAATTTGGGGAAAAAAGAAAATTACACCAACATTTATCCAAACACTGAGATAAATTCTCATCAGCTTCTCATCGTTATCGTTGTTCATTGATACAGAGTTCAAGAGCATGTTCTGCCTCTTTCAAGAATGAGCTGGTGAGCAGTTTCTGCCCTCTTCTATAAACAATACTAGACCACTTGTTTCTAGTCATCCAATTCTCTTCGCTTCTCTCACTTCTTTTACTGCAATATATAACCAAAAAACATGTTATGTGTATGAAAACGTCAAAAGGGTTAATTGCATATACACCCATTGCCCTATGAGGGTGCCATAACTATTTCTTTTTAAGCACTTAAACCTCCTAAGACTCAAATGACATTATTTACCCCTCAATTCAAAGGGCAATTAAATTTTTTTTTTCACTTGACTCAAAGGAAAAAGGTAATCTATCATCATGTGACCATGTGATATCTTAATCTAACGGAGAGAGACAGGAAACTAATACCGTTCTAGACTTCAGGGGTTTAAGTGCTAATAAAATATTTTAGGAGGTGTACGTGGTTATACCATTATACAGGGGGTGTACCCACAAATATAACCCAAATTGAACTATCCACGCTACCAACAATGTACAAAAAAGAAAAATTATCACCCATGCATGTTTTATGCATAAACTCGTAGTTTTCTGCGCCAAAGACATATTGTTGAGTTTAGGACTAGGTTACCCAGACACTTCATCTGGTTTCCCGTATCCGTGTCCAACACTTCCTGTGTCCGTGTCCGACACTCCTTGGACACTTCTTGGACATATATCTTACACTTCACCTCAAATTTCTGCAAGTCGTTGGACTCGGGTCATATTCATTTCATCTCATAAGTATCATTTTAAAAGGTCGCTTGGGTATCTAGTTCAAAAAACGAGTGATTTTTCAATTTGTAATCTACTCAATAAAAGAAACATAAAAATGTTGTAGGGATTTTAGTTCTCATAACATGTGAATGGTAAAAAAAAGTATCGATCTCATGTAAATTATTAATTTCAATATGTATATATAATCGTGTCCCCATATCCTATTTTTTACAAATTTGTCGTGTCATGTATCCGCACCTGTGTCTGTGTTCGTACCCGTACCCATGCAACATAGGTTTTGGATCTTAAATATGCCTTGAACCATCATATTCAAAAACAAATAATGGACTCGAATAAATAAGATTAAATAGGGATATAAAGACACGTACATAAATGATAATCATCACAATACTTGTCCGCAGACAATGAAAAAAAATATGTGGAAGTATCCAAATAAATCACGACCCCAAGCATCATTAATCAAAAATTAGTTTATGTGTTGAAAACCATTCGGAAAACAAAGAGTGCCTTAATAAAGTAGGACAACTATAACATTGATAAGTTCTTCACATAAAAAGAAATTGCCAGGATAAACATTTACCAAAAAATTGAGGCATACCTAAGCTGATCTTCAAACTCCAGAACGTGGCTATTTGAAAGAAGTTGCGCATCAGACTCTTGGGTCCCAGAACCCTCTTCAAGTTCCATCATCCTAGCGATCAGAAACATAATGTGTAGTAGAGTTACTCAAAAACAACAATAAATAATGTCATTTTGGCATCAGTTGTATATTAAATAAAGCTCAATAAATATGAGTCACTATAAATTGTCAAAAAAGAGAGTATAAAATGGAAAAACACATGTTAAAGTTTCAAAATGAATGAACAGCAGCATTTTATGCCGCTTCCTCCATGGCAATTCCCATCTTATACTCCAATTGTCATGCTCTATAATTTATATGTGCATGTCCATCCTCTTTTCCGTTCTACCTCTCAACAGCCAAGCAATTTGATTGCAACCTAGAGACAGAAACAAGCCTTACAGTCTTCAATTTGGGACTAGTTGCAGCAGGGCATGCTTGATTGAATAAAAATATAAGATGGTAAAACATTCGCTTTGCCGAAACTCTGCTGCATTAAATCACTGAAGAAAGCTTGCAGTGATGATCAATGACCCGTTCCAACTTATTAAATTGGCGAATACTAAGGATTAATATAATATGTTTATAGTGTCAAATTATTTGAAAAAGAGTTGCAAAAACAAGAAGCAATAATTGAAATATAGTAACGAAGGAAAACGTCTCAATAAATATCAGAATAATCCTTTAGTAGAGACTTGATTGATATAAGTTCATATATTAGATACGCTACAAATACTAGTTTTATTATTTAAAGAAGATATAAGTTCATATATTAGATATACTACGAATACTTGTTTTATTGTTCAAAGAGTTCAGAGGAAGATTATGACATTATTTATCAAGTTTTGGCTCTGTAGAGCTTTTGTTTCAGTCTGAGCAGTTTTAACAGTTCTAGTCTCCTCAGTTTGAGCATCAGTTATGAAGGAAAAAATAATTATTTAAATAACCTGTAAGATACTATAATAACAAGGGTTTGATGGCTGTTTGATGGTTGTGAGGTGGCAGCTCATTTAGCAAAATGAGCTACCAAGAGATAGTGGGGTGAAGGCCCACACCTTTTGATGTGACTTTTAAAGTGGGCCTCACCACCTGGTTATCTCTTGATAGCTTATTTAGCAAAATGAGCTACCACCTCATACGCATTATTTCCTAATAACAAATGATTTATCCAATAGGGTTGGGATTGGCTACATGAAATTTTTTCCTACATATGTATTCTTATCCTTCGAGCAACTATTAATATTTGGGCAAGTAACAAGTAACGCATATCTTAAAGCTCATTCTTATGCACCAAAACTCCAAACTTGTGGTGATGGTTGAGAGATACAATTTTGTACCGTTAACGTGTCATTCTTTCCAAGGGCCAAAACCAGGACTGTCTTACACAATGGTACCTTCTTTATTCCTAGTAAGGCTATCGACTGAAACTGACAAAATCTTATCCATACTTTTGATTGCCCACCATCCTTTGCAAATATATGAAACAAAGGAAATCTATTGATGACTGAAGCTCCAAACTGCTAAGCTTTTAAATCTAACTGCAATTAGATATAAGTTTTCTACTTAATTACAAGCTACAACATAAAGCAACAGGAAGTAAAAGAGTAAAAATGAGTTACTACTTCATTGAAAGAAGATCCACGAGCAACTGAAAGGCTCCATAATCCCCAGAAACTTCCCAGATAGCTGCTTCCACCTCTTTATCAGTAGGCTCTCTCACCTCTTCAGATTCAACAAGCTTGAAAATCAATAAGCATAACGTAAGTAACAGAAGTTAAAATAATTAATTTACACTAGCTGAAGCATCTGTTATAGTAGAAAACTTATCTGTGTCACAAAAGAAAGAAAGAAAGACAGAAAAGAACTGGGAAAGAACAATCACTTATCTTCCCACTGATCCAAAAATCAAAGAAAGACAGAAAATAACTGGGAAAGAACAATCACTTATTGTCCCACTGATCCTAAAATCCTATTGTTAACTTAACAAATTTAGTAAAGCATGACAAGAGGATGAACAAAATTTGATTCTTTCAAGAAATGTTTCCTCAAATAGTCGCTTTTGATTTCAGGATTTCATTAGGGTGGAAAACTACCAAATCGAAATCAAATATCAGTGTATTCGAATCAGATGTCAATTGAATTTTAAATATTTGAATTCGGATTTGAAATCGGCACGGATATCACAATGATATTCATATTCAACTCGTTAATATATTGTCCATTCAATAAAGCTTCTTGAATGTTCATTATCCTGCTTGTTGGGTGCTTTGGCTCCAAAATCAAGGCCCTTGGTTCAAACTCTTGAGTTCACTTCTTTTGCCTTTCTTATTCTTTGGAGTATTTTGCATATACACCCTCCAAATTGTATACATTTGTAAATACGCCCTCCAAAGCATCATACTTGTTGAATTCACCTCTAAATTGCCTTATCCATTCAAGTTTATAGCTCAATATAAACTAATTAAAATGTTCAAAAATACCTAATCTATGAGCGAGCAAATATCTGGATGAATAATAACCATACTGTTTGTTAAATATTTGGTTCACTTCAACCCCAGATTTCATACCTGTAATTTGTACAAAAATATCATGACATGACATGATAGACTATGGTATGATATTTCTGTTATATCAGAAATAAATAGTATATAGCTCCCACCTAGAGGCAAAAGTGCTCAATAAGAATGCTAATAAATGGACTTAAACCAACTCTTGCAAAGCTCTTGCTCCAACCACGTTGAATATTTTCAATTACTTTGCTCATCCCACTTGATCTCATTCCAAAACTGATAAGACTAGACTCTATAATTCGATAAGAAGTTAGGAAGTCTTGGCATTCAATTTGCAAAAATAATTTTTTGAGATTTCCCAAAGTCCATATCAGTAGAACCTTAAGTCTATTGTAACGAAATATAGAGAGAGAATCTGATTAGATATACTATGGAATACTTGTTTTATTGTTCAAAGAGTTCAGAGGAAGATTATGACATTATTTATCAAGTTTTGGCTCTGTAGAGCTTTTGTTTCAGTCTGAGCAGTTTTAACAGTTCTAGTCTCCTCAGTTTGAGCATCAGTTATGAAGGAAAAAATAATTATTTAAATAACCTGTAAGATACTATAATAACAAGGGTTTGATAGATGTTTGATGGTTGTAAGGTGGCAGCTCATTTAGCAAAATGAGCTACCAAGAGATAGTGGGGTGAAGGCCCACACATTTTGATGTGACTTTTAAAGTGGGCCTCACCACCTGGTTATCTCTTGATAGCTTATTTAGCAAAATGAGCTACCACCTCATACGCATTATTTCCTAATAACAAATGATTTATCCAATAGGGTTGGGATTGGCTACATGAAATTTTTTCCTACATATGTATTCTTATCCTTGAGCAACTATTAATATTTGGGCAAGTAACAAGTAACGCATATCTTAAAGCTCATTCTTATGCACCAAAACTCCAAACTTGTGGTGATGGTTGAGAGATACAATTTTGTACCGTTAACGTGTCATTCTCTTTCCAAGGGCCAAAACCAGGACTGTCTTACACAATGGTACCTTCTTTATTCCTAGTAAGGCTATCGACTGAAACTGACAAAATCTTATCCATACTTTTGATTGCCCACCATCCTTTGCAAATATATGAAACAAAGGAAATCTATTGATGACTGAAGCTCCAAACTGCTAAGCTTTTAAATCTAACTGCAATTAGATATAAGTTTTCTACTTAATTACAAGCTACAACATAAAGCAACAGGAAGTAAAAGAGTAAAAATGAGTTACTACTTCATTGAAAGAAGATCCACGAGCAACTGAAAGGCTCCATAATCCCCAGAAACTTCCCAGATAGCTGCTTCCACCTCTTTATCAGTAGGCTCTCTCACCTCTTCAGATTCAACAAGCTTGAAAATCAATAAGCATAATGTAAGTAACAGAAGTTAAAATAATTAATTTACACTAGCTGAAGCATCTGTTATAGTAGAAAACTTATCTGTGTCACAAAAGAAAGAAAGAAAGACAGAAAAGAACTGGGAAAGAACAATCACTTATCTTCCCACTGATCCAAAAATCAAAGAAAGACAGAAAATAACTGGGAAAGAACAATCACTTATTGTCCCACTGATCCTAAAATCCTATTGTTAACTTAACAAATTTAGTAAAGCATGACAAGAGGATGAACAAAATTTGATTCTTTCAAGAAATGTTTCCTCAAATAGTCGCTTTTGATTTCAGGATTTCATTAGGGTGGAAAACTACCAAATCGAAATCAAATATCAGTGTATTCAATCAGATGTCAATTGAATTTTAAATATTTAAATTGGATTTGAAATCGGCATGGATATCACAATGATATTCATATTCAACTCGTTAATATATTGTCCATTCAATAAAGCTTCTTGAATGTTCATTATCCTGCTTGTTGGGTGCTTTGGCTCCAAAATCAAGGCCCTTGGTTCAAACTCTTGAGTTCACTTCTTTTGCCTTTCTTATTCTTTGGAGTATTTTGCATATACACCCTCCAAATTGTATACATTTGTAAATCGCCCTCAAAAGCGAGTGATTTTTCAATTTGTAATCTACTCAATAAAAGACACATAAAATGTTTTAGGGATTTTAGTTCTCATAACATGGGAATGATAAAAAAGTATCGATCTCATGTAAATTATTAATTTCAATATGTATATATAATCGTGTCCCCATATCCTATTTTTTACAAATTTGTCGTGTCATATATCCGCACCTGTGTGCGTGTTCGCACTGCACCCATGCAACATAGGTTTTGGATCTTAAATATGCCTTGAACCATCATATTCAAAACAAATAATGGACTCGAATAAATAAGATTAAATAGGGATATAAAGACACATACATAAATGATAATCATCACAATACTTGTCCGCAGACAATGAAAAAAAAATATGTGGAAGTATCCAAATAAATCACGACCCCAAGCATCATTAATCAAAAATTAGTTTATGTGTTGAAAACCATTCGGAAAACAAAGAGAGCCTTAATAAAGTAGGACAACTATAACATTGATAAGTTCATCACATAAAAAGAAATTGCCAGGATAAACATTTACAAAAATTGAGGCATACCTAAGCTGATCTTCAAACTCCAGAACGTGGCTATTTGAAAGAAGTTACGCATCAGACTCTTGGGTCCCAGAACCCTCTTCAAGTTCCATCATCCTAGCGATCAGCAACATAATGTGTAGTAGAGTTACTCAAAACAACAATAAATAATGTCATTTTGGCATCAGTTGTATATTAAATAAAGCTCAATAAATATGAGTCACTATAAATTGTCAAAAAGAGAGTATAAAATGGAAAAACACATGTTAAAGTTTCAAAATGAATGAATAACAGCATTTTATGCCGCTTCCTCCATGGCAATTCCCATCTTATACTCAATTGTCATGCTCTATAATTTATATGTGCATGTCCATCCTCTTTTCAGTTCTACCTCTCAACAGCCAAGCAATTTGATTGCAACCTAGAGACAGAAACAAGCCTTACAGTCTTCAATTTGGGACTAGTTGCAGCAGGGCATGCTTGATTGAATAAAAATATAAGATGGTAAAACATTCGCTTTGCCGAAACTCTGCTGCATTAAATCACTGAAGAAAGCTTGCAGTGATGATCAATGACCCGCTCCAACTTATTAAATTGGCGAATACTAAGGATTAATATAATATGTTTATAGTGTCAAATTATTTGAAAAAGAGTTGCAAAACAAGAAGCAATAATTGAAATATAGTAACGAAGGGAAAACGTCTCAATAAATATCAGAATAATCCTTTAGTAGAGACTTGATTGATATAAGTTCATATATTAGATACGCTACAAATACTAGTTTTATTATTTAAAAGAGATATAAGTTCATATATTAGATATACTATGGATACTTGTTTTATTGTTCAAAGAGTTCAGAGGAAGATTATGACATTATATCAAGTTTTGGCTCTGTAGAGCTTTTGTTTCAGTCTGAGCAGTTTTAACAGTTCTAGTCTCCTCAGTTTGAGCATCAGTTATGAAGGAAAAATAATTATTTAAATAACCTGTAAGATACTATAATAACAAGGGTTTGATAGATGTTTGATGGTTGTAGGTGGCAGCTCATTTAGCAAAATGAGCTACCACCTCATATGCATTATTTCCTAATAACAAATGATTTATCCAATAGGGTTGGGATTGGCTACATGAAATTTTTTCCTACATATGTTCTTATCCTTCGAGCAACTATTAATATTTGGGCAAGTAACAAGTAACATATATCTTAAAGCTCATTCTTATGCACCAAAACTCCAAACTTGTGGTGATGGTTGAGAGATACAATTTTGTACCGTTAACGTGTCATTCTCTTTCCAAGGGCCAAAACCAGGACTGTCTTACACAATGGTACCTTCTTTATTCCTAGTAAGGCTATCGACTGAAACTGACAAAATCTTATCCATACTTTTGATTGCCCACCATCCTTTGCAAATATATGAAACAAAGGAAATCTATTGATGACTGAAGCTCCAAACTGCTAAGCTTTTAAATCTAACAGCAATTAGATATAAGTTTTCTACTTAATTACAAGCTACAACATAAAGCAACAGGAAGTAAAAGAGTAAAAATGAGTTACTACTTCATTGAAAGAAGATCCACGAGCAACTGAAAGGCTCCATAATCCCCAGAAACTTCCCAGATAGCTGCTTCCACCTCTTTATCAGTAGGCTCTCTCACCTCTTCAGGTTCAACAAGCTTGAAAATCAATAAGCATAATGTAAGTAACAGAAGTTAAAATAATTAATTTACACTAGCTGAAGCATCTGTTATAGTGGGAAAGCCTTATCTGAGTCAGAAAAGAAAGAAAGAAAGACAGAAAAGAACTGGGAAAAAACAATCACTTATCTTCCCACTGATCCAAAAATCAAAGAAAGACAGAAAATAACTGGGAAAGAACAATCACTTATCGTCCCACTGATCCTAAAATCCTATTGTTAACTTAACAAATTTAGTAAAGCATGACAAGAGGATGAACAAAATTTGTTTCTTTCAAGAAATGTTTCCTCAAATAGTCGCTTTTGATTTCAGGATTTCATTAGGGTGGAAAACTACCAAATCGAAATCGAATATCAGTGTATTCGAATCAGATGTCAATTGAATTTTAAATATTTAAATTCGGATTTGAAATCGGCATGGATATCACAATGATATTCATATTCAACTCGTTAATATATTGTCCATTCAATAAAGCTTCTTGAATGTTCATTATCCTGCTTGTTTGGTGCTTTGGCTCCAAAATCAAGGCCCTTGGTTCAAACTCTCGAATTCACTTCTTTTGCCTTTCTTATTCTTTGGAGTATTTTGCATATACACCCTCCAAATTGTATACATTTGTAAATACGCCCTCCAAAGCATCATACTTGTTGAATTCACCTCTAAATTGCCTTTTCCATTCAAGTTTATAGCTCAATATAAACTAATTAAAATGTTCAAAAAATACCTAATCTATGAGCGAGCAAATATCTGGATGAATAATAACCATACTGTTTGTTAAATATTTGGTTCACTTCAACCCCCAGATTTCATACCTATAATTTGTACAAAAATATCACGACATGACATGATAGACTATGGTATGATATTTCTGTTATATCAGAAATAAATAGTATATAGCTCCCACCTAGAGGCAAAAGTGCTCAATAAGAATGCTAATAAATGAACTTAAACCAACTCTTGCAAAGCTCTTGCTCCAACTACGTTGAATATGTTCAATTACTTTGCTCATCCCACTTGATCTCATTCCAAAAACTGATAAGACTAGACTCTATAATTCGATAAGAAGTTAGGAAGTCTTGGCATTCAATTTGCAAAAATAATTTTTTTTGAGATTTCCCAAAGTCCATATCAGTAGAACCTTAAGTCTATTGTAACGAAATATAGAGAGAGAATCTGATTGGGTATACCATAAGGGACGTTCACAATTAAGTTGTTCATTTTGGTTAAACCATCTAGGTCAGCAATCTAATATTAAGTTGTTCATTTTGGTTAAACCATCTAGGTCAGCAATCTAATGTCCAATCCCATAAAGAACTTGTTCAGGCACAATTAAATAAGACAAATATCACCTTTTCAGGCTACTACTCCTTCTAATTACAGATTTAGTATCCCACTCCTTCTAATTATGGATTTAGTATCCTGGATGGCATCTGATTATATTTGACAAAAACATAATTCACAAATTAAGATGTAATCATTCTTAATCTTCTTTTCCTTTTTTATTTTTTTATTTTTTTTATTTTTTTTTGTGGGTTAATGGTTTTAGCAATGCCTCATTGATAGTGATTCAATTGTTTAAACCACACAAAGATTACTTTGATATATATATCAATAATAATATCATATATTTTGCACTTTTCACTAGACAAAACTTCCTATATTAAATGCATTCACTACTGTCACCAAGCCAGAGTCTAAAAGCCTAACAACTCTGTTCCAACCTTGATACGAAAAACGGTTCATTCAGATCAAATTAAACATATCTGCCTTGAAGTCAGAAAATCACCAAGGTTTACCTCTTTCATAGTCATATACTCTAAAAATGTTTAACATAAGTAGAATTAATTAGGTTGCAGGAGAGGCAGTCTGCAGAACTAAGTGCACACAATTATTATGCACAACGGAATACTGTAATCATAAACTTGTTGAAAATTATCTACAGCATTAATGTAATTGACATGAAAAAATAGGAACATCAGAAATTGGATACATTTAATGAAAAATATTCAAATTTTAAAAATATAATTACCTCTTCTAGCAGTGCAGAGACCTGGTTAAGCTCATCTTCGTGCAATGCTATGGTACGCAGAGCTGTTAAAAACTCCTGAGGAAAAACCAGCCTATTCACATAGGAAGGAACCTTACGCTGACCACTCCAGCTATAATTGTGGAGCTGAATGCTTGAATTTTTCTCGCTTCCTTCACCATGCAATTGACGAGCAGCAAAGAATCCATGATCAAGCAAACTTTTAGGCAAGAGGCATCTTAGTTCAGCATTCTGTAAGCACCAGACAGTTTGCTTAATGTCTATGAACAAGAAAAAGAAAATCAGGTACTATATTGAATTATTATTCGTGAAAAACTTCAGGATTGGACCATGGTATGCATTTTTTGAGGTCTCATCTTTGTTCTATCCCCTTTAGGTACTTTGTTTTGAGGAGAAAATCTAAGAATTGCAAAATAATTAAATGTACCACGATCAACTATGGGTTTAAATAGTCAAAATAGGACAATGCTACATACAAGGAAAATGTATGTGCTTTCAATATTATGCTAAGATTATATGTGTTATCTCCCATTACCTGCATGGTACCTATAAATATGGTGAATAAAATCCCAATAATTTGGGTCAGAAATACTTAAAGCCAAAGTGGTACATGTTCTCATTAAGTGATGCATGCTACATTTAGATAATGAATAGGCTGTGAAGAGATACTAAAGTGGCAGACAGTCTTCATGTGCTAGTTCAATTGCAACTAAATGGCAATGGCTATAGTAATATCAGCGGTGGCCACTGGGCTAGTTTACATTTATAGTAATAATTGGCCTTTACAATGTGTTCTCTTCATTAATACACTCCCGGGGTCACCAATATCATCACTTCAAGCCACACCAAACAACAATTTCTCCTCGTCTCTAGTATTCTCCGAGCTCTCAACCTAAGATCTTCTAGCAAGTGTGCTCTCCAAATTCTCTCTCAAACTGTCAAAACTCTCTCAATGACACATGATATATTATAAATTCCAGAGTTCACAGTGGCTTGTAATTTCTTCATGTTGTAGAATTTTGGAAGTGCAGGACGAGTTTGGAGACCCTACAAGTCCAACACACGTGGGTGAAGGATTGGCTGAAAGGAGAACAGATTAAACAAGGTATGTCTCCAATTTTGATGAAGGAGCTAAATGATTCTAACTTGTTTAAATATTTGTTCACGCCTCGATGCGCCTTTGTGCGCCTCACTACTCCTCACCATTTTCTAACTGTTTCGAGTACATCTTTTTAATCCTTCTCTCATGCCTTCTCTTTTGCCTTTGTTTCCTCATTCTCTTCCTTCTTGTGCCCCATATTATTGTCTACTCCATCATGTTTTTTCTCAATTTTTCATTTTTTCTCTCTTATTGTTACTATTTGTATATCTGGAAGACTAGAAACATTGATTAAGAAATCACAAACTATTATTCCAGATATTATGACATTAATTATTAATAATGTTAGTAATTATGAATGAATGATTTCATAGCAAATGTGCTTTTATTTTTCAATGTGATTAATTACAGAAAATATGGAAGTGTCGAGTTAAGTTGACATTAAGACCCTTTTAACTAGTCCTAAGATTATAAACTAAGATCTTATTTTGTGATTTGATAGGTGAGGTTATTATCTTGACATATTTTTTTTTACCGAAAGCCATAAACATGTTGCTTGTTTACTTTGATATATCTATCAAATAATTTTGTTTGTGATATGCACCTCGTTTCACTGAGGTGCGCACATCGCCTTCCGCCTTGCGCATGATGCGTGTAAGGGGACTTCGCGGTCTGCATTGCGCCTTACGCCTTGATAACACTGACAATTAGTAATGTTACTAATAGAGATTTGAAAAGACTCTTCTATTCATACATATAACTATTATAGCTTTAAAGTATATAATAATAATCATCATAATTTTTGATATATCAAAACGTTAATAAAAACTATTTTGAAGACATAATAAAAATAAAGTATCTATCAGAAACGCGAATCCTCTAAATCTAATGTAATCTAAAAATAGAATCCCTAAAATTTTGAATAAATCAAATTTTAGACCAAAATTTTAATATTTATATTCAAATAAATCTTAATGTGTAATTAATTAACTAAAATAAAAATCATAATAAGTGACAAATCATGTTACCTGTTTATTAAAATACTAATAATTTTATTAAAAACTAATATCAGAATTTAGAAATAATTTTAGGCCAGGTATATATCATATTAATTAGAACTCTATTTAATTTAGAATTGATGAAAAAATATAGAAATAGCATTGAATTAAGAATGGGCTAGATACGAACCGCAGGTCTACTTGACCAGTCTGGTTATGGGTTGCGTCGTAGCCCAATTTACTTGGGGCTCTAGCTAGACTGCTCAGAAAACGAGGCTGGTGGAGTCCAGTGTCATCATTAATTAATGTTTTGGTTTCTATAGTAAATTTAGGGTTGAATACAAAATATGGTGCCAGATGTGAGACAAGACTAATCACCTACTTATTTAATTGGAATTGGCATCTCATAGCACTTGACATTACTGGAGACTCGTATGATGCAAAATCTTCTCTTCCTCATCATGGCTGTCAAATTCACAAAAGAAGATGTACAAGCCAAATGATATCTAATCTCGAACAACTTGATGAATTAAACATGTTGCGTCCATAAAATTTACATAATATATAAAACTGACAATGCATGGACTGGAAAAACTAAAACTTGTTATAGACGGGGCACATTACCAGTCTAATAAATTTCCAAATATGCTATACTGGGCCAAACAACAGAGCATGGCTTACCCATGCAATACAGCATATATTGGATGTAGCTGAAAGTAGTGTTAGAATCAGTAGCTAACAAAGAAAGTTTAGTTACACTTAATAGGTACTAATGAAAAAATTAGGTAGATATCACCACCCTGCTATGAAGACATTCATCCTGAAGCCAATTTGCCAGTGTTGAGCAGTCAGCCAAGTCAAAGGACGCTTGTAGTGGTAAATTTTCCCTAATTGCCAGCAACTCATGTATGTGACCATAAAAAAGGATGACCTCAATATATGAAACTGTTGTACAGTTAGAGAAGAAAGGAATAATAGCTTTTCGGAAGACGAAAGGAAAAGAGATGAGCGCCTCAGACTCAAGAGAATTAGCAGGAGAACAATGAAAGCAATAATGTTTTTTTCACTTAGGGAACTGGGAAAATAGAGAGTTAATGAGACCATAACAGAAACATAACAGCCTCTGATTACTCCCACCATTTATGTCCTTATGCCTTGTAGGTAGTACAATTGTTGCAATTTATGAGCTGTTATTAGCAAATATGTCGGGATCTACATGTTTTGGCAAGATCACACCAACCTTCGATACTTCAAATCTTGGTTTTATGAATGTAGAACACTAAAAAGTTTTTGGATTGCATTAAGGAAACTAATATTGCAGGCAAGAACGCATCTAAAGGTAAGAGGAAAGAAACCACTATTTAACTGGATAAAAGAACCCAGGTCAAAAGTGAACATGTATATGCTAGCTCAGGAATATAATATAATTAGCAGTCATAGCATATGATAAACTGACCAAGAGCACCACGGAGCAATGCTGACTCAAAGACTACCTGTATTTCTAAAAGCTTTGATTTGGTATCAGAACATGGAAGCTTTGAGAAGGCCTCCACAGGATAATGGACCTGAAAATTTTACCAGTCAAACAATCAAACAATCCAGTGCAACATTATAATATATCATATATTTAATGAAATGAAATGTACAAACGGGTCATTAGTATGAAGAAACAGCTGATGTGCAATGATAAACATAAGTCTCAGATAAAACCATTTGGAAGGATTTATTACCATGAGAAAATCATCTGGATTATTATCAATACAAAATCCATAAAGGTACAGCAATTCCTGCAAACGAGCATTAAGAATAAATCAGTTCAAAGACATCTTAAAAAGAACTCTCATAGATAATGCTGAAAATACATGTCTTACTGATAAATGCGTCAAAAATGAATCACTAAGACTAATTGGAGCAGTCATTCAAGTAACCTGATCTTCCAATGTGGTTTAACAATGGCTTGATATTAAGCAAAACAGTTAATAAAACATGATGAGCTACAGTTCAAGAATTTCTTTATAAAATATAATGTAAGGTAGCAAGTGCTTCACTTAGATCATATAGCTGATATGCAAATTCCTGCTTCAGAGTTTAGAAAAATGTGTTGAACATAATGAAATATAATGAAATTTCCGCTAAAAAAATGTGGTAACAAAACCACTTTATTGTATTCAAAATTTCTAACAAATAAATACCAGAATAGCGTGATAAAGTACCTCATTTCCCTTGTTACCATAACTAATGCTTATCTCTTCCTCAGCTTCAGCAGTGCTCTTTTCAGCTGCATGTAAAAGGGAACAGTGAATACAATTTGAAATAAAGGATTCAAGAGAAGTGTAAACATTCAGTTATTTATATGTTTGCCAAGTACAAATTATGTTATGAAAGCTAAATCGAAAATAACAGTTTAAGTTGACATTCAACAAGTAAATCATTTTTGTTTATCCTTTCGTTGCTAAAAACCCTACTGACAGAATTTTGAACATTAAGGTGGATACATCCCAACGTGAGACTGAAATATTTGCTTAACTTTTAGCCAAATGCTTAGTCATATATGTAATCTTTCATACTATTATATTGCTAAACAAGCTAAGAGGATATGCTATAGGATTACATCAGTTATGACATGGGAACAAGAAACATTTCATGAGATTCATTAAACAAAAGTACACTCAGTGACAGACTGCAACTGAAATGTTCCACCTTTGCATAACTTGTAAGTTTTGAAAGATCAACATTTGGTCCTTTGCTAAGTATAGTTTCTGGACATCCTTTAATCCGATCCAATTGGAAAAATCATGTCCCAACATCATATTTTGTGTTAAATGAAAGATCTAATATAATTTAAACTTAAAAAAACATTTAATAAAATTGTATGCACTCCCTAAAACAAAATTTCAACAACCAAACACCCCCTCCCCCCCAACCTCCCTCTATCCAATGTTTTAAAAAGCTCCTGCCTAGCCCACCTAGGCTCCTGCCTAGGTCTAGGCGGTACCTGGGGCGCCTAGGCTCCACCCGCCTAGGTCTTGAGAGCACCTAGGAGAGTGGAGACCGCTTACGTGGAGTGCACCTCGTGATTTCCACTGTTGCTGCCTCCAAATCCTCTATCCTCCTCCAAACTCCCTGGCCTCCTCCACCGACTGCAAACACCTCCTCCGTCTGCCTCCGACCTTCACCAAAACCTCCTCCGCCACCACTTAAATAGAGAAAGAAATCCTCCTAGGCCTAGCGCCTAGGCTCTAGGCGCCAGTTTGGCACCTAGTGGTGCCTATCGCTTTCAATTACATTGACTTTAATTAAAAAAAGGGTAAAAGGATATTTTGGTCCTTGTACTAGGGCTCTATACTCAAATTGGTCCTCGTACTTATTTTTTTCTCAACTTCATCCTTGTACCCCCTAGTTAGATGTAAAATTAGTCCTATTTTCACTCTCCATTAAAAACTCCATTAAATATGAATTAAAAGGACAATACTACCCTAACAAAATTAAAATGACATAATTGTGCTTACTTATGGGCATATGCTTCCAAAAATGATTAACTTTCAGAGATATCATTGAGTGCTAAAAAATGCAATGTTTGCTCAGCCTTGAACACTTGTTTGTAGTGTCATTTCCTTATATCAAATTCCTCTCTTTCAAAGAGATTACTGAACACATCAACTGGCCGAGATATATGGTCATCATACAACTTTCAATTGCTTATATGCCCATTGATATATGATAGTTTAAAATAAATACTTAATAATTATTGGAATAAATTTTGTGGTCATTTCTTTGCGTGTATAGTGCCTGATTGTATCAAATTGGGTACTATTTCTCAAGGCCCTTGTTTTAAGGCCCTTGTTTTTCTTGGTCAGGTAGACCTACAATTATGTACGATAGAGTTTCTAGTTAAAATGCACCAAAGAAGAATGCAACGGATTTAGAGTTAAAAATAGTTAAATTTTGGAAAACCCTCCTTAACTTTGGGTGATTATCAGATAACTCCCCATGGCATTCAAAATATCTAAACCCCTCCCCCCACCCTTAAATTTAGGCCCTTAAGTTATCAGAAAACCCTCTCTAACTTTAAGATTTTATCACAACCCCCCTCCCCCAAAAAAAATAATGTTCACCACAATTTTCACATGGGTGAGCATATTTACGCAGGAGGATATTTTTGAGGGGTAATTATGCTTCATGCTTTTAGGGGTGCGTGCTAGGGGTGGGCAACGGGATAGGCTAGCTCATCTCGCGGGCTAGCCCGTGCGAGCCCAGTGGCAGGGCGAGCTAGCTCGTGGCTCGCGGCGGGACCACCCGGGCGTCTCTCATCGCTTGTCTTCGAGTCTGGAGCTCAACCCAGCCCACTCGCAGGCCAAGAACAGGGTGACGAGCCATAGCACGAACCGACCCACCAATACCACTTAAAAGTTTTTTCTTTTATTTTTTATTTTGTATGAGGGTTTTCTGATATTTTGAAAATTATGGGGGTGTTATGTAATAATCCTCCAAAGTTTTAACATTGACATTGAGTTTTAATTTATTTTAGGCATATGGAAAAACCAATGTTATTGTTGTTAACAAAGAAAACAATTATGAGAAACAAAGATTACATACAAATTAAAAAGAGGGAGATTTATGAGAAATGTAAAACTAAGGTGTTGTTCGACAATAGAATAAACTGAGGGTAGTGTGGTCATTAATGAAAAATTTAACACCCAAAATTTAACGAATGTTAAAAAAGGACTTAGTTTGTAACCAAGATGTGGTACAAGGACTAAGTTGAGAAAAAAATAAGTATAGGGACCAATAGTATGGAGCCGAAGTACAGGGACCAAAATGGGCTTTTAGCCTTAAAAAAAGGAAAACGCCTTGGCTCCCGCTTAGGCGCCGGTCCAACGCCTAGGTTGTCTAGAGCTTTCTGTAACCTTGCTTCTATCAGACTATCAAAGCCCATCACCTGATCTTGAACTGACTACTTCCAATAGCTCGATCCCCACCTTCACTGCTAGCCCAAACCATAGTGGCACCTTATCCTCTTGATTGATTTCATGAATTAATTGCACGGATAGGTTCTAGTCTTGTCGCAAAAGTGACTTAATAAGTAATTTAAATCTACTCATAAGGCTAAGATAAAAAAAACCTCTAAAGTGAAGGGCATTTAAAACCATTATAAATCTCCATAGTATGAAAAGGATAATATTATTTCAAAGTAGCTTGGGTTGAAACATCAAGCCAATCCAAGTAGTGGATCAGAGTACACAACATATGTAAACATGAGATGGCGACACACTGTTTGCGTACTGTTACTAAATCAAACTAGAGGAGAACTTCTCTTCTTAAAGCCTTCTTCCAGACAAGAGTCTGATATTTTAAGGTCCAAAAGAAGAATTACTGCTACTTCGAGAAGCCAATCTTATTAATTGTTCCACAAGAAGTTCACATAGAGAGTCAAATATATATAAGTTGGAGGAATGGAAAATAAGAAGACCATATTCTATTTCTGGTGTGGTTTCCCGCACAAGGTTTTTTCCTTCTGAGGTCGGTGATTGTTTGGTTGTTAACATTGTAGCTCAAGCACTCAAATATGAGATATCATGCATTTATTTTAATTGTGCATATTGAACTAATATGGTTCATCATAACCGATCTAAGCCTAGTAATCACTATCATCGAGTTAAATTAATCGTTTGTTAGCATTTAATAGTTTCCCATACAATTGGTGCCCTAAAGTATGTAATAATGTATACAAATAACAGACAGCCCAAACTCTTTAAGTTTTCTCCTGACCAAAACATCTGAAAGTGATGATTCTGTAAATATTATAGATTTGCCTTCTCTTAATATGTGACCTAGTTCCTTGAATTATTCACTTCCATAATTAAACCTTCAATTTTAACGTTTTGTTATCTTAATTAGGAATTTCCTAGAATTCTTATTTCTGTGGTATTAGGTAAATTAGGTAAAATCAGTTATTTTCGATTTTCCAATTTCGATTCTATTTCTTGCCATGTGAGATTTAAAGCTTTCACACAACTATCTTTTCTTTCTTTTGTTGCTATCTATTCCCTTGAAAGATGTTTTCTTTGAAATATACCATGCCTACATCAAATGAAGCATGCTCCTTAGTTTAGGGGCTCCATTATCTTCCTGGTTTTGATTGCTTGTACAAGAATAGATTTATTCTGAACAACCGAAGTGATTGCACATAATTAGTATACAAAATTGGAAAATCAACCTTTCAAGAATTCTTTTATTAAAATTCATCACTTTTGTTTTAGCATACTATTTGTGAGAACTCTAGTAAAAAACAAATATATTTACTGTATGCCTATGCAATTTAAGAAGTGGTAACTTGAACAAACTGAACAAGATGGGGAATTTTTACAAGATTAGGCAAGCTATCAAGGAATTTGATCCCGAAAAAGGAAACAGAAACATTGTAACTCCTATAAGACAACCCAGCAAATCATGGACTTCCTGGACATGAGCCCTATGTACCCATAGAATAAGCTCATATGGAGATTGGTTCATACAAGCCACAAATTTATAAATTTGTATAAACCATATTTGATATTTTCTTAAGAGAGTAAACGGCTAAATGCATACCAGTCATATAAAACCAGCCGATAAAGGTAATAGGTGTATGACACCCCATTCTTGTGAACTTGGGGGGTTTCCCTGATGGGCCTCCAAATTTAAGGAATAGAAGGTTATGTATAGCTCAATCAGATGTTTAGTGAAATTAACCCAAAATTTGGTCACCTTTCTTGCGTTTAGTTTTTCATTACATCTGATCCATGCTGCGAAAATGTCTGTATGGTGTTGATAAGCAACATACTGTCAGTATTATAAGTATACATACACTTAACATACATTTATACCCTTGAACAATGTTGCTTTTATGCCAAGGGAACTTTAAGATAAAAGATTATGAGATACCAACACATAATTAAATATGTAATATTGGGTTGCAGACAACTAAGTGTTCCTAGCATGTTTACATTCAGATTATTTTCAGATTATCACTCTTTGTTTTCTTTTAGAAAAGACATAGTATAATTTAACAGAAGTGGGGATGTTTGTGCGTACAAATAAAGACAAATGTACCCCATTAAACTACACGACAAGCTGAATATATGAAGTCATGTCAAATTTTACCAAGTATGAGATACATGGAAGTCGACACTCCAGTTATACATCCAGTAGGATCAACTTCCCATGTTGCCAAAGCTTTCACACCTGAAAAGATTTCAACAGTCACTAAGAACTAATAGGATCTCATAAGACTAAGGGAAAAAATAAAAGAAACTCAGAACACCAAAATTGTAGGCTATATCTGCAGGTCCAATGCTGGTCAGAAATGTTGTTAACCACAAAGGGCAAATGGGAAGTGACTTTTCTCATCTCTGAATAAGTAGCTTCCTTGGTAGTGAAGAAACTTCATCCTTTTATATGATAATAGAACTATGCTAGTGGTATGCTGCTCACAAAAAAATTGGGTAAATATGCTGATGCTAAGATAATAGACATACTATGGTTACAGAAATCAATGCCAGGAACTAAACCCTCAATCCAAATAGTATCTGCATTTTTGTTCTGGAAGTTTCATCACCATTTCCATTATTCTTCATGTCTTTAGCAACCTAACACAGAATAAATAAATAAATATCAGTCTGATCATGCAAGTTCCGTACTGATACAAATCCCAACATGATAACTCATATAAGTTATATAAAATTGAGCAAATTGAGCATCCTAATCAAAGTCAGACCAGGCAAGGAAAGAAAGTAGGCTGGGAGAACTTACCGCATCAGTTTCAGAATCCTTTCCATGCTCAAAAGTTTCAACTATTTCTTGGGATGCAGAAGCATCAGAGTCACTGCTATGATGTGCAGAACCATTGCTCTGCTTTTCTAGTGGTTCAGGGAACACGTAAGAGTGAGGAAATGGAATATTCAAAGCCCGCGTCCAAAATATAGAGTTAGCCCTGTTAGAGTGAAATTGAGAATGACATGCAATCCATCTCAGAACAGTTTGAAAATGAGAAACCAGCAATTACCGAGCATATGTAACTTAGAATAAAGGGCATTTGATGTGATTGGTGTAAGATATAAACTTTCAACGTGCAGCTACGATGGGTTCCCATGCTTAAGTTCAGTTGCTAGGTGGACAGAAAAGGATAATTAATCAACAAATACAAATAGGCACGTAAACATGTGAAGTGTGGACACAAATATTTCCTAAACCTTCTCCAACTCACCCTTCAACCCACAAAAGTAATAAAATAGGAATACTCAAATAAATAGGAAAATCACTCTCCTATTTCGGTTGCTTCTGAAGATGGGGGTTTCCTGATGGGCCTCAAATTTAAGGAATAGAAGGTTATGTATAGCTCAATCAGATGTTTAGTGAAATTAACCCAAAATTTGGTCACCTTTCTTGCGTTTAGTTTTTCATTACATCTGATCCATGCTGCGAAAATGTCTGTATGGTGTTGATAAGCAACATACTGTCAGTATTATAAGTATACATACACTTAACATACATTTATACCCTTGAACAATGTTGCTTTTATGCCAAGGGAACTTTAAGATAAAAGATTATGAGATACCAACACATAATTAAATATGTAATATTGGGTTGCAGACAACTAAGTGTTCCTAGCATGTTTACATTCAGATTATTTTCAGATTATCACTCTTTGTTTTCTTTTAGAAAAGACATAGTATAATTTAACAGAAGTGGGGATGTTTGTGCGTACAAATAAAGACAAATGTACCCCATTAAACTACACGACAAGCTGAATATATGAAGTCATGTCAAATTTTACCAAGTATGAGATACATGGAAGTCGACACTCCAGTTATACATCCAGTAGGATCAACTTCCCATGTTGCCAAAGCTTTCACACAACTATCTTTTCTTTCTTTTGTTGCTATCTATTCCTTTGAAAGATGTTTTCTTTGAAATATACCATGCCTACATCAAATGAAGCATGCTCCTTAGTGTAGGGGCTCCATTAACTTCCTGGTTTTGATTGCTTGTACAAGAATAGATTTATTCTGAACAACCGGAAGTGATTGCACATAATTAGTATACAAAATTGGAAAATCAACCTTTCAGAATTCTTTTATTAAAATTCATCACTTTTGTTTTAGCATACTATTTGTGAGAACTCTAGTAAAAAACAAATATATTACTGTATGCCTATGCAATTTAAGAAGTGGTAACTTGAACAAACTGAACAAGATGGGGAATTTTTACAAGATTAGGCAAGCTATCAAGGAATTTGATCCCGAAAAAGGAAACAGAAACATTGTAACTCCTATAAGACAACCCAGCAAATCATGGACTTCCTGGACATGAGCCCTATGTACCCATAGAATAAGCTCATATGGAGATTGGTTCATACAAGCCACAAATTTATAAATTTGTATAAACCATATTTGATATTTTCTTAAGAGAGTAAGCGGCTAAATGCATACCAGTCATATAAAACCAGCCGATAAAGGTAATAGGTGTATGACACCCCATTCTTGTGAACTTGGGGGTTTCCTGATGGGCCTCCAAATTTAAGGAATAGAAGGTTATGTATAGCTCAATCAGATGTTTAGTGAAATTAACCCAAAATTTGGTCACCTTTCTTGCGTTTAGTTTTTCATTACATCTGATCCATGCTGCGAAAATGTCTGTATGGTGTTGATAAGCAACATACTGTCAGTATTATAAGTATACATACACTTAACATACATTTATACCCTTGAACAATGTTGCTTTTATGCCAAGGGAACTTTAAGATAAAAGATTATGAGATACCAACACATAATTAAATATGTAATATTGGGTTGCAGACAACTAAGTGTTCCTAGCATGTTTACATTCAGATTATTTTCAGATTATCACTCTTTGTTTTCTTTTAGAAAAGACATAGTATAATTTAACAGAAGTGGGGATGTTTGTGTGTACAAATAAAGACAAATGTACCCCATTAAACTACACAACAAGCTGAATATATGAAGTCATGTCAAATTTTACCAAGTATGAGATACATGGAAGTCGACACTCCAGTTATACATCCAGTAGGATCAACTTCCCATGTTGCCAAAGCTTTCACACCTGAAAAGATTTCAACAGTCACTAAGAACTAATAGGATCTCATAAGACTAAGGGAAAAAAATAAAAGAAACTCAGAACACCAAAATTGTAGGCGGCTATATCTGCAGGTCCAATGCTGGTCAGAAATGTTGTTAACCACAAAAGGGCAAATGGGAAGTGACTTTTTCTCATCTCTGAATAAGTAGCTTCCTTGGTAGTGAAGAAACTTCATCCTTTTTATATGATAATAGAACTATGCTAGTGGTATGCTGCTCACAAAAAAAATTGGGTAAATATGCTGATGCTAAGATAATAGACATACTATGGTTACAGAAATCAATGCCAGGAACTAAACCCTCAATCCAAATAGTATCTGCATTTTTTGTTCTGGAAGTTTCATCACCATTTCCATTATTCTTCATGTCTTTAGCAACCTAACACAGAATAAATAAATAAATAAATATCAGTCTGATCATGCAAGTTCCGTGTACTGATACAAATCCCAACATGATAACTCATATAAGTTATATAAAATTGAGCAAATTGAGCATCCTAATCAAAGTCAGACCAGTCAAGGAAAGAAAGTAGGCTGGGAGAACTTACCGCATCAGTTTCAGAATCCTTTCCATGCTCAAAAGTTTCAACTATTTCTTGGGATGCAGAAGCATCAGAGTCACTGCTATGATGTGCAGAACCATTGCTCTGCTTTTCTAGTGGTTCAGGGAACACGTAAGAGTGAGGAAATGGAATATTCAAAGCCCGCGTCCAAAATATAGAGTTAGCCCTGTTAGAGTGAAATTGAGAATGACATGCAATCCATCTCAGAACAGTTTGAAAATGAGAAACCAGCAATTACCGAGCATATGTAACTTAGAATAAAGGGCATTTGATGTGATTGGTGTAAGATATAAACTTTCAGCGTGCAGCTACGATGGGTTCCCATGCTTAAGTTCAGTTGCTAGGTGGACAGAAAAGGATAATTAATCAACAAATACAAATAGGCACGTAAACATGTGAAGTGTGGACACAAATATTTCCTAAACCTTCTCCAACTCACCCTTCAACCCACAAAAGTAATAAAAATAGGAATACTCAAATAAATAGGAAAATCACTCTCCTATTTCGGTTGCTTCTGAAGATGGGGGGTTTCCTGGAAATCAATAAATGAGAAAAATCAGTCATGTAGCTAGCACCACTTTCTTATTTACATTGTGCAGTCACCACTTGGCCTTGAAACCCACTAAAAGACTCTACACAATCAAAGCCCTACTTCTTCCCATTAAGAGAAATCAGTCTCTCTCTTTGCTCGTACGGAGAGCCAATATTTCAAACCCACCAATTATTATCATCAATTCATCATCAGCCCGCTTGCCCCTAAAAACCACATCGGCAAGGAATGTTAATCAAAAGGGTTAATTGCGGATGGACCCCCTTTACTCTAGCCCAATTGCAGATAGACCCCTCTAGCTCTATTTTTGCGAATAGACCCCTTGAGTGAACTATTCTGACTCTTTAGAAAGTCAAATAAATTCACTCAGAAGTCTATCGCACTTTGGGCAATAGTGTGTGTGTGTTTTTTTTTTCTTTTTTTTTGGTGTGTGTGTGTGTGGGTGGGGCGATATCAACACACCAATAGATCTACAGGGTCTATCCGCCATTGGGTTTGATAGTAAGGGGTCTCTCCGTAAATATTATAGATTTGCCTTCTCTTAATATGTGACCTAGTTCCTTGAATTATTCACTTCCATAATTAAACCTTCAATTTTAACGTTTGTTATCTTAATTAGGAATTTCCTAGAATTCTTATTTCTGTGGTATTAGGTAAATTAGGTAAAATCAGTTATTTTCGATTTTCCAATTTGATTCTATTTCTTGCCATGTGAGATTTAAAGCTTTCACACAACTATCTTTTCTTTCTTTTGTTGCTATCTATTCCTTGAAAGATGTTTTCTTTGAAATATACCATGCCTACATCAAATGAAGCATGCTCCTTAGTTTAGGGGCTCCATTATCTTCCTGGTTTTGATTGCTTGTACAAGAATAGATTTATTCTGAACAACCGAGTGATTGCACATAATTAGTATACAAAATTGGAAAATCAACCTTTCAGAATTCTTTTATTAAATTCATCACTTTTGTTTTAGCATACTATTTGTGAGAACTCTAGTAAAAACAAATATATTACTGTATGCCTATGCAATTTAAGAAGTGGTAACTTGAACAAACTGAACAAGATGGGGAATTTTTACAAGATTAGGCAAGCTATCAAGGAATTTGATCCCGAAAAGGAAACAGAAACATTGTAACTCCTATAAGACAACCCAGCAAATCATGGACTTCCTGGACATGAGCCCTATGTACCCATAGAATAAGCTCATATGGAGATTGGTTCATACAAGCCACAAATTTATAAATTTGTATAAACCATATTTGATATTTTCTTAAGAGAGTAAACGGCTAAATGCATACCAGTCATATAAAACCAGCCGATAAAGGTAATAGGTGTATGACACCCCATTCTTGTGAACTTGGGGGGTTTCCCTGATGGGCCTCCAAATTTAAGGAATAGAAGGTTATGTATAGCTCAATCAGATGTTTAGTGAAATTAACCCAAAATTTGGTCACCTTTCTTGCGTTTAGTTTTTCATTACATCTGATCCATGCTGCGAAAATGTCTGTATGGTGTTGATAAGCAACATACTGTCAGTATTATAAGTATACATACACTTACGTACATTTATACCCTTGAACAATGTTGCTTTTATGCCAAGGGAACTTTAAGATAAAAGATTATGAGATACCAACACATAATTAAATATGTAATATTGGGTTGCAGACAACTAAGTGTTCCTAGCATGTTTACATTCAGATTATTTTCAGATTATCACTCTTTGTTTTCTTTTAGAAAAGACATAGTATAATTTAACAGAAGTGGGGATGTTTGTGTGTACAAATAAAGACAAATGTACCCCATTAAACTACACAACAAGCTAAATATATGAAGTCATGTCAAAATTTACCAAGTATGAGATACATGGAAGTCGACACTCCAGTTATACATCCAGTAGGATCAACTTCCCATGTTGCCAAAGCTTTCACACCTGAAAAGATTTCAACAGTCACTAAGAACTAATAGGATCTCATAAGACTAAGGGGAAAAAAATAAAAGAAACTCAGAACACCAAAATTGTAGGCGGCTATATCTGCAGGTCCAATGCTGGTCAGAAATGTTGTTAACCACAAAAGGGCAAATGGGAAGTGACTTTTTCTCATCTCTGAATAAGTAGCTTCCTTGGTAGTGAAGAAACTTCATCCTTTTTATATGATAATAGAACTATGCTAGTGGTATGCTGCTCACAAAAAGAATTGGGTAAATATGCTGATGCTAAGATAATAGACATACTATGGTTACAGAAATCAATGCCAGGAACTAAACCCTCAATCCAAATAGTATTTGCATTTTTTGTTCTGGAAGTTTCATCACCATTTCCATTATTCTTCATGTCTTTAGCAACCTAACACAGAATAAATAAATAAATAAATATCAGTCTGATCATGCAAGTTCCGTGTACTGATACAAATCCCAACATGATAACTCATATAAGTTATATAAAATTGAGCAAATTGAGCATCCTAATCAAAGTCAGACCAGTCAAGGAAAGAAAGTAGGCTGGGAGAACTTACCGCATCAGTTTCAGAATCCTTTCCATGCTCAAAAGTTTCAACTATTTCTTGGGATGCAGAAGCATCAGAGTCACTGCTATGATGTGCAGAACCATTGCTCTGCTTTTCTAGTGGTTCAGGGAACACGTAAGAGTGAGGAAATGGAATATTCAAAGCCCGCGTCCAAAATATAGAGTTAGCCCTGTTAGAGTGAAATTGAGAATGACATGCAATCCATCTCAGAACAGTTTGAAAATGAGAAACCAGCAATTACCGAGCATATGTAACTTAGAATAAAGGGGCATTTGATGTGATTGGTGTAAGATATAAACTTTCAACGTGCAGCTACGATGGGTTCCCATGCTTAAGTTCAGTTGCTAGGTGGACAGAAAAGGATAATTAATCAACAAATACAAATAGGCACGTAAACATGTGAAGTGTGGACACAAATATTTCCTAAACCTTCTCCAACTCACCCTTCAACCCACAAAAGTAATAAAAATAGGAATACTCAAATAAATAGGAAAATCACTCTCCTATTTCGGTTGCTTCTGAAGATGGGGGGTTTCCTGGAAATCAATAAATGAGAAAAATCAGTCATGTAGCTAGCACCACTTTCTTATTTACATTGTGCAGTCACCACTTGGCCTTGAAACCCACTAAAAGACTCTACACAATCAAAGCCCTACTTCTTCCCATTAAGAGAAATCAGTCTCTCTCTTTGCTCGTACGGAGAGCCAATATTTCAAACCCACCAATTATTATCATCAATTCATCATCAGCCCGCTTGCCCCTAAAAACCACATCGGCAAGGAATGTTAATCAAAAGGGTTAATTGCGGATGGACCCCCTTTACTCTAGCCCAATTGCAGATAGACCCCTCTAGCTCTATTTTTGCGAATAGACCCCTTGAGTGAACTATTCTGACTCTTTAGAAAGTCAAATAAAATTCACTCAGAAGTCTATCGCACTTTGGGCAATAGTGTGTGTGTGTGTGTGTTTTTTTTGGTGTGTGTGTGTGTGTGGGGCGGGGGGGCGTATATCAACACACCAATAGATCTACAGGGGTCTATCCGCCATTGGGTTTGATAGTAAGGGGGTCTCTCCGCAATTGGGTGATAGTACAGGGGGTCTATCCGCGATTAACCCAAATCAAAATCAAGAAGTCCAGAACAGGATTCCAAGTTTGTTTACTCAATATTGACCTAGAGGAAATGGAGAAAGAGAGGAGCCCCCAAGAAATGAAAGTTCATGAATAGGTAGCCTAGGATCATGCATTTTAAACTCGTGAAATAAAATAGAAAAACTAAATTAAGAAAAAAATCTAGATAAAGTCATTGTTGAAAAAAACTGTTATGTAACTTGATATTTTGTGTTACTCAACGTAAGTTACCCAACAGACCTTAAATGTTACATAACCTATTGAAATAACTCGGTCATCATAACTCTACATTATTACAATATAATATCGTTATTATATAACATGTGTTATTTTAAAATAATTTGCGTTATTTCAAAAAATCGTTACTTCAATATTGAGTATTATAAAGACCAGCAAGTATTTCCTTTCTTTTTCTTTTAAACTTGAAGCACGTGTGCTTTTGGATTGGTTTTAACCATTTATGATGTATTTTTGTTGAGAAATTATGATGATATATTTGATAATTATGATGATATATTTAAAAACTGTGATGATTCTATTTCCTAAATCATTGTGAATATTTATTTATTAAATACTTATATAACAATAAAACATGTATCCTACATTATGTATCATGTTGTTTTGTGTTTTACGTTATCGGAGGCAAGCATTACGTTATGGGTTATCGTAATTTTCAACATTGGATAAAGTCTCATAACACGATAACATAAATATATGCAAGTCTCCTCCAATGCACTGGCCAAAGAGCTGAATGGAATGAATCTCCCATGATCCCATCCTAACACCAACTCATTGTCCTTGTTTGTTCCTTACTAATCAAAGCAATGCTTAATAATAAATTTTCAAAGTCAGACCAGGCAAGGAAAGAAAGTAGGCTGGGAGAACTTACATCAGTTTCAGAATCCTTTCCATGCTCAAAAGTTTCAACTATTTCTTGGGATGCAGAAGCATCAGAGTCACTGCTATGATGTGCAGAACCATTGCTCTGCTTTTCTAGTGGTTCAGGGAACACGTAAGAGTGAGGAAATGGAATATTCAAAGCCCGCGTCCAAAATATAGAGTTAGCCCTGTTAGAGTGAAATTGAGAATGACATGCAATCTATCTCAGAACAGTTTGAAAATGAGAAACCAGCAATTACCGAGCATATGTAACTTAGAATAAAGGGCATTTGATGTGATTGGTGTAAGATATAAACTTTCAACGTGCAGCTACGATGGGTTCCCATGCTTAAGTTCAGTTGCTAGGTGGACAGAAAAGGATAATTAATCAACAAATACAAATAGGCATGTAAACATGTGAAGTGTGGACACAAATATTTCCTAAACCTTCTCCAACTCACCCCTCAACCCACAAAAGTAATAATAATAGGAATACTCAAATACTAGGCATAGGAAAATCACTCTCCTATTTCGGTTGCTTCTGAAGATGGGGGGTTTCCTGGAAATCAATAAATGAGAAAAATCAGTCATGTAGCTAACACCACTTTCTTATTTACATTGTGCAGTCACCACTTGGCCTTGAAACCCACTAAAAGACTCTACACAATCAAAGCCCTACTTCTTCCCATTAAGAGAAATCAGTCTCTCTCTTTGCTCGTACGGAGAGCCAATATTTCAAACCCACCAATTATTATCATCAATTCATCATCAGCCCGCTTGCCCCTAAAAACCACATCGGCAAGGAATGTTAATCAAAAGGGTTAATTGCGGATGGACCCCCTTTACTCTAGCCCAATTGCAGATAGACCCCTCTAGCTCTATTTTTGCGAATAGACCCCTTGAGTGAACTATTCTGACTCTTTAGAAAGTCAAATAAATTCACTCAGAAGTCTATCGCACTTTGGGCAATAGTGTGTGTGTGTTTTTTTTTTCTTTTTTTTTGGTGTGTGTGTGTGGGGTGGGGGGGGGGGCGTATATCAACACACCAATAGATCTACGGGGGTCTATCCGCCATTGGGTTTGATAGTAAGGGGGTCTCTCCGCAATTGGGTGATAGTACAGGGGGTCTATCCGCGATTAACCCAAATCAAAATCAAGAAGTCCAGAACAGGATTCCAAGTTTGTTTACTCAATATTGACCTAGAGGAAATGGAGAAAGAGAGGAGCCCCCAAGAAATGAAAGTTCATGAATAGGTAGCCTAGGATCATGCATTTTAAACTCGTGAAATAAAATAGAAAAACTAAATTAAGAAAAAAATCTAGATAAAGTCATTGTTGAAAAAAACTGTTATGTAACTTGATATTTTGTGTTACTCAACGTAAGTCACCCAACAGACCTTAAATGTTACATAACCTATTGAAATAACTCGGTCATCCTAACTCTGCATTATTACAATATAATATCGTTATTATATAACATGTGTTATTTTAAAATAATTTCGTTATTTCAAAAAATCGTTACCTCAATATTGAGTATTATAGAGACCAGCAAGTATTTCCTTTCTTTTTCTTTTAAACTTGAAGCACGTGTGCTTTTGGATTGGTTTTTAACCATTTATAATGTATTTTTGTTGAGAAATTATGATGATATATTTGATAATTATGATGATATATTTAAAAGCTGTGATGATTCTATTTCCTAAATCATTGTGAATATTTATTTATTAAATACTTATATAACAATAAAACATGTATCCTACGTTATGTATTATGTTGTTTTGTGTTTTACGTTATCGGGAGGCAAGCATTACGTTATGGGTTATCGTAATTTTCAACATTGGATAAAGTCTCATAACACGATAACATAAATATATGCAAGTCTCCTCCAATGCACTGGCCAAAGAGCTGAATGGAATGAATCTCCCATGATCCCATCCTAACACCAACTCATTGTCCTTGTTTGTTCCTTACTAATCAAAGCAATGCTTAATAATAAATTTTAAAAACTCAACTTTATTTCCGGCATAAATTTGATTACTCAGAAGTCTCAGTTACGATCAAATTTTTCTGTTATTTGCTCATTGGGTTTATTGTGTCTTTAGAGTTGAATGTCCTTACCTGTAGCGAACATATCATATCTTCCTTTCTTCTAGACTCTTTCTTAGAGTAGGAGAATTATTGAGAATATCTCCTTCAACAACAAACTTAGTAAATAAATAAAATTTTCTAGCTGCCATTTGCCTTCTGAGATTCGTGTTTCTTATTATCAATAGTTTTATTTATCGGGAATTTGGCAGGATTTTTGGAAAGGTTCCCACCAAGTTAAAAATTGATCCTGGCCATAGTAGTGAATAAGCACATATTTCCTCTCTGACTAGTTCCTTGATTGGTTCTTGTTTGTCCATGTGTTGAATGAAGAATTCAGCAACCAACTAAGTTGTCTACGAGATGCTACATCTTATAGCTTCATCTTTGTTTTCGTGTAGATAGGTATTAAAGGGGGATTAGTGAAGGATTTTTAATTATAATTTAAATTGTTGATTGCTAAAAGGGATTGAATTAATTATATTACCTAGCAATATTGCTCTGAACTTTCTAATAATAGCATGCTATACCTCCTTATTGTAAATTTGCTATGTGAATAAAATGCCAAGCACACTTGCCATGCATGTGGAATTCATCTTGTGTGCATGCTGCTGCCGTCATGCGTGACAGGCTAATTCTGTAGTCGAGACTGCAAGTGTGACATGCAGTATATTTCAATTGCCAAACGACTTCTAAGCCAAATCTTATCCCAGAATACTAAAAATTCTTGAAATTAGTGAGGCCATCGGGTTATCCAGATCATATCAACAACAGGTTCCAGTTACCTAGCGTCGAAGATGTAGACTATGTAGCATGGTTACACTAATTCTGGCGTCCCATATCTTGATGTTCTATCATCAAAAGTCTTGAATATCTGGATTCAAAAAGGTGGAGTTTAATGTGATGCCCTAAGCGAGAACTTCCTAGATGGTTTCACATCATAAAACTACTCTGGTGGTACACACTTAACTAGAGAGAACGGAATATTACAATGCTAACTACGAGTAATTATCGACTTTATAAGCCACAAAATGCTAACTATGAGTAATTATTGACTTTATAAGCCATAAAATGCACCTAATACAATGCTAACTATGAGTAATTATCGACTTTATAAGCCATAAAATGCACCCAAAAAAATTTCTAGGCTGTGCATACTCTGCCAATTATGGCAGTAAAGAGAGAAGAATTCTACCAACCTTGTGGGATCCTCGACTGAAGCCAAATTGTCTTCCAGTATAATCATATTGGACAATGTAGCTAACAGAAAGATGTAGTAATTCAATATTTAATATTTAAATACCATAAAAATAACATTTAATATTTAAATACCATAAAAATAACATTTAATATTTAAATACCATAAAAATAACATTTAATATTTAAATACCATAAAAATAACATTTAATTTTTAAATACTGAAAATAATATTTAATATTTAAATACCATAAAAATAACATTTAATATTTAAATACCATAAAAATAACATTTAATATTTAAATACCATAAAAATAACATTTAATATTTAAATACCATAAAAATAACATTTAATATTTAAATACCATAAAAATAACATTTAATTTTTAAATACTGAAAATAATATTTAATATTTAAATACCATAAAAATAACATTTAATATTTAAATACCATAAAAATAACATTTAATTTTTAAATACTGAAAATAATATTTAATATTTAAATACCATAAAAATAACATTTAATTTTTAAATACTGAAAATAATATTTAATATTTAAATACCATAAAAATAACATTTAATATTTAAATACCATAAAAATAACATTTAATTTTTAAATACTGAAAATAATATTTAATATTTAAATACCATAAAAATAACATTTAATATTTAAATACCATAAAAATAACATTTAATTTTTAAATACTGAAAATAATATTTAATATTTAAATACCATAAAAATAACATTTAATATTTAAATACCATAAAAATAACATTTAATTTTTAAATACTGAAAATAATATTTAATATTTAAATACCATAAAAATAACATTTAATTTTTAAATACTGAAAATAATATTTAATATTTAAATACCATAAAAATAACATTTAATTTTTAAATACTGAAAATAATATTTAATATTTAAATACCATAAAAATAACATTTAATATTTAAATACCATAAAAATAACATTTAATATTTAAATACCATAAAAATAACATTTAATATTTAAATACCATAAAAATAACATTTAATTTTTAAATACTGAAAATAATATTTAATATTTAAATACCATAAAAATAACATTTAATATTTAAATACCATAAAAATAACATTTAATTTTTAAATACTGAAAATAATATTTAATATTTAAATACCATAAAAATAACATTTAATATTTAAACACTAGAAAATACCCCAAAAAAAAAACCTTCAGTATCAAAGTTAAATAATCTACACTTAAAAGACAACCAAGAGAACAAATAGTATCAAAGGCTTTGTTGTTGTTGTTAATTGTATGGAAGAAGAACCTTAAAATCTTAGATTATGACTCCTGTTCCCAGCTAATTTTCTTAACTAGTCATTTATCATTACTCTAGCAACTGACAGCCCTTATCCAATTCTTGGAGCCTCTATTTATAGCCTAAGTAACTAAATTGTCCCAAAAAAATGAAACACGTTATTCTCCCATCAGCTTTTCAAGTAGTCACATTTATCAAACTGACAGATCCAGGTTTTGATATTTTGATCTCAAGAAAGAGTTCAGATCAAGAAGCAAAACACCAGAGTAACAAGTCTTGGGTATTTTCACTGACCTTTTCAACTCCCCATCAGAATGTAGAAGCTCCTCAACTAGGCCCTTCACCTTATCTTCATACAAAGCTTCCAATTTTTGCTCTGTAGACAGTACAACTTGTTCTCATTATCCATTCACCAAAAGACTTATCATTGAAACCTAGAACCCTAAAGCAGAAATCAAAGAGAAACATACAATCATGAGCTTAATTACTAGAAGGCTATCTTATAACTTTTCAGGATATAGTTTTATCTTTGTATAACAAACAAATACTCCAAACATTTATAGCTTCATCTTTGTTTTCGTGTAGATAGGTATTAAAGGGGATTAGTGAAGGATTTTTAATTATAATTTAAATTGTTGATTGCTAAAAGGGATTGAATTAATTATATTACCTAGCAATATTGCTCTGAACTTTCTAATAATAGCATGCTATACCTCCTTATTGTAAATTTGCTATGTGAATAAAATGCCAAGCACACTTGCCATGCATGTGGAATTCATCTTGTGTGCATGCTGCTGCCGTCATGCGTGACAGGCTAATTCTGTAGTCGAGACTGCAAGTGTGACATGCAGTATATTTCAATTGCCAAACGACTTCTAAGCCAAATCTTATCCCAGAATACTAAAAATTCTTGAAATTAGTGAGGCCATCGGGTTATCCAGATCATATCAACAACAGGTTCCAGTTACCTAGCGTCGAAGATGTAGACTATGTAGCATGGTTACACTAATTCTGCGCGTCCCATATCTTGATGTTCTATCATCAAAAGTCTTGAATATCTGGATTCAAAAAGGTGGAGTTTAATGTGATGCCCTAAGCGAGAACTTCCTAGATGGTTTAACATCATAAAACTACTCTGGTGGTACACATTTAACTAGAGAGAACGGAATATTACAATGCTAACTACGAGTAATTATCGACTTTATAAGCCACAAAATGCTAACTATGAGTAATTATTGACTTTATAAGCCATAAAATGCACCTATTACAATGCTAACTATGAGTAATTATCGACTTTATAAGCCATAAAATGCACCCAAAAAAAAATTTCTAGGCTGTGCATACTCTGCCAATTATGGCAGTAAAAGAGAGAAGAATTCTACCAACCTTGTGGGATCCTCGACTGAAGCCAAATTGTCTTCCAGTATAATCATATTGGACAATGTAGCTAACAGAAAGATGTAGTAATTCAATATTCAGTATTCACCAACATGAAGTCAACGTGAACCAAGTTCATTGAGCCATACTAATAAGTAATAATTCTTCTCAACTTGTAACCCACTTGAAAACTATTATGAGGGAATAAAATGACTTAACTAATTCCTTTCATGTTGTATTTGCATAACTATAAGTTTGATACAACAAGCCTGCGCCCCCGTGATGAGGAGATAAGAATGAGTTGTCCAATTCAAACCCAAATATTAAAAAATACAGTAAGAAAATAAGAGAGGGGAGTAGCTAGACAAAAGCTCAAGGCCACAGCTCAGGAATTCTGAGAAGAAACATACCAGAGAAAGTCTTCGAATTGCACATTCCTCACACTAGAAAATACCCCAAAAAAAAAACCTTCAGTATCAAAGTTAAATAATCTACACTTAAAAGACAACCAAGAGAACAAATAGTATCAAAGGCTTTGTTGTTGTTGTTAATTGTATGGAAGAAGAACCTTAAAATCTTAGATTATGACTCCTGTTCCCAGCTAATTTTCTTAACTAGTCATTTATCATTACTCTAGCAACTGACAGCCCTTATCCAATTCTTGGAGCCTCTATTTATAGCCTAAGTAACTAAATTGTCCCAAAAAAAAAATGAAACACGTTATTCTCCCATCAGCTTTTCAAGTAGTCACATTTATCAAACTGACAGATCCAGGTTTTGATATTTTGATCTCAAGAAAGAGTTCAGATCAAGAAGCAAAACACCAGAGTAACAAGTCTTGGGTATTTTCACTGACCTTTTCAACTCCCCATCAGAATGTAGAAGCTCCTCAACTAGGCCCTTCACCTTATCTTCATACAAAGCTTCCAATTTTTTGCTCTGTAGACAGTACAACTTGTTCTCATTATCCATTCACCAAAAAGACTTATCATTGAAACCTAGAACCCTAAAGCAGAAATCAAAGAGAAACATACAATCATGAGCTTAATTACTAGAAGGCTATCTTATAACTTTTCAGGATATAGTTTTATCTTTGTATAACAAACAAATACTCCAAACATTCATAATTTCATATTTTTCATGATGAGAAATTGAAGAAGTGCATGCCATGTGAAAGAGTTTTTCTTAAATCATCAAATCTACCAAAAAAGACTTGAGTGGGTTAACTCAAGTTATAGGCTAGAAGCCTAGAAGTAGGCATCTGAAATAGTAAAGGCAGTTTCCTGTCAGACATTCAGGAAGTAAGTACTATTATCCTAATTACTAGATATCCAATTCCAAGGAAAAGCTGATTTAGGTACCTTGTTGCTCTACATGGCTACCAGAGCATTAAATTATTAAACAGAGATATTTAGTGTTATTCCTTACAAAAAGAAGGGTAAAACATACACAAGAACCAACCACCCATAACTTTACACTGAACTAGAAAAGGGATACCTTACCTGCAGCACACTGGCTCTGTACAGTGTCGTTCCTTTCAATTCAGCAAGCTCGCTTTCTGTGAACCAAAGAGGATTCCCAAAACTACATGGAAGCATGTCAAGGTACCTATATATAGATCATTCCCGACATATAGATAAAATAAGCATCCACTGAGTGTTACTCAACAATGCATTTAACATAATTAAAAATAAAGAATATAATGCACGTGAAATGCAAACTCAAGCTTTATCCCGCTTTGGCCTCTAAGATGTGGGTTAAAGCAGAGATTAAAGTGCCTAAGAAAGCTAAAGTGGAGCTTCAAACCTGTAAATGGTCAAGAACTTTATACTGCAGCTTTAGAAAAAGGGAATCACTGCTTAAGAAAAATGTTGGTGGTGGTTTATGAGGCTTTTACAAGCTCGTAACCCTAGTTGTCAGTTTATGGAAAACTTTGTTTTATAGAAGTTGGAAGCGAATGAACACCCAGATTCTTTATCTTAGGATATAATGTCCAAGTTACAGGTTCATGAGAATTGATAATAAGACTATTCATTGATGTCGCATCCCTCTTTCCCTCTCCATTACTTCTTTTATAGTACCATCACTATAGCTAAACTTTTTGCACTCACTTCTGCTAAAAAATCCAGTATCATGCAAAAAGAAAAGATTCCAACACTAACTCTTCCGTCAGCCTTCAACTCCCCATCAGAATGTAGAAGCTCCTCAACTAGGCCCTTCACCTTATCTTCATACAAAGCTTCCAATTTTTGCTCTGTAGACAGTACAACTTGTTCTCATTATCCATTCACCAAAAGACTTATCATTGAAACCTAGAACCCTAAAGCAGAAATCAAAGAGAAACATACAATCATGAGCTTAATTACTAGAAGGCTATCTTATAACTTTTCAGGATATAGTTTTATCTTTGTATAACAAACAAATACTCCAAACATTCATAATTTCATATTTTTCATGAAGAGAAATTGAAGAAGTGCATGCCATGTGAAAGAGTTTTTCTTAAATCATCAAATCTACCAAAAAAGACTTGAGTGGGTTAACTCAAGTTATAGGCTAGAAGCCTAGAAGTAGGCATCTGAAATAGTAAAGGCAGTTTCCTGTCAGACATTCAGGAAGTAAGTACTATTATCCTAATTACTAGATATCCAATTCCAAGGAAAAGCTGATTTAGGTACCTTGTTGCTCTACATGGCTACCAGAGCATTAAATTATTAAACAGAGATATTTAGTGTTATTCCTTACAAAAAGAAGGGTAAAACATACACAAGAACCAACCACCCATAACTTTACACTGAACTAGAAAAGGGATACCTTACCTGCAGCACACTGGCTCTGTACAGTGTCGTTCCTTTCAATTCAGCAAGCTCGCTTTCTGTGAACCAAAGAGGATTCCCAAAACTACATGGAAGCATGTCAAGGTACCTATATATAGATCATTCCGACATATAGATAAAATAAGCATCCACTGAGTGTTACTCAACAATGCATTTAACATAATTAAAAATAAAGAATATAATGCACGTGAAATGCAAACTCAAGCTTTATCCCGCTTTGGCCTCTAAGATGTGGGTTAAAGCAGAGATTAAAGTGCCTAAGAAAGCTAAAGTGGAGCTTCAAACCTGTAAATGGTCAAGAACTTTATACTGCAGCTTTAGAAAAAGGGAATCACTGCTTAAGAAAAATGTTGGTGGTGGTTTATGAGGCTTTTACAAGCTCTCGTAACCCCTAGTTGTCAGTTTATGGAAAACTTTGTTTTATAGAAGTTGGAAGCGAATGAACACCCAGATTCTTTATCTTAGGATATAATGTCCAAGTTACAGGTTCATGAGAATTGATAATAAGACTATTCATTGATGTCGCATCCCTCTTTCCCTCTCCATTACTTCTTTTATAGTACCATCACTATAGCTAAACTTTTTGCACTCACTTCTGCTAAAAAAATCCAGTATCATGCAAAAAGAAAAGATTCCAACACTAACTCTTCCGTCAGCCTTCATGTCCCCCATTGAAGGGCCTCAACTCCAGATCAAACATCTTTAATTGATCATACTGGTTACTTTTGCTCGCAATATCAAAACCTTTACCAGTTCAGACTTGAATTCAATCTAAAACACTACATTCAAATGAGTTAACCAAGGCTATCATTTGTCAGTATTCAAGATATGAATACAGATTGGATCTTCAAATTGAAAATATATACTGTTAGATATAATCTAATACACAAGGACTACCGAGATATGAAAACAATGATTTCAACATGTTTTAATTAATATCAAGGGTAAACATTTGTTTGATTTTATGGAAATTTTGAAATGTTGATTTTACAACGTAATATCCATGGTCAATACACATTAAAATCATCAGGAATATTATTTATAAATAGTTTATTTGCAGTAGATCACATCCAATGATTTGGATTTTTAATTTAGAAATCAAAAATTTTAATTCGGATCTATAACATTTACTGTTAGAATTAATATAAAACTATAATTCTCGATCTTCACCATAACTTCGGAGTTTTGGTGTAATGGTTAGAGGGATTAAATTTAAGATGGTATCAGAGCAACCCAGGTTTGAATCTTGCTGGCCACAAATTTAATGCGGATTTTAAAAATTATTACCACTGCGTGAGTCTAGGTTTTCAACCCATAAAAAAGGACGCTCAACCTGCGGGGGCATGTTAGAATTAATATAAAACTATAATTCTCGATCTTCACCATAACTTCGGAGTTTTGGTGTAATGGTTAGAGGGATTAAATTTAAGATTTACATCTTTCAGAAACATTGTCAAATCCAAAAATTCAGCATCTTCGCCCAAATTAGTGAGTCAAGTAAGGTTCTTCTCCGCAAGATAAGAAAGTGCGATCAACCTTTCAAAGTTTCATTGGAAATAGAAAATACTCATACCCATACAAATGTGGGAGAAATCAGAAAGATGCAAGTTCGTTTATAACTAAAACAGTGTTATCAGAAATAACACTCCAAATATGCCCTATTTCATACAAATAATCAACATTACTGAAACTATAATTACCGCTATCCTAATGTCATTTAGAACAAACCCTTCGCATCCACTAGTATCCACAAGAACATTAAGGGTGTGTTTGGCATTTCATTGTGGTAGGAGAAGTTTGGGAATATAGGGGAGAGAATAGAAGGGAAGTTAAGGGAGTTCCCTTCCCCAAGTGTGATATAAGACGTTTAACGGACAATTTTATAGAGGAGCGGGTCAATCACGAGCTAAATGCGGATACATACGTATCATCCACTTTCGCAAAGAAACGACCATATGTTCCAACCCGAAAGGTGGATTCTGACATATTATATACGTAAATCGCCTATCTCGACGAAACGGAGCCAACTGGATTGTCAGATTTTTAAAATCTCACCCAGTTTTGACTGAAATTCGAAACTAATCAGCTTTGAGTTTATTTTTAGTAATAAAATTAGAGTTAATTTAGATTAAGAAACAAAATTAATTTTGATTCAATTTGAACTGATTTGTTTCCTTTATTATAGAAGTCTTTTAGGCAGTTTTAATTATTTCTTTCTTTTAGGAATTCTGTCCTTGTTAGGAGTAGGCTTTGTTTTTCTATTTAAGAAGGATTGTAAACCTCATGGTATTAGATAACTTTTCATCAATAAAATTTTATTTTTATTATATTCTCTTCATGGATTCGAAGATTGTTCTTTATAAATTTAAAGAATAACCCTTGGTGGATTCCGAGGTTTATTACTCATGCGCTGCGTTAATTGATATCAGAGTCTTGTTTCTCCGATCCAATGGCAGACGATGAGCCCGTGTTACCCGAATTAAGTTCGATGAGTTGAAGACGGGAGTTACTCAGATGAAGACTTTCATAGACCGACTTGCATTGGCAGTGGACCGTCTGAATCCGGGATGAGTTCGAGATGGCGTTGATGATCGCCAAAGATGAGATCCGACTTTGTAAGACAAAACTACAGCGATGATCGTAGAGGCTATCGAAGAACGAAGAACCATGATGCTAGAGAATTAAAGATATCATCATTCAATGGAAAGCTTCATGCTGATGATTTTATTGATTTTCTTAATTGGATTGATGAAGTAGATAGATATTTTGAGTATGAGATAATCCTAGAAGATTGAAAAGTTAACTTAGTGGTTTACAAACTCAAAGGAAAAGCATCAGCATGGTGGGAGGAAGTATTGATAAATCGACACCATCAAAGGAAGAATCCGGTTCGAACGTGGGTGAAGATGAAGAATTTATTGAGAGACCGCTTCCTACCTTCTAACTACAAACAATGTCGGGTGTCTTTGCAAGATTATTTTACCTTAGCGGACACGGTCCGTCTAGCGAAGAAGGTGGAGCGAGAACTTGAGCAGAACGATAAAGGAACTTTGTCATGGATGTTTTTGGAGATTCTCGCACTAGTTATGATTGTGGCAAAAATAAAAAACCTCAATTCATCTCTGAGAATGAGTCTGGATTTGTGAAGAGCACCAAAGAAGCAACAAAGAAGACTTCATCAATCATTTCGATCATAAAACTAGAGACATCCAAGACAGAGATTGCTAAGGAGAAGGTTTTTCTAGTGGCAGACAACGAGACAACCAAAAAGGAAAATTCTACCACCAAAAAGATAGTTTTAAATTATTTCTTTCTTCTAGGAATTATGTTCTTATTAGGAGTAGGCTTTTTTCTATTTAAGAAGAAGGATTGTAAACCTCAAGGTATTAGATAACTTTCCATCTATAAAATTTCATCTTTATTATATTCTCTTCATGGATTCAAAGTTCTTCGTGGATTCAAAGAACAACCCTTGATGGATTCCGAGGTTTATTACTTCCGTGCAGTGTTAAGTGCCACCTCAGTTTGGGGGTGAGCAAATTGTGTATTGTTGGGGGTGAACTTAGGCGAATGAGGGGGAAACTTCACCCTCTAAAGAATTCCCAAACGAGGTGAATGGTTTCTCCTAACTTCCCTTCTCTCATGTTCCCCTCTAAAGACTATCCATTGACTTACTTAGCCCACCCTTATGTTCCCGATACTATCAATAAGTCTACCTCAAGTCCATTAAAATTGAACACCCTTATTATACCCCCTCAGTCAAAACATCACTGCTCTATTCAAATATGACAAAAAATGCATAAAACAAACTCGATAAAAGACTAGATTTTCTTACGGCTTCCACGAAGAATCAGGCCGAAGCCGCTCTACCATGAGGAAAATCATAACCAGGAATCGATCATCTACATCTCCCTCCTCGAACAATGCCCGGCACCTGGGGCCGACAAGTGGGTCCTGAAGAACCCTCATGGGGGTGATTGCAAGATCCAAAGGGACAACCATAACAATGTCTACAACAAAATTAAAACACATTGCACAATTAACACAAGAAAAAGTGCAGAGCCAGTGATTAAAAGACTTACCGTCATCTGGGGTTTTCTCATTGGAGAAGATTCCGAATCCTTTGTTAGGGCCACAGTACTTGATGCTGCATCCTCGAAGATCTCCTCCATTTGCCTGTAAAATTCTTTTCAAATTTTTGTAAGTGGGTTTTAGTGATAGAGAGAGAGGAAAGAGAAAACCTGTAGCCACTGAAGGAAGAGCTGGAGCTTGGCCTCGGGTTCGGAGTTGGAGTTCGCCATTGATTTTGTGTGAGGAGGAGAAATTGATAGAAGGGGAGCAGAGGGGTTTTTGAGAGATTGATGGAGCAGGATAAAAAATGATCATGAAACAGAGAGGTCTAACTTACCCATGGATGTTAATAGAGACCGGGGCGGATCACCGGGAGATTAGGCCCGGATATGTTTTACCCGTTAACATTTGTTTTTGCAGATGGTGATTCGTTCCGTACTTGCAACTTAACCCTCAAACCTACCGTATTTGCAAATTTAACTCTCACATTGGGTTTGCCACCCCTAATTTTTATACCCCTTGTTAATTTAATTAATGTTATTAATTTATAATTATATAGAGGAAGAGAATGAGAGAGGAGATACTTGCTAATTTACCCCTCCCCGTCTCCTCTTCTACTTCTATTTTCCTTTCTCTATCAGTTTATAATTAACTCTACTATGGGTATATTAGTGATATTGAAAATTAAGGGATAGAAAAAACTTAAGTGGGACATTTGGGGTAAATTAGCAAATATCTAGATCTGGAGTGTAATTTTCAATATGATAGATTCAGAGTATACATGGGAAAAAATCCCAAATATAAAGACATTATATAATACATGGAGAACTAGTGACATTGGTTATACTAGGATTGAATCACACTCATTAATAAGGTTAGTGAATGGTTATAATATATCTCCATATAGTTAAAGCTTAGATAATAATGGTTCTCTTCCAAAGTATTTCTCCATAGAGTAACGCCTTATCCCTCTGGGTAGTAATAGCTAGACTATTTCACTTAAACTAATGCCAAATTACAAGAAAGAAAGATGTGGAGTCCAACCTCTTCCAGTTTTTTCAAAATTAACGACTCATCAAGGGAGTCCACACTTTTCTCACTTATAGCGTGAGAGTAGTTTAGAAAGTATAATCAAGTTAGCATTACTCTAGACGTTTAATCTACAGGATACATTGAACGCCCTTATCTCTTCTCCATAAAATAATACTTCAACAATAATTTCATCTGAACATCTGCCTTTAGAAAGAATGAAACCAATTATGTAACCAAATTTATTAAATCCAATACTTAAATCACGGAAAACACCACAAAGCATCCATCATCATAACAGGCAAATCAACCAGTTACACAATAGAACTTATCAGTATTTATATAAGATACAACCTTCAATTTATTTATTTATTTTTCACATTATCCATCATCTTGAAATCTAGAGATTAAACATCACTTTGATTGCAGTACTTCCACTAGCGCTCATTTCAAATGCTTCCTCTACCTCCTTCTGTGAAAAACCATATCGATGTGTTATCAAAGGTTTCACATCAATTTTTCCAGTCCTCAGAAATTCGAGGCATAATGGCCAAGTGTCCTTGTAACGGAAGATACCAATGACATCAACCTCCCTGTCGTAGAACAAAAGACGAAGATGTTGTTAGAGGTTTTAAGTAAAAAAATCTTTTTCCAAACATGGGCTAACTTTCAAACTATGTATATCATCATAGTATATGTTATTTAACAAAATATCACAATAGCCTGAGTAGTAAGTTTTTTTTAAAAGAAAATGTACAGTGATTTGGGAGATTGATTACCTCGCAGAAGCAGGGGTTAGAGGAACTGTCAGCTCATTATGTCCCATACCCACAAGGCAAACTTTACCACCAGCACGAGTAGCATTTAGGGCTGTTGACATTGTTTTGCTAAAGCCAGCACAATCAAAGCTCACATCAACTTCGATTCCCATAGCATACTGTATCTTAGTTACCTCCTCATCCACATCCTAAATAAAATGAGATAATTATTAGAAAGAGAAAAAAGCAATTCTTACAAGGATCAACATATGGATTGTCATTAGGAGTAGGAAGAAGAAAAAGATCATGATTTGTCGGATTGGAAAGAACTATGAACAAAGATGGACTACACTAATCTCCTTGGAAATAATTATCTCAAACTATTATCACTATTCGATTTCATGAGTTCTAACATATCTAATGATATATCCATCTAACTATTTTTTTCCTATGTGGGACCAAGTCCCATCTTCATGTCTTTGCTAGACAAAACCAAAAATGGTACTAAACAAATGTGAGACACACCTTAAGTTCTCTTCATTGTTGACGATATCAATATTTGATATGAATAGCAAGACAAATTTTAATAACGAGAAAATAAGAAACAAGGAAAACTTCATATTAAACAACAACATGGCTGAAATGTACTTTCAACTTATTTCAGCATAATACCATGAATGACGGTAGTTGCATATGACATATCTGAACAAACTTTACCCTTGTGTTCTTAATATGTCTGCTATAATACCTTCTTTTTCGGGTTATGCTACGTAGAGACTAATAAGGGTGTACTTGGACATTTTACCCATCACGTTAATGTCGTTTATAACAGTTTCGATAGTTCAGGGGGTATTGTATAACATTGAAAGTTCTAGAGGATTTTCTCTAACTTATGTAGCTCAGAGCGGTTTTATGCAAAATACCCATGTTCGTGAAATTTACCCTTTTAATAATAACCAACACATTGCACATCAAAAATCAAAGGATGAGGATGTCAAACCTGATTGTTGGTAGAAACCTTTACAACACCATCAGCACCAAGAGACTTTGCAACTGAAAGACGATGATCATCGATATCCACCACAACGATTCTCGGCGAGCCAAAAGCTCGGGCTGAAAGCATTGTCACTAATCCTATAGGTCCAGCTCCCATAATCAACACACTTGTCTCAGGACCAACCACAGCACGGCGGCAAGCATGGATTCCAACGCTAAGGGGCTCACACATTGCTCCTTCCTCCAAGCTCACATTGTCAGGTAGCTTGAAACATAAATCAGCAGGATGGATTATCTGTCAAGAAGCAAAGAATCAGAAGGCTTAGTAATAAAGCTAATGACATAAGCATTAGCTTCAATATGATTTTCATGGACTAATCAAACCAGTCAACAAGAGGAATAGGGATGAAGGAGCTTATATTTGAACCTAGATGGTCCTGTAATTGCACCAGAAATCCAAAGTTGTGAAAATTGATGGTTATACCTTATTTTCTAACTTGTGTAGGGGTTGATAAGTATTCTACAGTTGCAACATGCTTATTAGAAAATATGGTTGTAACCAATTGAGATATAAGAAGAATGGGGTAATGTAGGCTGTATTCACTTCTTATTCTTCTCTACAATTTTCTGTACATCTTTTATGTTTTCTCCAAACAATCCTCTCTACAACTAAGCAGGATGGACTATCTTCCAAGAAAAAAGGGATAGGAAGCCTAGTAAAATAGAGCTACTTAGGATATGCATTAGGTGCAATATGATTTTTCATGGAATACATAAAATGAGATTTGTTTCACAAAATGGAAAAAAGAGTATATATTTGAACACAGGAGATTCGATCACGGCATCAAAACTCCAAAGATGTTGAGAAGAATGAAGGTTATAACTTTATATTCTAACATGTGCAAGGATGTACTTCTGTCAAATCATGGTTTTGTTTATGAACTCTGGTTATAATCAATTCTGATTGATAAGAACAAAGAGGACATGCTGGAAAACTATGTAGTGCTTGTTGACTATAAAGTCCTTCCACTGCACCAAAACTTAGAAGCTGGTACTTCAATATTACAATTTATACCTAAAATGTCCCCTCAAGTTAAGTTCTGATGAGGGTTAATGGTCACAATTTTATAACATAGACCAAAAGAAAGTTGTTACTTCATTTATTAGAAAACCTGCCATGAAAATTATGACATCTAAATAAATAAATAGCATCTTGAAGTTGAGAAACCTGATTAGCAAGAGAGCCATGCACAGGGGGAGTCGCGAAGAACTTCATCTCTGGACAAAGGTTGTATCGCCCACCCTTGCAGTGTTTGCAGCGCATGCAACTGATCCCGGGCTCTAATGCCACGCGATCACCTGCAACTAGAGACTCCACTTCACTCCCAACCTCTTCTACGACGCCAGCACATTCATGTCCGATCACCATCGGTTCTTTAACGACAAAATGTGCACATCTCATCGTCTGAAATATTGCACAACAAAAAAATAATAACAACTAGTCAAAGAGCCTAAATTTAGTAATTAACATAAAGGAAAATAATTGAGATCACTTTATACTGCGTAAGCTCATCATGTTGGGAAGTTTACATTAAAAAAAGATTGAAATATTGTTATATCATTCATTGCTAATTGTAACTAGCGTGACCATGGGAATTAGTATGGCCATGTTATGATTAATATTTTCTCTATAAAAGAGAAATTTATGTTACACTCACAAGATGAGCAAGATATTTACAAAATAAGGTTAAAAAAACTTTTCCCTCGCTCTCCTCCTCTTTCACTACTCTCCAAATCTTCAAACATTTTCTTTCTTCTTTTGGCATGTTTCCCGTAGTGAATGATTTATCTGCTAGAGCCATATATCCTTTAAGGCAGTGAGAGAAAAATTAAACAGGTAAAATGATGATTAATTGGGTAATAATCATGCAGGAGTTGAATCATGTTAGATATAAAAATATAATCCTTAACCCTCACCATAACTTCCGAGTTTTGATGTAATGGTTAGAGAAACTTAATTTAAGATGGTATCAGAGCAACCCAGGTTCAACCTGCGGGGGCATGTTAGAATATAAAAATATAACTCTCCATCCTCACCATAACATCGGAGTTTTGCTCTAATGGTAAGAGAGATTTAATTTAAGAAATCATCATAAGTCCATAATAAAGTGAAAAAAATAAAAAGGTTAAGTGATAATTAATTGGATAATTTTGTTTTAGTATCAAGATCACAATTTCCTCATGTATAAATTCCTCACAAGTTCCTAACAAAGAGAGAAAATAAAGAGGTAAAAAAGATAATTAATGGGATAATTTTTTTTTCGAGGATCAGGATCACAAGTTTATCACGCATAAGTTCATCATATGTCCATTATAAAGGGGAAATTAAAGAGGTAAAAGAATCTGAACCTTAAGATAGTGAACATCGCTGCCACATATACCCACAGCCTTCATCCGCACTCTAACCTCATGTGGGCCTAAAAGAATTTAGGAAAATAATAACAAAAAAAAAGGGGAATATTTTTTATTAGCTAGATACAAAATTACAACACATTTACATTCAAAAAGAATCAAAATTTAACCATTAGCAATAAACCCAAATAACACAATTTGAATCTCAGAGCCATCAAACAATCAATATTGATTTTTTAAAGGAAAAGAGAACAATCACAACAAGAATAAGAAAAGGGGGGAAATTGGAACAAGAATGAACAATAAAAATGGATAATAAAAGGGTATGATAAGTTACCAAGAGGTGGGAGTTTGAATGGTTGGATCTTGAGAGTGTTTACACCAACCAGCCATGCTGCCATGTTCTCTTCACCTCCATCTCCTCCTTTTCCCATCTCTCTCTCTCTCTCTCTCTCTCTCTCTCTCTCTCTCAATAATATCAAACTTTGCGGATAATTAAAAATAGATGTGTTTTATGTATCCCAAAGAAAAGAATGTTGATAACTGATATGGATAAAAATGGAAAGAAAAATCCTATAGGGGTCTTTATAGAAAATCGTACATACAGATAAAAAGTCTTCAAGTAATATTCAAACATAAAACAATAGCACGGTAAAAAAACCATCGGGCCAAACACCTAAGCACGAAAGAGATTAGTCCCATCCATATTTAGGTATAGGAATACCTCGTAGAAAACTATATATAAATAAATAAATAAATAAAACAATAACACGGTCGCTCTAATTTTCTTATTTTGCCGTTTAACAAATTCTTAGAGACGTGGCCATCAAATTTCCATACATTTAATAATTAAATTTGAATACTTCGGAGATAATTAGCTATTTGATTTTTCCATTTTGTATAATATTAAATAGTTTTTACTTTTTCTCTATACACTTTTTTTCTTCTTTTCTATAGCTTTCCGTTAAAAATTAATGTGATTTCAATTTATTTGACATTAATTATTCGTTAAAAATTTTAATTGTTGTTATTTACACGACAATATTGATACCTAATCTCGTGCATTACATAGTGAAAACTTAACAATATATATCATGATTTTGAATACAATATTTATTATGATATTGATACTAATTTATACAACATTTCTGATAGCATTAACATTAATATTATGATCCACTGTAGCCTCCTTTTAATTCTTTTTTAAAAAATAATAGAGTGAAGTCTCCTTTTAACTCTTACCCCTTTAGGGGTTGTTTGGTTGCATAGAAACTGTTAGAAAACTATTTTTAGAAAGAAACTCATTTCATAAACAACTTTCTTTAAAATAGTTTTCTTTTTTTCTGTTTGGTTTTCACTATGAAACTTGACAAAAGATTGACATGTCACATTTTTCATTGGATGATTGATCCTTAGCGGTTGTTTGGTATGCTGCATTTGTAAGCACAGCAAAATGTTGCATACAATAGATGTTTCATGCAACATTTGTTGGGGAGAATTAACCTCAAAATCATCGTTTGGGTATTTGCATTTTATTTATCGAAAATGTATTTTCAAATCCAAGTCTAGTGTTTAGCTCGATTTGAATGATCTATTTTCATTGCAAATCAAGTATTTTTTTTAAGATTGTAAAAAGATCTATATTTTCTTATTGTTTTAACTGGCTTAATGATATGACATTAAGAAATAGAATTGCAACATTTATTGTAGTCAAACCGACTATGACAAACGCTGCATCTTTTTTCTACAAAATGTAAATTTAATTACCTTTCTCAACTAATTTGTTGTTACCAAACACTCAAAATAGAAATTGATGCAGTCCAGCTAGTGATGCAACCAGATCAAAATTGTAAAAGATGCAAAAAAATAGAGAGAACACAGATAAACGGCCACATCCAATAAACTAGGGTTTTTATTCTTCAAAAGCTAATGCATACCTCCAAAGAGTCTTTTATAGACACGACAATAAAAGGAAAAGATAAAAATAATACCTTTTAACTAAAATAAAAAAAAGGCCAAAAAACTAGAAACTATACTTCTACTAGGAAAGAGGATCCTCCCTATCAAATTTTAGCCAAAATGGAATCCGTTTACTCCTCCAAATTGGATGGTCAAATCCCGCCTAAAATAGAAAGAAAATCTTTGATCGTGATTTTGAGGCCCAAAACAATGAAATTTTGTGAATTCGAGGGAGGTTGCATACTTGCCTTTGGCATCCTATGTGATGATGACTATTTTGCGAGAGCTTTGAAATGATTGGTCTTTTGCGCGATTCTAAGCTATTTGAAGTTCCACTGACTTTGACCCTTATAGGGTCAAACTGGTCCACGTAAGCTAAACCCACCTCTAGAGCTGCACCATCCTCCCCAATCTGAAAAGGGCTCGACCCTAAGCTTGCATCAGAAATTTGGTTGCAATATTTACAGCTGCAACTCTACCAGCCAACCAAACAAACTTTTAGCCAATAACGAAACAACCTCTTAGTGAAGAAAACCTATTTCATAGATTTTTTTTGAGGAAACTAGTGAGTAGGGGCACGTGCAATGCACGTGCCAATTTTATTGGGTGTTTATGCAAAAGAATGCTATATTTAATATATGCAGAAATTATATTAACAAAGACTATATTTATAAAATTAAGTTTTATAGTGTAACTTTTACAGTAATGGTCAATATGTATTGATATAATAGTTAATATTCTTAAAGTTATCTCAAATCTAGTCAATGTCCAAAAATTTTCAAAATTTAAAATTATTACATTTATAATTGTTATACCATGGAAATCGCCAAGCCTAATGAAACCTCAAGAAATAGCCACGTGTGATAACTAGTCGGCCGACTCACATACATCTTAGAGCATAACCCGGGTGCGGAGTCAGCCGACCTATCTCGTGACCCAGATCCGAGATGAAAGGTGCATTTGACTCGGGATCTGCTAAAAGCCAGCATCCGAGATGAAGATATTTCGCACTCTGACCCGACACTGAGTGTCTTGAATAGAAGATTGACCTGTCAACTTCATCACATCGCATTTAGTGTGTGACCAGTTAGCACCCACGCTTCGCCGCTCAGTCATCATCGCCATTAATGCAATGTAAGTCATTATGACCCTTCGAACCAGAGCCTTCAAAGCTCCTCGGACACGCCAGTATTTCATCAACCTTATCAATGTTGCAAGGGTGACTCGTTCGATCGGTTGTCGACACATGAAAAGTGTGGTTTGACCCATCACTGCACAAGCCCGACCAAATTACCAACGTGCCCCTATAAATCTTCTATAAATAATGGTAATTTTCACCATAGTAAGGTACACAATTTTACACACAAAAAGTCAACAAGACTATACTCTATTTTTCTCTTTAGATTAATCAGATCAGTCACTGGCTTAAGCGTCGGAGGGTACGCCGAAGGAAACAACTTCCGGGGCCTCTAACCTCTACTACATGTGTAGGAAATTACAGCTCAAGACTCCCAACAAGAACGATCAACCATCAACGGAGATTAAGCGACCCCAAGATCATAGTTACCTCTCCTAAGCTACACATCAACTTTCTGACATCAATAATAATAAACTTAGGTTAAGATAAATTGTATATAAACCCCTCATCTGTATTTTTAGTTCCACTTAACCCCCTAAGCTATTTATTAGCACTTAGCACTCTTCCCTTAAGAATTGCGAGGGGATAAGTGCTAATAAATGAGCTGATTGAAGGTATAGATAATGGAGTTATGTGCAATTTACCCTTTCTTTTATTATATCTTTGCATTTTTATCTTTTATGCTTCTAAAATCATACTATTTTGATTCAAATCATATCGAATCTTTGGAGATAAATTGTATATAAACCCCTTATCAATAATCAATTCCTCTAATTACCAACTTCTATAACTTTCTTGATCGTAATACATGTCAGAGGAACCTTGTTCCATTAATGAGGTCTTGACACGTGGATTTACTTGCTTACTAAGTAAATTCCTTGACTACCTCAGCCAATATGATAGTGACACATGTACCACCTAATTTGGTCAGACAATCGGCATAAATATGTTCACTACCTTAGGTAAAGGTACCTCATAATTGTACTGCCATCCTTGGTTGATGAACCGTATTCTCTAAAACTACCTTTTTATCTTTAATAACTCAAAGTTCTTTAACACTTTAATACCCCAAAACTTACAAATATTTTAACTTTCATACCACAAAGATTTATATATTTTTTACTTAGATACCTTGAAGTTTACATATTTTTAAATTTGGTACTCTAACCGTATCAAAGTGTCAAAAGCAAACCTTTGTATGTCAAAGTTAAAAACATATACTTTGACATAGCAAAGTATCATAAAAATCATTAAAAAATTATATGGAATTATTATAGATTTGAGGGACTAATATGGAATTATTGTAGATTTTGGGTATCAAAGTTCAAAGAATTATGGGATATTAAAGTGAAATAAGGTGTAAAGTACCAAAGTGCAAGTAACCTTTTTTTTTTTGAAAAAGATAGGTTTTGAGAGTGAAAATATAATTGAGCGGTGTTTTGGTCATTGATGGATTAATGAGCAATTTCAAAGATTTAGGGGACTAATATGGAGTTATTGTAGATTGAGGGACTAATATTTAATATCCATCTTCATGTTGCGGCTTGTAACCCATGCAAAGGGCATTTGTGTCATTAACAGCACAAAGGGTTTTAGTTTATGTAGGTGCAAAATAATAATAATGCCAAGGATTAGACTCTGAACCACGAGTAAAGTAACATGGATTCCTACCAGTTGGGCTAAACTACTATCTACTTTATTTAGTATGATTTTTACTTTTGACACCACAATCAAAATATTACATGACAAACGAGAACACATGGCAACTCTTAGCCTCTTTTATATAGAGAATGACGATACGAGAAAACAACTTCGATGGTTTCCTTCATCCTTTCCTTCTCTTTTGGTTTCTAAGGGGTGTTTGGTTGGGATAGTTTATAGAAAACATTTCTCAAAAGTTTCAAAATGGCAAACTTGTAAATTAAAGTTTTCTTGATATTTCCATAAATCATGTTTGGCTATCAAAATTTTATAGAAAACATTTCTATAAAGTACCAAAAGTGAGCCAATTTATAGAAATCGATTCCGGTCCAAAATGGGCTAAAATCACTTGGAAATCGACACAACCATTATTTAACTAATAAACCCAGAATCAACCCCATTTCGCTCTCGTTCGACATTTCGTGGGCAAGAAAAGTCGGAAAACCCTAGCAGCCGTCCCCTTCGTCATCTTCCGCTCTCTTTGGCGCCTTTTCTTCTTCCTCCAGCTCTTTCGCTCTCTCCCCTTCCCGAACTCGGCAAACCCACCACGTTCTCGCCTCCATACCGTGGTTGAGTTGGTCGATTTGGGCGGAAATTCTAGGGTTTCACGAGCTTAAGAACCTCATTTGAGGTAAAAAACCTAATCCCTATACCCCCTTGAACCCTCGAGATTATTAGGTTGATTTTCGGTTTATTTTTCCTATAATTTCAATTTAATTTATAGGTGTTTGTGTTGTGCTGCTACTGATTGGTGTTCTTGTTGGGTTTTGTGAGCTTGTGTAGCTCCAAATTTGTGTTTTTTGAGCTTGTCTAGCTCTGTTGCTGCTGGTTGGTGTTCTTGTTGGGTTTTTGAGCTTGTGTAGCTCCAAATTTGTGTTGTTTGAGCTTGTTTAGCTCGGTTTGCTGCTGTTGGTTGGTGTTCTTGTTGGGTTTTTGAGCTTGTGTAGCTCCACATTTTGTGTTTTTGAGCTTGTTTAGCTCGGTTTGGTCTTGTTGGTTGGTGTTCTTGTTGGGTTTTGAGCTTGTGTAGCTCCACATTTTGTGTTTTTGAGCTTGTGTAGCTCCACATTTTGTGTTTTTGAGCTTGTGTAGCTCCACATTTTGTGTTTTTGAGCTTGTGTAGCTCCACATTTTGTGTTTTTGAGCTTGTGTAGCTCCACATTTTGTGTTTTTGAGCTTGTGTAGCTCCACATTTTGTGTTTTTGAGCTTGTGTAGCTCCACATTTTGTGTTTTTGAGCTTGTGTAGCTCCACATTTTGTGTTTTTGAGCTTGTGTAGCTCCACATTTTGTGTTTTTGAGCTTGTGTAGCTCCACATTTTGTGTTTTTGAGCTTGTGTAGCTCCACATTTTGTGTTTTTGAGCTTGTTTAGCTCGGTTTGGTCTTGTTGGTTGGTGTTCTTGTTGGGTTTTGAGCTTGTGTAGCTCCACATTTTGTGTTTTTTGAGCTTGTTTAGCTCGGTTTGGTCTGGTTGGTGTTCTTGTTGGGTTTTGAGCTTGTGTAGCTCCACATTTTGTGTTTTTGAGCTTGTTTAGCTCGGTTTGGTCTTGTTGGTTGGTGTTCTTGTTGGGTTTTGAGCTTGTGTAGCTCCACATTTTGTGTTTTTGAGCTTGTTTAGCTCGGTTTGGTCTTGTTGGTTGGTGTTCTTGTTGGGTTTTGAGCTTGTGTAGCTCCACATTTTGTGTTTTTGAGCTTGTTTAGCTCGGTTTGGTCTGTTGGTTGGTGTTCTTGTTGGGTTTTGAGCTTGTGTAGCTCCACATTTTGTGTTTTTGAGCTTGTTTAGCTCGGTTTGGTCTGTTGGTTGGTGTTCTTGTTGGGTTTTGAGCTTGTGTAGCTCCACATTTTGTGTTTTTGAGCTTGTTTAGCTCGGTTTGGTCTGGTTGGTGTTCTTGTTGGGTTTTGAGCTTGTGTAGCTCCACATTTTGTGTTTTTGAGCTTGTTTAGCTCGGTTTGGTCTGTTGGTTGGTGTTCTTGTTGGGTTTTGAGCTTGTGTAGCTCCACATTTTGTGTTTTTGAGCTTGTTTAGCTCGGTTTGGTCTGTTGGTTGGTGTTCTTGTTGGGTTTTGAGCTTGTGTAGCTCCACATTTTGTGTTTTTGAGCTTGTTTAGCTCGGTTTGGTCTGTTGGTTGGTGTACTTTCATATGTACTTTCAATAAAACAAACACCTAAAGTGATAAAAGCGAGTCACTTTCTCACTTTTCACTTTTCACTTTCATGTAAACAAACACCTAAAGTGATAAAAGCGAGTCACTTTCTCACTTTTCACTTTTCACTTTCATGTAAACAAACACCTAAAGTGATAAAAGCGAGTCACTTTCTCACTTTTCACTTTTCACTTTCATGTAAACAAACACCTAAAGTGATAAAAGCGAGTCACTTTCTCACTTTTCACTTTTCACTTTTCACTTTCATGTAAACAAACACCTAAAGTGATAAAAGCGAGTCACTTTCTCACTTTTCACTTTTCACTTTCATGTAAACAAACACCTAAAGTGATAAAAGCGAGTCACTTTCTCACTTTTCACTTTTCACTTTTCACTTTTCACTTTCATGTAAACAAACACCTAAAGTGATAAAAGCGAGTCACTTTCTCACTTTTCACTTTTCACTTTCATGTAAACAAACACCTAAAGTGATAAAAGCGAGTCACTTTCTCACTTTTCACTTTTCACTTTCATGTAAACAAACACCTAAAGTGATAAAAGCGAGTCACTTTCTCACTTTTCACTTTTCACTTTCATGTAAACAAACACCTAAAGTGATAAAAGCGAGTCACTTTCTCACTTTTCACTTTTCACTTTCATGTAAACAAACACCTAAAGTGATAAAAGCGAGTCACTTTCTCACTTTTCACTTTTCACTTTCATGTAAACAAACACCTAAAGTGATAAAAGCGAGTCACTTTCTCACTTTTCACTTTTCACTTTCATGTAAACAAACACCTAAAGTGATAAAAGCGAGTCACTTTCTCACTTTTCACTTTTCACTTTCATGTAAACAAACACCTAAAGTGATAAAAGCGAGTCACTTTCTCACTTTTCACTTTTCACTTTCATGTAAACAAACACCTAAAGTGATAAAAGCGAGTCACTTTCTCACTTTTCACTTTTCACTTTTCACTTTCATGTAAACAAACACCTAAAGTGATAAAAGCGAGTCACTTTCTCACTTTTCACTTTTCACTTTCATGTAAACAAACACCTAAAGTGATAAAAGCGAGTCACTTTCTCACTTTTCACTTTTCACTTTCATGTAAACAAACACCTAAAGTGATAAAAGCGAGTCACTTTCTCACTTTCACTTTTCACTTTCATGTAAACAAACACCCCCTAAGTTGAACTGTTAGCAAGTGATTAACAATTTCATGCTGAACAAAAGGGGGCCCACCTAAGCAAGAGGCGAAAGAAGCGGGAGACGGAAGCAGGGGTAAAATGGTCTCAACGAAGTGTTACGCAACAAACGAAAACCAAACACTGTAGCACTCCGCTCTTTTTATATAGAGAATGAAAATGACGATACGAGAAAACAACTTTGATGGTTTCCTTCATCCTTTCCTTCTCTTTTGGTTTCTAAGGGGTGTTTGGCTATTTGAAAGTGAATCGAAAGTGTGAAAGTCACTTTTTTACAAGTGAGAAAGTGTATCCACATCGGCATGCAAGTGAAATCTGATGTTTGTTTACAAAGCCAAATTGTTATTGAAAGTAGAAAAGTAAAGATGAAGTGACAATATCATTTTATTTACTTATTATTATAAAATCATATTATATTTTAATGGTCTTTGGAAGCTACAAATAGATGAATTGAATGTGAGTATTATTCATTAGATAAAATTACTCCTTTATTTTTTAACAAAAATAAATTATTTGTAAAATTTTCTTTATCTTACCATCCAAGACTTGTCTAATGGTTATAATATTTTTACATTTTATATTTTTGTGTAGCAATTATACCAATTTGAGGACAAAGAAGCAAATAGTAAGAATTCAAGGGACTAATATAGAAAGGTCTAAAAAATAAAGTCAACTTTGAAAGATCGGTAAGCATTGTCTATAGAAGAAAAAAATCATCGTGCCATTTGTGTTTAAAAAATTGAAGAGATTTAATTAAAATTATTTTCTAATTGATTAAAGTGGTCCCCATTCCACTTTCATATGACATCAAGACTTTTCTAGGGAAGTAGAATATTCATTAAATCCTACGTGGCGAATTTTTGTATTTCACTTTCATATGTACTTTCAATAAAACAAACACCTAAAGTGATAAAAGCGAGTCACTTTCTCACTTTTCACTTTTCACTTTCATGTAAACAAACACCTAAAGTGATAAAAGCGAGTCACTTTCTCACTTTTCACTTTTCACTTTTCACTTTTCACTTTCATGTAAACAAACACCTAAAGTGATAAAAGCGAGTCACTTTTCACTTTTCACTTTCATGTAAACAAACACCTAAAGTGATAAAAGCGAGTCACTTTCTCACTTTTCACTTTTCACTTTCATGTAAACAAACACCCCTAAGGAGACGTACCAAACATGCCTTTAAAAAACGATGCAACCTTTTCATGTTCATAGTCTGATTCTGGAGATCTTATCCCACTGGCTATCTTTATTGAGTGCGTCAGTTTCTAGATTAAATCCTCCACGTGGCTGCTATCCATTGCCATTAAGGCTTCCATAGTTGCGTCAAAAGTTGATTTGTTGGTAGCAAGTGGTCGGTCAGTTGAATTTTTTTTCACGACATGTCAATTGAAAAGATGAAAGAAATAAGAAAGTTTGAAGGGTTAGTTTAGAAAACTTCCCTTAACTACGGCCGTCTCAAAAAACCCTCTTCAACTATTTTAACTCTAGAGAGTCCCCCTCAATTATGTAGTCCTTGTAGATAAACCCCCTCAACTTTCAAAATATGATTTATCTCCCTCAACTTTTCTCACTTAACCCACTCAACTAATATAATTAAAATCTAAAGGATTAAATGATTTAAAATAACTATACTATCCCTAAAACATTACATTTTTTTTTTACCATGGTGTTCCTTTTTAACTTTTTTGGTTAAAAATAATTCTCAGTTTATTCCATCCTCTTCTTATTCCTCCTTCTTCATTGCTAGGTTCATGTACAAATATAATTTTTCTTTCCTTTTGGAAACATTAAACTTTTTATTTTCTGTTTATCCATACTTGTAATGTCTGAACAATTAAAACTTTTAAATTTTTTTTGAAGACTAGTTTCCTCAACAAAACCTGTCGAACCGAAGTCTAATATTTTGATTAGGTTGGGTTTTTTAACTCGCATAATTTTTTGTCAAACAAGGGTATTTTAGTCATTGCATAATTTAAATTAATAATATTAGGGGGGTTATTTGAGACACCCCATAGTTCAGGAGGGTTTAGTCATATTTTGAAAGGTGAGGGGGGTTATCTATAAAATCCTCAAATTTGAGAGGGGTTCTCTAAAGATAAAATAGCTAAGAAGATTTTTCTGAAACAAGCCCCATAGTTGAGGGGGGTTTTCTAAAATTAACCCAAAGTTGAAACATGCATATTGTGAGCCCATTATTTAAGTTTATCAAAATAATTCAATATTTTGATTGCTCAGGCTTAGTTAATGGGTCATTATCACAGCGAAGAGGAAAGGCAGCATTTATTAGTCTAATACATAACTTTGTAGTTGTCAGGTATTATAGTCAGTAAGTCATGTTGACAGTGAGCTGAGAGAGATTTAAATGTCTATTATAGATCTTATCTTTCAAAAAGTCAAGTGGTTCTATATTCAATTTGTGTTAGAAGATATCATCGGCTCTATTTTAAGTGTTAAAAAAAAGGAAAAAGAAGAAGAAGAAGAAAAATTTGTAGTGAATGCTTGCAATTTCCAGATTTTCATTATGCTTTATGTATGTTTTAAATTTTCAAGTTGTTTTTCATAAATTTCAAATTTATGACAGTTTTATATAAACTTTTGAAACTTTCAGAGTGTTTTTGCAAAGTTTTAGATTATTCAAAGGCTGCTTGTAATTTTCATATTTCCAGTGTGCTATTTGTAAGTTTTAAAATTTTGGGTGTTTTTAATGTTCAATTTTTAAGGATGTTTTTTCTAAAGTTTGAAACTTCCATTGTGTTTTTGTAAGCATCAAAATTTTCGTGGGCTACTTCTAATTTCCAGATTTACTGCATGCTTTTTGTACATTTTGAAATTTTCAGAATATTTTTCATTAGTTTCTAATTTTGAGGGTATTTTTTTATAAATTTTAAAACTTTGTAGGGTGTTTATTGCAAATTTCAAAATTTTTGAGGGATGTGCAGTGTGTTTGTTGTTAATTTAAAAATTTCAAGGTGTTTTTGTTGCTTCTGTATTTTTAGGCTGTTCTTCGTTATTTTTGTAAGAAGAGCGTTAGAAAAACGTGTTATTAAATTAGTCTAATAAATATACATTTATACTTGTGGTGTCACATGATTTGAGAGACTAATTCCAAAGATTTAAGTGACTGATATGGAATTATTAAAGATTTGAGGGACTACAAACTAAATAACCATATCCTACAAACCTTAATTTTGCGTAGAACACCCAATGGGTATTATAATTGAAAGGGTTTTATTTTTAGGCCCAAAAGTTTACCTTGATTTATCTATAAACCCAACAACTTATTTTCGTATCATTGAACCCAAACATCTTTTGGTATTTATCTCTAAACCCAAATTCTAAATACAATACATATATATGTAGGGCTCCTTAATTTTTAAAACCCAATTATACCCTTCCCTCATATCTCCTATGTTGTTATTTATGTGGGCCCTTAAAATATTTAAAAGTAAATAAATTAAGAATTAAATGGAGAGAGAAACGGAGGAGTTCCTGCTCCTTTCTCCTGGGCCGTTCTCTCTCTCTCTCTCTCTCTCTCTCTCTCTCTCTCTCTCTCTCTCTCTCTTAATTTCTCAATTCATTCCTTTCTCTCATCCATTATTTCATGCATCCACTCTTCTAAACTCATCAATTAATTCTCAACCACCCTTATGAATTCATCAATTATGGATAGTACTCAATTTCATTAATGTGTAGGTGTGGTTGCTTGAGTGGAGATTCATCACTTTAATTTAAGGCATAATTTTGCATTTTACTTAACTACTTAATTTTTAGCATTAAGTAGTCATTTTATTGGTAAAATTATTTCACGTTATTATACATGAATTTATAAAAATTAGTTAAATTTGTTATCTTTGATGAAATTTTAGTTAAATTTGATTTTAGTCAACCACTCATTTTATTGTTAGTTAAATTTCATTTTAGTTGTCCATCTATAATTTAAGGTATAATTTTATGCTTTACTCAATTACTTAATTTATGGCATTAAGTACTCATTTTATTCATGAAAATTATTTCACATTATTATTCGTGAATTCATAAAATTAGTTAAATTTGTTATCTTTGATGAAATTTTAGTTAAATTTGATTTTAGTCAACCAGTCATTTTCCTTAAATTTGTTTATGTTTGGTGACAAACATAGATGGATAAAGAATTGTATTGTGCATTGACGGATTTTAGAGGAAATAGTTACTTTTGAAATTAAATTTCAATGGGAGTTACAATGATTTGACAGATGCGGTGCAAAGTCTAATTGCTTATAGTGCAAACATGATGTACTTCACTTACAAAGTCCCCCACACACAAGAAATTTATAAGCATGTATGTGATGATGATGATGATGTCTCGATAATATTCAAAAATACATCAAAGTTGGAAGGAGAATGTAGTTATATGAATGTTTTGATTAATCGAGAGGTACTATTTGGGCAACAATCTAATACTGTCCAGATAAGGTATATGTTATCACGCTACACTTACAAGCTACACTTTCAGATTATCACGCTACACTTACAAGTTATCACGCTACACTTTCAGTTTATCACGCTACACTTACATGTTATCACGCTACACTTTCAATTTATCACGCTATACTTACATGTTATCACGCTACACTTATAAGTTATCACGCTACACTTTCAGTTTATCACGCTACACTTACATGTTATCACGCTACACTTTCAGTTTATCAAGCTACACTTTCAGATTATCACGCTACACTTACATGTTATCACGCTACACTTTCAGTTTATCACGCTACACTTACATGTTATCACGCTACACTTATAGGTTATCACGCTACACTTACAATTTATCACACTATGCTTTCAGTTTATCACGCTACACTTTTAATTTATCATGCTACACTTTCAATTTATCTAGCTACACTTACAGGTTATCATGCTATACTTACATATTATCACGCTACACTTTCAGTTTATCAAGGTACACTTTCAGATTATCACGCTACACTTACGTGTTATCACGCTACACTTTCAATTTATCACACTACATTTACATGTTGTCATGCTACACTTACAGGTTATCAGACTACCTTTACAGATTATCACGCTACGCTTTCAGTTTATCACGCTACGCTTTCAGTTTATCACGTGACACTTACAAAATATCACTCTACACTTGCATGCTATCACGCTACACTTACAGGTTATCACAATACACTTTCAGTTTATCACAATACACTTTCAGTTTATCACGCTACACTTTCAGATTATCACGCTACACTTACGTGTTATCACACTACACTTTCAATTTATCACGCTACATTTACATGTTGTCATGCTACACTTACAGGTTATCAGGCTACCTTTACAGATTATCACGCTACGCTTTCAGTTTATCACGCTACCCTTTCAGTTTATGACGCGACACTTACAAAATATCACTCTACACTTGCATGCTATCATGCTACACTTACAGGTTATCACGCTACACTTACGTTATCACAATACACTTTCGCTTTATCACGCTTACACTTACATATTATCACGCTTACACTTTCGCTTTATCACGCTTATACTTACAAGTTATCACGCTTATGCTTTCGCTTTATCACGCTACACTTTCGATTATCACGCTACACTTTCGATTATCACGCTTACACTTTCAATTTATCACGCTATACTTACATGTTATCATACTACACTTACATATTATCACGTTACACTTGCATATTATCACGCTATACTTACATGTTATCATACTACACTTACATATTATCACGCTATACTTACATATTATCACGCTATACTCACAATTTTACAAACAAATAGATAGCCTCCAAATTCTTTTCATAGGCTTACAAACCCAAATGTTGCTTTCGAGATCAAACTCCAAATATATACACATGCATAAAGGAGAAAAATATTTTACTACCAAAATCTATCTTCTAACCGAACAAAGTCTCAGATTTTCTTACTTTTAGAGGCTTACAAACCTAAATGTTGCTTTCCAGATCAAACTCCAAATATATACACATACATAAAAGGAGAAAAATATTTTACTACCAAAATCTATCTTCTACACCGAAAAATAACCAAACATAATCGATTTTCACCCTACCTAAGAGAATACAACATACACCAACAGAAAGATGAAGTTTACAAACAAATAATCCCTTAAACAAAGAGAAAATTGCACGCAGAGATTGATGGTATATAGTATCGTTGGACTTCACTTGAGGTGAATGTTTATATCCCGAAATCAAAAGGTACATGGATCAAGAAGAGTAGACGAACGTAAAAGTAATTGAAACAAAGTCATATCAACACTTATTACCTCTATGTGGGAGAGGCAGCGGCAGTGACGGTGGTGGTTAGGAGAGATCTGGGAGGAGGTGGCAGCAGCAACCCGAACCTGGAGGCGGATTGGCAAACGTATGAAGAAGCTATGAGGATAGTCCGCTGTCGGACCAACGACGAGAGGAAGCGGCTGGCGGTTCAGCGTCGGACAAATGGTGGAAAGATTGGGGATGATTTATGGGTTAGAGATCTAATTGGGCAAAGAATTCAACCACAATAAGGATTCTTTTCCTTGGCTAACACTTAGAACATACATAGTTCTCCGTTGATAAACTCACCGTTCAAAGGTCACCAGAGTGTCAACTCAAGTTGATCGTTAAGATTTAACAAAGGGTTCTTTCTAATGGGGCCCTATCCCTAGGTCACCCGTTAATGTGGATTAAATTCCACAAATATGGAATTATTCCTAATATTATGATTTCAATACAACCAATTAGTAAAGAAAAAAAATCACTCACCAAAGATAAGCTCTCACTGTCTCAACCCTTGCCACCTCCTTGGCCGTGACTCCTCCCCAATATCTGCTCACTTCTCCCCAATCCATCTACATCACCAAAATTCCCCAAAACTTAATCCCTCCAAAAAAAGAGAGTTAATAAGCTTAATTTCCCAAACAAAACCCTAAATTTACTTGAATCGTGCCTCGAAACCCTCAATCTAAGATCTCACAGTCCGTTTCACCCCTCCGAGAGCGGAAGAGACCGATCCAAGTGGCGAAGACGCGACAAAATCGGATAGCCGGTGGTCGAGATCGTGCGCCTAGATCGAGATCGGAATTGAGGTGGACGGATCTCGATAGGTCGTCTTTGGACTCGAGGAGAACGGAGGAGAAGAGAGATTTTTTTTTCTCGGCCGTAGCTCACAGGTTAAACGGAGAAGAAGAGGAGGGATTTTAGGTTTTTTTAGTTAGGATGAGAGATGGGTAACGGGGAAGAAGAGGAGAGAGAGACAAATTTAAGTAGGGATACTGAAAGGGTATTTTAGGATTTTTACCATGTTAATGTATAAGTACAAGATACTTTAATCTATGTATTTTAGAATTTGGGTTTAGAGATAAATACCAAAAATTGTTTGGATTCAATGATACAAAAATAAGTTGTTGGGTTTATAGATAAATCAAGGTAAACTTTTGGGCCTGAAAATAAAAACCCCTAATTGAAAACCACTAAACTCTCTTTGTAATGAACCAAATCAAGCAAATCCACGCACACAGCCTCCGCCATGGCACACTCTCCCTCCAACTCCTCATTCAAAAACTCCTCAACCTCCACCCTCCAAACCTCTCTTACTCCCACTCTCTCCTCCTCAACTCCCCCTCTACCTCCTCTTTCCCCTTCAACAAGCTCCTCCAATCCTACTCCCGCCATGGCCCCTTCTGTCAAGCCCTCTCCCTCTTCACCCAAATCCCGTCCCCAAACCTCCACTCCTTCACCTTCATCTTCTCTGCCTGCGCCTCCTTCCTCCGTCCCCTCGCTGGCCAATCCCTCCATGCCCACCTCATCAAACTCGGCTTCCCCTTCGACCCGTTTGTAGCCACCTCAATCATTGACATGTACTCCAAAACCGGCCTCCTCCAACATGCCCACAACCTGTTCGATGAAATCCCCCAGCGGGACATCGCCTCGTGGAACTCACTCATTGGTGGGTACGCGAGAAATGGTGATATGGGTATCGCCCGGGATTTGTTTGAGGTGATGCCGGTGAGGAATGTGGTTTCTTGGACGACGATGGTTTCAGGATATGCGCAGAACGGGCAGTATATGGAGGCGGTGGAGGTGTTTTTGAAAATGTGGAGGGAGGAAGGGGAGGTGATGCCGAATGCAGTGACGTTGGCGAGCGTGCTCCCGGCTTGTGCAAATGTGGGGGCATTGGGTTTGGGGATGAGTGTTGAGGAGTATGCGAGGGGAGGGGTTGATTGAGAATGTGTTTGTGGGGAATGCGCTTGTGGAGATGTATGGCAAGTGCGGGAGTATTGAGAGGGCGAGGAGGGTGTTTGAGGAGATGGGGAGGAGCGGGAGGAGGAATTTGTGCACGTGGAATTCGATGATTATGGGGTTGGCAGTGCATGGGAGGGCGGGAGAGGCACTAGAGCTCTTCGATGAGATGAGAGTATGTTAGTTGTATGTTGCCTTCGATCTCTTATAGTTGTAACTGCAAATCAAAGAGGGTATATTGCAGATAGAAACCCCATAATGTCGATGTTTTGAACTTACTATCCCTCTAGTTTTATTTTTAAAGATAAACCCATGAGTAAAAACTGTCTAACTCTATTATTACCTGCAGGAGGGGCTCTATTTGTCAAAAGGTAAGTTTCTCTTTTTCAAACAAAAAAATTAAAAAATAAAAAATCTCTGAGGGTAAGAGAGTAAAAAAGTTCAACCAAGGGGTCTACCTGCAAAAATAAAATTAGACGGGTAGCAAGTTTGGAATAGCGATATTGCAGGGGATCTATCTGCAAGTTACCCTATTTTGACAATGTTGATGAACTGTGAAATAAAATTGCCATGCATCGACAAATCATAAAATTTGTTGTGTCCGTTATTTTACTTCCTCTCTAATCGAATCAGTTCATTCTTCCTATAATTGATCACATTTGCATTCAACAACAGGCAAGAGGATTCACATCTGACGATATCACACTCATCGGCGTTCTTCTAGCATGCACTCACGGAGGACTCGTACAGCAAGGACAGAACTTCTTCAAATCAATGGAAAAGGACTTCTCAATAATACCCAAACTCGAACACTATGGTTGCATGGTCGATCTCTTAGGACGCGCTGGACTCTTAAACGAAGCATATAACCTCATCAAAACAATGCCAATGGAACCGGACTCAGTCATATGGGGAGCTCTGCTTGGAGCTTGCAGTTTCCATGGAGAAATCAAGTTGGCAGAAATAGCAGCTGAGTTTCTCTTCAAGCTTGAGCCATGGAATACAGGGAACCATGTGATTCTTTCAAATATATACGCTTCATCAGGGAAGTGGAATTCTGTTGCTGAAGTTTGGAAACTGATGAGGGGTAAGCAACAGAAGAAGGCAGCTGGTTATAGCATTATTGAGTTAGATGGGATCATGCATAAGTTCCTTGTGGAGGATAAATCACATCCAGAGTATAGGGATATTTATTTGTTGTTGAGTGAGTTGATGTTTATCATGCAAAGGCAACTTGATGATGAGTTCAATTTGGATTGTGGAGATTGAAAGCTATGACTAGGAGTCGTTGAAAGGGATTCAAGCTAAGGCAATGTAGTATCGGTAATGAGGAGTCAAATGCTAACTTATGCTCTGAGAATCATGGGAGTTCTCAAAAGGCAAGGTGATGTTTATGATCAAAAATTATTTTTGCATATGGTTGGTTTCATGTGAATATCATCATTGAGGGAAGGAGAAGAGAGTGTAAAATATTTTCTCTATATTGCTCTGAGTTGGAAAACTTGAAGATCTTCAAGATATTCCCACCTGAAATTAATGGTACCGGAGATGTTTTTCCCTTTCTTATTCCTAACCCCTATTATTTTCTCTTTCTAATTAGTTTATTCTATTTATTTAAACATGGAGTAAATGTAACTTGAAAAAGAATATTCACCTCAATATGCTCTGCAGATGATAGTCTTTGCTATTTTCTTTTGATATATTTTTTTTCCCTCTCATGGTGTTGACTGTTGCATGTTGTTTTCAAACTCAAGCATTGTTCAGAATACAATGAAAAAGCAAAGTCGAACATATAAAGAAACGGTTGAGCATACAAACAACACCATGAGATTCAAGTGTGACTACAGAAATGTGGAGTAAGCTTTATATGCACATATGAAATGACATCTAAAGCAAAGGAAAATTTTATTGTGCACTTTATATTGACTAACAAGCAGATAGCCTTAGAAGAATGATATGGATCTGTTTCTCAACTGATCATGGAGAACATATTAGAAGATAATTATCTTTGTTTCTAACTTTTAACAGCAAGCAATAAGACCAATCTGTCAAGCCTCAAAGAATTTAAAACATAACATCGTTCACATTCAGATAGCCACCATCTCTGTGATGCAGGCATAGTTTTAAGACATTAGGGGGGAAATTTTTTAACAGCTTCTAGAAATTGAAACAAGACATGATTCTAACAAAAACACGGAGTTGCTTCTTCACTCAACTAAGTGGGGCTCTCGTCGCACCTCACAAAACATCATGACACATCAACAGGAGCTGAAACCAGAACAAATAAATGTATCAAATATACAATTTTTGCAAACGTTTACACTTGCAATTAGCAAACTACTACAAAAGAAGGCGACCCTTCTTCCCTTTCTCCATCATTTTCACTAGCAGTATTCTCGCAGGCCATCGCATTAGCAAGAGCTTGTCAGCTTGCATCCTTTTATCGCTTTGAATATGGACAGAATAAATAAGTTGCAATGGTTTTTTCCATTACCTGTCACTGACAAAAATTAAATAAAATTAGATATCGCCATTAAATAAGCACCCTCAAAGACAACTTCAGCTAGAGTGGGGTGCCTACTGTACTTTGTAGCAGACAAGTTCTCCTCTGATTCTGGGTAAGTGATGAAGTCTGCAGTTTGGTGAAACAAATAATAGAAATACATCACAGCCCCATAACGCAGCATATCCATGCTGCATAATAAGTGTAAAAGCCAAATAGGTGTGTACCTATACTATCCTGCAGCGAAATTGATTCTCTTTACTTTCAGTCTAAAGTTTCCAAAAAATCTGCTTAAGATACAATTCGTAAGTAGGAAAGTGATGATGAAGATTGCATTTTATGATGTCCATGATGCAGGAAAATGCAAAGCAACAAATTTATACGTGGGCCTAAGACACTCAGAACCTGCAGAATGAGTCTGGAAATTTTCACTTTCATTTAGAAAGTTTCTTTGAAAATTATAAGTTTGAACTATCTTATAACTTTCTATAGCCCAACTTTTAGTTATCTCATCTGCATTGCCTGGGTTAGCAAAAATAACACTACAAGTTCGAAAATCAATTCAACAGAGTGAACAAATACAAAGCAGAACCTATTCTCCCCAACAAAATATGTCTGGAATAATCACCTAAAAATATCAAATGAGCAAGAACAGGAACCCTAGAGTTTAATTTACCTAAACAGAGTGGAGGCTTTTATATGGGCAATAAAAACAAACTACTAACCACAATCGAGCATGATAGAGTGCTGAAATCAGAACATGCGCATGAGAGAGGTACTTTTCCTCTCCAAAACAAACAATAAACAATAAAATTAAAAATTTAAAAAATTAAAAAAATAAAAAAATAAAAAAATAAAAAGGAGGGTACCGCTCTAGAGACGCAAAGAAATTAGGGGAAAAAGATTAGTACAAAGGATCTCTATGTTCTCGTAACAAAATTTTTCTACAAATCTTTCATACCAAGATAAAAGTTCGGTCAATTGGGCCGCTAAATTTTGAGTTAAAGCAGAAAACACATAGCTATCTTTTAACGGACTACAAACCCTCTGACTAGGAACATGCTTATTGTCTTGCAAAATGATGTCTTTACATGCCAATTTCAAATACATAACTAGTCATTTGAAGCCAATTAGGAAGACTACACCAAATTATGTTGGTTTTTGGTTCATTCTGGCATTCTGATAATAAACAGGACAGGAAGATTTTAAACGTTAAATTTATGCTTAGGATAAATTATGATTTCTCACCCTAATACAGTTTAAATTGATTTATTATGGGCATGTTTCAAGTGAAAGCAATTTTACACAAATAGCTAGCTATCTTAGAGGCTAATCTACTTCATTAACACTTTATTGTTCATGAAACCTTTAGGCCGAGCAATTGCGACCCTCTTTAGGACCTCAGTTCTTGTCATCTTATTATAGCGGAAAGTAAGGGGATCATCTTATATACAAGACCAAAACTGTGGCTCCCTTCCAACCAAATATATTCAATATTGTAGCTGAAGGTCATAAGCAAACTCTGTTACCTAGGTACTTCAATCATGAAGCCATACCCGTACACGACACGTAGCGAACACCGACATTTACTGGACACTCAGCCGCTTCTATCATGTATCGTACCCGTATTGGATACCGACATCCCTTAATTACTCATTGAATATACACATACGTTTATTCAAACGTGTACTCAGTTACATAATACATGTTTTAATTTAAAACACTCTTCATAGTGTCATACACTTCTTAAACGTTTATCCTACACTTCATGTTCACGTCCTGAAACTCATTGGATGGGTTCATTTCAGTCCTTACTCAGTTCAGAACTATGATTTTAAAGTTTGTGTATCTTGTTTAAAAACGAGTGGTTTTCCAATTTACAATCGACATAATAAAAGAAACATAAAGATGTCATGAGAATTTTAACTCTCACAACATGTGAATTGATCTTATGTAAATTATTAATTTATTATTAATTTCAATCGATATATGTATATAGCCGTGTCTCTGTACCCTACCTTTACAAACTTGCCGTGTTCCGTAGCCGCACCCTTACTTGTACTCGTACCCGTGCCCATGCAACTTAGTGAGCAAAGCATGTCTGATATAAAATAGCTATACAAATATACAATGTAACTGAGAATACTCATCACCAAATTGTTAAAATTGATTTATCAGCAGTAAATTCAGAACAATAATCAGCATTTTTAAAGAGTAGCAGAAGTTTATGAACAAAGTGAAGGATTGCATAACCAAAAGTAAAATATAAGTTAAAAGCAACAATACCTAGGCATCTAGCCAAAAAAATAGCCATGTGTCTCCTTATTTCCTACTATTACCCTCTGTAATATTCCAGAGATTTCATTATTATTCTTGTTGGACCTCTGTTAATTCCGTCTCCACAAAAGTGAGTGAAAAAATAGATATGACCCTCATGGGCACGAGGGAAAAGATACAGTTTAATGCTTGTTTTTAATTTGATGTTTTCAGTAAGTAATTTACATCTTCCCTATGGAAATGGTAATTATCTTCCTTCTTTTTAATTAAAAAGATTGCACTTCTAACAACCATGCTGCTATTATTTGTGAGGTTTTATATCTGCTAGACTGGCATATGCAATGTGCATGCACTCGTGAAATATTCTTCGCAGCGTGCATGCGCACACACAGAGCAAAAACCATGAAGGTTTCAATACTCATTTAATACCTTGTTTCTACCAAGAGAAATTTTTAGAACATTTTAATTCAATGTAAAATGTTATATAAGTTATACTCTTGGAGGTTCAGACTTAATATGACTTTCTATCTATTTAAGCATCCTTAATTCAAAATATTACAGTAGTTAGTATGTTAGGAGAGTCAGAAATGATTGCTTAATCCCATATTGAAAAACTATACAATTATCCTCTATTTGTTTTACTATAAACAAGAAGCCGACAACTCGAGGCCGCCAGGGGGGGCTGCACCATCTACATGCCTCCCTTGGAGGCTTTGTCACCTTCCCATCTATCTGTCTTTCTCTCCCCACGAATCAATCAGAAAAAACTGATCATTCCCTCTCCTCCATTTTACTCCAGAAAACTAGTGCTCAAGTTAATAAAAAATATAACTAGCTTCTTTTATTTACTTCTCCTGCTTCACTTACAACCTTCTTTCAATCATTGTCTCCATGTCAGGGTTCCTACTATATGTCTCCATGTCTGAGACGCTAATAACAATCTTCGTGTCTGAGACGCTAATAACAATCTTCGTGTCTGAGACGCTAATAACAATCTTCATGTCTGAGACTATTATCTATCTCAACGGCTGACACCACCTTCTTTCTGCTATGGTCTCCACCATGTCGAGACCACCTTCTTGTACGATTGTCTCTATGTCTGAAATCACCTTACAACTATGTCTTTATGACTGAAACCAAAAATAAGTGATACTGTGTGCCTAGACCAAAGATATATGATCATTTATGCCTTCAGACTAATGTTGTGTCTAACTAGTTTCTTTTGTCAAGGCTTGATTAATATTGTTACTGATAAACTATAGAGCATTGCAAACAAGCTAACTACTTGGTCCAGACCAGAAAGATTCACTTCTTTTGTTAATTTCGATGGTAAGGTTGGTGATATTTTTTCATTAAAATATTTCATAGGAAAATTGGAAAAGTTTTCCCCTTTCATGTACCAAGTTGGATAAGATTAATATATATAATTCAGCTAGAGGGCAATACTAATTAGTTACCATATTAGAATAGAAGGTATATTAGAAAGTCAGAGAAGATTGTTTAGTCCCACATTTAAAAAAAAACTATGTAATTGCATCCTATTTGCTTTTTTTTTCAGAAAAAATAGAGCAGAATGCTCTATTTGCTTTATTATAATAAACTTGACTATCCCTCTATAGAGTCAAGTCTTTTTTCCATTATATCAGGGGAATCTTATTTACACGGCATTCAATCAATACAGCTCTAGTCCCCTTTTACGTACTTTATCTATAACATATAATTATTTCGTACTTATGTCAAAAGCTATCAATAGTTTGGACCTAATAGAAGATTCAATTTCTTCACAAATAAATATCTCTATACTCTAGGAAAATGTAAAAGACATCATGTCAATCATACTCATATATTCTAAATAAGAATGTTCCCATTTATTAGATTCTCGGCAGTTCTATATATGCGGGACGGAATGTTCTAAGCAGCTTCGTGGTCTTTATGCTCTAAAACATTATAATTAGAGTACAAAAGCATTTAACGTTTTATAAAAAATCCTAGAGACACCACTCTCTTTTTTGCTAGAAAAAAGCAGGTTAGACCGGAAAGTAGGACTTCCTACAACTCATATCCACCCCTTTACTGAAGAAATCTATTTTATTTATTCAACGTGTTACACATCATTCATTTTTCTCATATCTGCAAAAGCAAACTTTCAAACCAATTAAAGTATCTATTTCTAAATTATGTATGATTTTATCCTAAACTTTATGTAAGGCTCCACCTAAAAGGGATTTAAAAAAACATATTAAACCTTAATTTACATCTGTAATTCTTTAACATCTTATTTGCAAATTGAAATCTATTTTCAATTCAAATTAATGATGATAATCAAACCATATATAGGTATAGAATACTTATCAATTTTATTTACTTATTTATTTATTTTCCTCCACCATGTGCACTTCACACATTGGCCATTTTTTTAGTACCATCTGTCTACTCATATGTAATCACTAGTGCGCCCTAGCACCAAGGCCCTGTGTGCATGTATTTGTTGGTTCATAATTTTATACAATAGAATTCAAACAAGACCAGAGTTAGTGAGTTCCAATTTAAGTTTGCATATATACATCCATAGTATTTATACATCCTGATGGAGAAGAATAAGTAGATACATAATTGGACATCTTTCTCTTGCAAAGTTGGTTGGAATAGCCATTAGAATGGTTTTTGGTCGTGCAAAATTGTTGGTTTTATGATGGGATACCTTATTACAATAAAATGTGCCTAATATTCTTTTAGAGATAAAACTGTGGAGTCATATAGATGCGAATGTATAACCAAACAAAAGACAACTCAAAATTGCCATTCGAAAAGTATGCAATGCAACAGGCCAGGGGCCAACTTAATCTCTACACCATATACAGTAGATTTATATAAGTTAGCAACATAAACACATTAAAAGATGATAAAAACTTTGCAGTGAAAAGTTTATTATTCCATACATTATGATATTGCTGGAGAAGCTCTTTGGTAGGACAGAAAACTATTTGATAAATTGGGAGTAACTTTATAATCATCTAAAATTACACTTTTTCCTTATGTCATCAATGGTATTCAGTGAAGCTATTGTCCACTGCATAGCATGAATAATACTATAATGTACCTATTTATTCCATGTTTTTGGTTTTAACTAATGGACCCTTTTAGCTCATCCTTTCCTCCCTTTAGTGCCAAGTTGAGGCTAAGCTCTTTTTTATGTATATATGGATCCTTTTAGTGACATTAATCATGGAGTTCATAATCCAATAAACTTCTCAAAATTATTGATGTTTGCCAAGCTATGCTTTTTTTCCCCCCTTCCTCTGCCCCTAAACAAAAGAAGGAAGTCAACTTAAACTTTAAAGTAAAAAGACAAAAACTTCGGTCCTTGTTGTGCAGTCAAGCAACATGTTTGATGCAAGATTTGAAACATAAAACGGTAAATATCAGAAAAGACTATATTAGACATAACATAGTATTACTCTAAGCTCATCATGGCCGAGCCAAGTTTGAATACACTCTGCAGAACTACATCACATCTGCGATAATAGATTGTTAATTGGATCTTCATGTCAGATAAAAGGTACTGCATGACAAATAATTGAGGTACTAGGACATGCACCATTAAATTGAGACTATCTATTCCAAACGAACACGTGAAATCCCATTAAATTTATAATGTTTAATTCCCAAACATGAAACTACCATGAAGCAAGCTTTTGGTCAAGCTTCGCTTGTTTACTAATTACTATCCAAGCTCAATTCCGGTTAAAGCACAGTTTATCAATCTATTTATCTAGCATCTTCACATGCAGGATACTTGTTTGACACCCACCTCAACTTGTAGTTACCATTGTCAATAAAAATCCAAAAGTAAACTGCAGTTATCCTAAGGAGGCATTTACCAACTCAACCATCAACACCACATCTGACAATACGATGACAGCTATTAACCAGAACACAGCACAGATAGGCTAGTAACTGGAAAATTCCTCCAATAGCAAAGTTTGGTCCATCTGTGGCAATATTCATATTAGACCAGAGGATTCAGGCAATATAGCAGTTGACCGAACAAAAAACTAGTTCCAAGATGGTTGATCATTTTTCCATCAATAAGTTCAGTTGTCCAAGTAGTGAATAATTCCTGCCAGCATAGATATCTCATCCCTCTTCATGAATCACTTGTTTGGTAGATGTTTCTCAGCCAGACAGCACAAAATACTCAACAACGCATTTATCAACTTAAATAGCTAGGACAAAACAGCATTTCCTTGTTGTTGTGTACTGATTAGAGTACCTCCTATCAGGGTGCATTATCAACATATATCGTACATGGCAAGGAAAAACAAGAGACACAACAGAACTGAATGTTTAATGAGTCTCAAACAAGTACCAACTACTGTTTCAGATCTTGCACCACATAAAAGGACTCACAGTTTTTAAGTACTACAAGTCTGTTTTTGGCAACCCAAAGGATAAAGCATCAAATAGAGAAGTTTAGTGCTGAAGGATAACAGAGATGACTACTGATGTTCTAAAGTCTACTTTGTACCAGTCACAGTTTCCCTAATGAAATTAGAAAAATCACCAAGCATAACCCAACTTCAGAAAGTGCCCTTGCTCAAAGAAACTTCCACAATTCCACCAGACCTACAAGACAACGCCCATTCGGATAAATTCAGCATAATTCGTTAAGAGTGTAACGATATTATCCTAGTAGATAGGTCTTAGCCGTCACCTGAACATGAAAACCAAGACAGATTCAGCGTCTATCACGAGGTCCACCACCTGACCTTCGACCAGGAAAGCGAGCAAATTGCAGCCTCAAGTTGGCTGAGTCTCGCTCATGTTCGTCAAACTTATAACCTGCAAAACCGAACCGCTACCATTTACGATGCGCACGGAGCTACTCTTAAGCAGGCCTACGGGCGTATGTACGGGCAAAGTGTATAATGTTTGGCCACATGTATAATGGAATCCTTGCGAACACTTCATTACATCTTTTATTGGGAGCATGTGAATTAAATAGATACATTGAGGGGCTATGTCTGCCACTTCAGACATGAAGTGCATGTATTACTTAAGCTGCACAATTCCAGTGCATATGCTAATTATACTGTCCAACAGAGGAATATACATCTTCTTTAGTCTCTTCTAAGGTTTTTACATTAGTTAGGACATCTCACAGCCTGCGAGCTAATAACAATTGGGATCATTCTTCACATATCACAGGATGCCATAGCAAATTTGCAACCTAACTCAATTCATGCTTCGAAAGAAGCATAAAGATTTAATTTTGCCGAATTTCACCATGAGATAGTGGTTCAGTCATTCAAAGTTTAGTAGATTATTTTACTTTTAACCATGGAACAAACCCAAATGGCTCTGGTTGTATTAGGCACCAAGAGGATGCTCCTACTAAGGCAAGACAACAGACTGCTATACCACCAGTATCATGGGCAGACATCAGCGTCAGCAAGGTTTCAAATAGCAGATATCAGGGAAATATCGGATGGCCAAAATCCATATCAAATTGCGGATATCGGGAAATATCGTGGATATATAGTATATATTGGAGTGCCACATCGAATGAAGTGCATGTATTACTTAAGCTGCACAATTCCAGTGCATATGCTAATTATACTGTCCAACAGAGGAATATACATCTTTAGTCTCTTCTAAGGTTTTTACATTAGTTAGGACATCTCACAGCCTGCGAGCTAATAACAATTGGGATCATTCTTCACATATCACAGGATGCCATAGCAAATTTGCAACCTAACTCAATTCATGCTTCGAAAGAAGCATAAAGATTTAATTTTGCCGAATTTCACCATGAGATAGTGGTTCAGTCATTCAAAGTTTAGTAGATTATTTTACTTTTAACCATGGAACAAACCCAAATGGCTCTGGTTGTATTAGGCACCAAGAGGATGCTCCTACTAAGGCAAGACAACAGACTGCTATACCACCAGTATCATGGGCAGACATCAGGGTCAGCAAGGTTTCAAATAGCAGATATCAGGGAAATATCGGATGGCCAAAATCCATATCAAATTGCGGATATCGGGGAAATATCAGGGATATATAGTATATATTGGAGTGCCACATCGAATGATGTGCATATATAATATAATGTCGTAAATGTAATCTAAACATACTTAATACTTAATGAAATCTAAGCATACAAAAATGTAAATAATATATGTTTAGAATCACTAACCAATTATAGAAACTTAGGGAAAGGAGCATTCTAAAATTTTACTAAAATACTTCATATGGATGAAATTTTCGCTAAAAAACATTAAAAAAATTTGCAGAGCTATATTATTTTGCGACAAGCTATATAAAAGGATGTACTGCTCAATATACCAGCTGATATATCGGCCATGTCGGAATATATCGTCCGAAAATTGCCAAAACACAATAAAGAATATTAAGGTCATATCAATTTGCTGCAAGCCTTATAAAAGGATACATTGGCCGATATATCGGGCTATATCGGGGATATTTAAAACAATGGCGTCAGACAATGTTATCAACCAAACATAGCAATTAGTTCTTATGCATTATTAATCCTTGTTTTTAATTTATTCTAAATCTTTCTTTTTTATATAGCTAGTAACATTTTTTCAATTCGTATTTATTAGTATTTACCTCTATTAGTGATAATACTTGTACAAATTATTTCACATAATTGAATGTTTTATGAATGGGCTTTCGGACATCATTACCTAATTTATCCTCCCTAACATAACCCTAGAAACTGTGGGAAGTATGTCAAACCGCTTCAATTACATGAAATAGATACACATCAATGATTTCCTCCAAATTTCTGATTTCGGTTGCATTAACTCCTCATAATTGCCTTAAACCTGCAGTAGCCCCCTCCCTCTCAAATTAGTAATGTAATGGAAAGGGAAGTGTTTTCTCTTCCCTCAATCCAACAAAAACCCTAGATATACTGGAATCCCTATTACTCTAGTGTTTTCCCCCGAAACAGCAACTGATATGCAGTTACAGAATGGATTTAGCTGGAAAACAGAAAAGCTCAGTTCCACTGAAATAAAAAAACAGGCCTGTTTGATGACAGGACAAGCAAGTTATGCCTGGTTGGATTGGAAATGGTTGGGTTCTGGTGACACCCACTGACCAGGAAAGGTATAAGATATCGGGAGTTACATTTTCCCAAGTCAAAAAGTCAAAACACCAAAGATCTTGACAGTCCACTGCTTTAGAAACCTAGCCTGCGACAAGTACCTAGAAGCTGTGAAATATGGGATATAGTTCAGTTCAACTGACAATACCGCACTCGCACCAATAGGTCATGTCTTAGAAAGAGACGTGACAGAACAAGCTCCACCTTATCATCCAGTTTTCTTACATCACGCACTCATGCAGGCAGGTGAAAAGAAAGATACCGGAAAGAAGGCTAATGCACCGAGTTTTACTCAATTAGTGACTGCAAATAAATAAACGCGATGAACATGGTCATATAAAAATGGAGAGAAGCAGAGACGGAGCCAGAATTTTTGGACAGATAGGGCACTGAGACCTAATAACAAAAAGTTTTTGTACTGAAGAAGCATCGATTTATCTTTAAATTACTCAACTATTTACAGAAATAAATTATTTAAATTTTAAATCTTTGTTTTCTCTTTTTTTTTGGATATGGGAATTGAACCCAGGACCTTGGGAACCATATTGGAACCTCCCAATCGTCCGGCCACCGTGGTTCCCCTTTTTAACTATTTGTTGGTAAAACTAATATCATAAAAGTCATAATATATTGTAATGAGTTTGTATTATTAAGTATAACTTAACTGTAAAAGTTACCACTTTGTACCAATAAATACATGCATTAGTATTATTTAAATAAAGTGGATTATGAAATTTATTTCTTTAGAGTCTACCAAAAACCCATGTAGCTTTATGAACTTAGGTGCACTTCAAAATCTGAGGTTGGGAGTTGGCTTTGGCTCCACCCTTGGAGAGATGTAAATGGCATCATCTAGAATTTATGTGATAACACACATCATTAAAGATATGGTTGTATTTGCTTTAGGATTAATTGCTGTGTTGCGGGGGTACTTCAGTCATGAAGCTGTACCCGTACCAGACACATTCCATACCTGTACCGAATACTTCTTGGACACTCCTTAAATATTTACATACAATTCAGACTTGTACTCAATTACACAATACATGCTTAACTTAAAACACTAGGCATACACTTCTTAGACATAAATCCTAACTTCACATTCACTTTTTAAACTTATTGGTCAAGAACTGGGTTTGTTTCAACCCATATTCATATTCAATAAAAACTACAACTTCAAAGGGTTACTTGCATATCTAGCTCAGAATTATGATTTCACGCTCAACTAAGCGTTTCAGCCGTTTCCCTGTGCCCTACCTTTTACAAACTTGCCACATCCCATACCCGCACCCATACCCCTATCTATGTAACTTAACCTTATAACCCTTTTCATCTACACACACAAGTTAGCATGTATAAACCCGTGAAGAGGTTATTAGCACCGGATATTCTTAGGGCTAGTCACCTTAGCCAAAAGTATAAGCTAGACCCCTCACTGGAGCTCCATCCCCAGGATGTTCCGTGCTAATAAACCACTTGAGAGGTAGTGCCGGATGAGGTAATGAATATGGCATAGACAAAGGGTGATATATACACAATGAACCTTTGATATATTAGCTTGTGATTTAAAAATAAACTATTAAACTCAAGATGGGGAAAAAACAATGGCACAGTGAGACAATTAATCCAAGCAGATAAAGTAGATATGAATAGAATATGATACATGAAAAACTACTACTGCAGAAAAATAGAAAAGGGACCAACGCAGGATGTATAACTCGATGCAATTTCTGAAGAGCTGCAATATATATGTAACCAAGGTTGTACCTTGCAAAGCTTCCAAAGCAACTGCAGCCTGACCTGCAGTTGCGAAATCAACAAAGCACAAAACAAATGTATCTCCTTCAGCCTGAAGTAGGAAAAAAGGTAGTAAAATATCAGCTAAAGGTGAAAGGAAACAAACTAATTTTAAGAAGCATGCTGGTCCTATTGATAGAAATAAATGCTTACACGTCTAGACTCCTTGTTGACAAGTCTAACCTCCCGGAACCCCACAAAAGGACGGAAAATGTCTGCCAAGCAAATGTTAAGGAGCTACAGAATACAGAAGTAGTTGAAAGATACAATATTAGGCCATAAACAAAAGGATACGAGAAACCTCCCTGCGTGTGCAATTTGCAGGGAGCCCCTCCACAAAAAGAGTGTTGGAGGCATCAGAAGGAAGAGCTGGTTCAGATTTCTGGCTATTATATCCAGAAGTTCTTCCATCGATGCCTCCGCCGACACCCATCAGGCGTGGATCATCGACTGCACGACCAGCGATTCCTCCAGGCAAAAGCCTAGTAGGATCAGAAAGGCCAAAAGAAGTAGTCTACAAAAGCATTTGACTTAAAGCATTAGTGTAGCACATAAATCTGCTTCCTGATAGAATTTAGAAGTTAGACAAAATACCTCATTTCTTAAGTAATGATGTGCTGTCCTCTCTTCATCACGAGGATAATACCCAAGGATCTCCGGACCTGCAGGTGCAACTTCAACATCAAAAGTGCTTGAATTAGTCGGAATGCAGGAATCAACATGAAATCATAATGATAATGAGAGTTCTAGAGTAATTTAAGGTGTCTAGTATCTACAGAATATATAAATCAGCAATCTGTACTAGTCATAAGGGATAGAAACCATTAAACATTTATACAGACCATAAAAAGAATCTCCAATGCAATTTAACATCAGGTGAAATTTCCAGCTTATTCAGTAATTGCAGGTTTATGATAAGGCAATCAAAATCAATGGATCTTCAGAAGAAATGTAGTACTCAAGATGTGTATTTGATAAATTGAGAACCAGAGAGCTTTCAAACCAATTATTACCTTATTAAAAAATCAGTCTAATAAATGAGAAATTTCAAGTTGTCATTTGCTACACATTATGCCCACATCTCAGCCATAGACATACTTTTCATCAGTACGTGTTATCATAGCTTTGTCAGTAAGAGATCTGAGATCAACTTGAACTTAATTCAGTGAGGAGCATTCTTAAATAAATTCTTTTGTATTACAATTCTAGATTAATAAAAAAAAATGCAGATGATGAACCATAACAAAAGCTATGAACTCAGAGAATACCACCGTCTTTTTCATCAACATTCATATGTTATCGCTTGACGTCTTTCATTAATAAAGATTCTTTGCACTGTCCTGTACTTCTATTTCACAACTCCAGTATGACTAAATTATTTGTAAACCACAAAGACTATCATAAAAATATTGTAAAGTCATCCTCTCTTTACATATAAATATGCATTCTAGTTACTCAAATAAAAATGTCAAACAGGCTAGATTAATTTCATAACTTCCACATCGTAGAAAATGATATTATAACTTGTAGGAAATTTTCAAAATTCTATAGACAAATTGTCAATATTCTAATTACTGAAGTTAGGTTTCCATATGTACTTGTCCCATACCATCCGACTAAGAATCGTCTCAGGACTGTCTACATGCGAGCGGGCGGTTTTCATTTAATAAATGGGGAAGCAAAATCTCCATTTTGCCCCCTATTAATTTCACCTCTGGATGAGAACTGTCCATTCGCATGCTAGGGGTTCTGACACGATTCCGACATGTAACATCCTAATAAGCTAGCTGCTAGCTTTTAAGCCCCATTTAAAAAAGCTAGGACTCCCTTGAAAAGTTAGCATATCAGCTCATCTAAATAAGCTAGGTTTAGACCAAGCAAATGACTTCAACCCATATTATTATTTTTTAAAATTGGATTATTTTCACTCAAATGCCCCGAAGTTCACCTCATTTTAAACTTTGCTACCCCAATTTTATTTTTGCCCAAAAAAAACCCCCGAAAGTTCAACAAAATTAACTTTGATAACCCAAAGTTTTACTTATTTATTTATTGCCAAACCACCCCCTCCCACCCTCCACCCCCAACCCAAAAAAAAAAGTTCAACCAAATTTAACTTTTATACACCACACTTAAACTTCTGTTGAAGTTTGGGGTATCAGAGTCAAATTTAGGTATTGTTGAGCAAATTGTTTTCTTAGGTATCACAGATAAAAATGAAGTAAACTTTGGGGTAATTAAGTGAACAAAAGCCTATGGAATTCCAACCTTGCCCCTCAGTAAACACTCTCACTAAGGGCCTGTTTGTTTGTATCGAAGTAGCTATGATGAAGTAGCAGAAATAAAGGAAGTAAAACCTACTTCCGCTACTTCTGTGCAAAAAAAAGTGTTTTTTTTTCTTGAAGACCTACTTCCGCTACTTCCATTAAGGCTGATGTAGCGCCTATGTGGCGTCTCTATTTCCTAAATTCTTTTCAGCCTCTCAAGACTCAGAAGTAGCCTGAAAGTAGGAAAAACAAATGTGAGGTCCACATGAAGATTTGAGATACCTGTCAAATTAGGGATCTTAAAACTAATCATAATACAAGTCCCCCATGCCATACTCGAGATGTTCATTATCCAACCCATCCTTTATATATGTGAAATTGATCTGCGAAATTGGTTTCGTTTTATATAATTGAACCCCTTTTTGAGCGAATTACTGCGTGATTTGGTGTGTCGTGAATGTTCTTAAGCTGATCATTGATATGTGTGCATAGATTTGTTTGCTATGCATGCTAAATACCCATTCTGTATAATGATATTAGTTCATCGGCAACAAGCTTAGCATTATTATTAGTATTTTAGTATTATTCTTTTGATTGTATAATATATTATTTGATATAATGATATAACAGATTTGATGCTACTTCCTAATAATATTTTCACTTGTTATTCAAATAAAAAGGTGAAAGAAGAGAACTGCTACTTCCGAAAATATGTGAAACAAACAAGAAAAGGAGTACTTTCACTACTTACTGCTTCATAATTTTGGAAGTTACTTCTTTGATCAACTTCTCACTTCTAATATTTCATATCATCCAAACGAGCCCTAACCACAACTCTCTCATTCCTCTCAATAACCCTAGCGGTACTTAACAGCTCAGCTTTACCAAAGCCAAAGAAAGCCAAATAGCTTAAAAACTTCATAAATAATCCCCCGATAAAAAAAAACCCTAGAAAATAAATGGGAGAGGCTGATACCGGGATACTCCGGGCGTGGACGTTTGAAGGAAGCCGCCGCCGGCGCCGCCGCCGGAGGAGGAGCGATCGCTGGCAGATATCGAGAGTCGGCAGCGTACCTCCAGTATCCATCGGCCATCTCTGATCGAAACCCGAGAGAGTAGAATGAAAAAAAGGGCGAGGGTTTGGCGACGAGAGCGAGGAGAGAGAAAAGATCAGGGAGTGAGAAACGAGGCGGGCGTAACGTATTGGGACTGCATGGACGGCAGATTTAGGGTCTCAAGTCTCTGAATCCACGGCTCACACTGCACCCATCTACAAACCGTAGAGGATTTGGGTTGATTTGCACTTTAACGCACAAAAGTTTCCATACGCATTTTAGCTTTGATAGTGATACCTTGAAGTTTTGTTTTAGCAAATTTGATGTCCTAAAGTTTTCACATTGATATTAGTTTGACAATTTGATACCCCAGAGTCCTAACTCTGTTGCTCATTTTCTTAATATAAGTTGAAATTTGACAAGAAAAGTGTCTTTTTTTCCTTCACTTTTCTATGAGCCCATCGATTTAAAGAACTAAGCCTTAGATCTGTCATCCACTTGGTCCAAATACATTAAGCCTGAGTTGAGGCTTTTTTCCATCCATGTGTTAATACCACCTAGTTTCTCACTCATCCTTGGCCTTTCTCTCTCTCTCCCTCTCTCAAATAGGATTTACAACAACATGCAAACAGGCGGTTCTCTTCCATACAATGGGGAGGACAAATAACTATTTACCTATATCATATAAGGCTAAGAACAGCCCATCACATGTGGGTAATTCTAAGTACCCCAAAAAAAAAATCCTTGCACTTAGGATATCAACTTGTCAAAATAAACCTCCAAGGTATTAAAAAGTGTGGAATTAACTTAAGGTATTAAAGTGCAATTAAACTTTTTTCTTTTTGTTCAATACTTTGTTCATGCAAGAACATCTAAACTAATTGGAATAATTTATTTTAACTTTATCGTAAATAAAATTTTTATTTACTTTATCTATTTTGTACATTAGTTTTTCGCTAATTTGTTCACAGATATTATGAAGAAATATTATTCATACATGCCTTAAAAATCTTATGACACTTCGACTATCAAGTGATATTGTTATAACAACAGGCTCTAAAGTTTTAATAAAAATGCTAAAAGGAAAAAAGGAATAAAAGAATAAAAAGAACTAAAAAAGAGTGCAAGATCAGTAGAGAAGAAACACAAAACAAACACAAACTAATGATAGAAGAATCAAATACCTTGAAATAATTATTTTTATCATCTTCTTCATTTTGTCTTGCCCATAGAAGTCCTGGTGATTCTTTCTTTATTACATTAAAAACAAGGATAAAATATTGAAAGTGTGTTAGAAACTAAAGAAGATCAACTACTAGAAAATTTCAAACCTGTCATTTATTTCCCTCTCCATTCTGCTGACAACCTGACATTTATTTTTCTCTTCATTCATCTTTATGCTTACTTTCTTTCCAATTTTTATCTTTTCCTAAATAAATTTCTCCAGCATCTCTCTCTACTTCTCTTCCCTTTACATTCTGTTCATTCTCGCTCTTTTTTATTTATAACCTTCTCCAGGTAATGGCTACCTATAAAAAGAGTATGAAACAACAATATTCCACGTGTACGTATATGACAAATAAGAAAAGAGACTCGTGCACCATGTTTCCAGTGGGACCAATTTGTGCAAGGAGTTATTCGTAACCGTCGGTGGATGTTTTCCATGATATATAGCTTCTGATGTTTAATTAGATTTTTACTTCCATTTGGATATTCTATGTTGCCATAAAGGAGCCGTTTGGTTCGTGAATTGTATTTTGATGCATGTTATGGATCTAGAAAAATCCATGCTCAGAAGTTTTGTTTGTTTGCATTAATGGATATTAAACTATGTTTGCATGAGGGATAAAATCCAACCAAATTTTGTTTGGTTGCGCATCTATTTTGTTGAGAATATGTGACTAAAATCACAAATTCGGGTGAAATCAGCATAATTTTAGAGAATTTCATTTGATGCATTTATCCTACATGGCAACCTCAAATTCATGACATAAAAAATAACAAATAAACAACGTATTTGATTAAAAATAGAGTATTTTTACCTTGTGGGTCCCATGTTTTAATGCAAAACACATCAAATACATGGAAACAAATCGCCCAAAGAGTGGGTCATAAGAAGTCGGCATATTGTTATAACATTTTTTAGATGTGGGGAAAGAATTTGAACTTCCCAAACTTACGTTACTCCTTTATCATTAATAGTTGTTTAGTTGACAAAAAAGTAGAGCTACTATATTAATTACCGTCAATTTTATATTTTTATTAACTGGTTGGTAGCAAATTCGTTGGTAATGCTAATTGATTTTTCATTTTGTAGAAAAAAGTTAGCAATTATTACAGTCAATTCATAGAAAAATATTGCAAGTCCTTTTAAATTATCTTTTACTAGGGTATACATTAAAACAAAACCAAAAAGCTAAAAAAACTCACCAGAGGATGCCACCTCATCCTAGTACTTCTCAAAATTTTTTGACACGTGTCATATCATCTAAACCGTCCATTTTAATTGTTATAATATCTTGATGTGGTAAAACGGGATTACCTTTAAGTTGCAAGTATACAACCTTGATCAAGTTATAGTATATAAAGTTATCGATTCCACGAGGAACGTGAAGTAGTAGTTATCCAAGTTTGGTTCTTTTTAGATTATGTGCGCGACAATTAGGAATTATTCAAAATAAAAGTAAAACATGGTAAAAGTGGTGGTGAAGAGGTTAGAGAGAGTGGTTGTGAATTATGCGCAACAAAACAAGGAAGAAAATGAGAGTGGAGAGATTAGAAAATGTGTGTGATAATAACGAGGAAGAAAGTGAGTGTGGAGGGATTTAAAGATGGAAGTGGTAAAGTGAAAATAAAAGAAAATGAGTTTGAGAGATGGAGAGTGATTGTGATTTGTGCAAATAAAAAGAAAAAGAAATCAAGAGAGGAGAAAGAAAATTAAAGGAAAACAAATAAATGAAAAGCAAGGATAAGAGGAAAATAAAGAAGGTAAAGTATGGAGGATTAATTAAAGATATGAGGAATCTAGAGTAGATCCACTTAACTTATCTCAATCTTATGGGAATAAGTTGGATTTGTTAGCTAGTTTCAAACAATTTCTAGGGATCCCACAAATATTAGCTCCACACTTAGAAAAGGGTAATTCCCTAGAGGGTTCTAGCCTCATGCAAGTAAATTGCATGAAAGTAAATCGCATGAAAGTAAATCTAAGCTACAAAGCATATAAATGAACAAGAAATGAAAAAGAAATAAAAGAAAAACCAACAATTCCTGATCTTCATCTCATCCTCCTTTTGGTCCTTGGACAAGAAGAAGAGAAAGGAAATTGAAAGGGTGAAAAATTTTATTTATTGTGTAACAAAGTTATAATTTTTGGAAGGTCTTCTCAATTAAGAGTAACCCTCGTCTCCAAATGGAGTTTTTACAAAATATTTCACACTCAAATCCCTCACCCTCTAACCCTATTTATAGAGTATTATAACTAATATCAACCCTTGGATTAAACTTGATCTCCAAGTTAATCAATTCCAGCCTTTAAATCGTAATAAAAACTGGGTATCGATACCGGTATCGATACCCCTATCTATACCGGTATCGATACTAGTATCAATACTTAGATCAAAAATATGACTTGACAGATGGCTTCGTCTCGTCGAGATAGGCGATTTTCATATATTATATGTTAAATTCCGTCTTTCGGATTGGGAGATATCGTCATTTCTTTGCAACTAATCATCCCGAATGTGATTTTGACTTGATTTCATTTCTTTTTCGATCATTGTTTCTTCGACTTTTGTAGATTGCTTAGCTTGATCCCGGGCTTCAATAAGAGGTTAAAAAATGAGAATATTTGAGTTCTTTTTAGCTTTTATTCATTGATTCTTCATTAACCTGCAAATTATGAGAAAAATATGTTATTAGTGACATTTTTATTTAAATAAAATAGATAATGAGGGTATAAAATTGTAATAAAAATGTGATTATCAAATACCCCTACACCTAAACTTTTGCTAGTCCTCTAGCAAAGAAAAAAATTGAAAGAGAAAGAAAGAAAAATCCTAACTCACTTTCGCAGGAATCGCGGTTGTATTTAGCGCATACAACAAGCCTTTAAACCCCTAAGTTACCCTAGTGGACGAGTTGTAGTCTCGTGAGGGTTTGCAGTGAATATACCCATAAAATTCAGTCAACTTGCCAATTTAAAGAAGTCAAAGTATAATTAATTCACTTGATATATTTAACATTCTAATTGAAGCTAGTTTTTTTTACTCAAGAAAACGCTTTTATGTATAACTCCAAGCTAATTTTCTTTAGAAAATCTTTTCATTATAGATATACAAAACCAAGTCTAACTTAGAAATTTAATTTAAAAGTTTTAAAAGAACATGCTAACTCTTTGTTTTAAACAATTTTCAAGTCTCTTAATCAATTTCTTTTCAAGAACATATATACAAATATAACTATATATATAAAAACATTGTTAGTAATATTTTTAACTCTTTATTCCTTGGTGATTTTGTTCTTCTTGATCGGGCTTTCTAAGTGACCATTTAACGAGTTTTGGGCCAATAAATCCCAACCCAATTGGGCTTAGGTCATTGAGCATGAAAATACTCATTGGGCTTAATTACTCGGTCAACTTAGGCTTAGTAAGATAGAACCATCTTGGATTTTAAGAGAATTTTAATTGGTGCCTATTTTTCGCACTCTTCTTTGTAAAGTTAGTTTTTTAATATATATAAGTGTATATGTATATATATGTCTTTAAAAATATTTAGATCAAGAAAACTTGAGAATTTATTTTCAACTCTAAGATAAGCATGCAAAAATTTCATTACTTTAATTAAAAGTCTAAGTAAAGACTTAAGTGAAGTATACTACTTTGTAAATCATTTCTTAAAAATTTATTTAGGGTTATCATAAAAGGTAAACTTGAGTATAAAACTAACTAAGGATTAGAAAATTTAAATTTTATCAAATAGATCAATTATTAATCGACTCTATTAAGTTGGCAAGTGACAATATTTTTATGAACAAGAAAAAAAATGACATAAAAAGAAAAAAAATGGTAAGAAAAAGAAAAAATGACTAAGATAAAGAGAAAAAATGACTAATCCCCACCCCCACACCTAAATTTTGCATTGTCCTCAATGCAAACTCTATCATGCACAAAGTAAAGCAGGTAAAAATTAAAGCACTTACTTTTGTTCGGTCGACTTCGAACAATGATAAAAAATCTGCAATTACCTTTGGTATGAGGAGGATGAAGTCAAAATTTTTCTTTTTTATTTTTTCATTTTTTTTGAAACAAAGAAGAATAAGAAACTCTCATATGAGAGAAGAATAAATTCTGTTTATTATTATGAGACAAAAAATAAAAATGTAGAATAAAAGATGAAACAGGAGAAGTGACATTCTACATTAAATCCTACCTTATTGTCGAAAATTCTACCCTAAATTTAAAGAATTTCAAGATGATATAATCAATGACGTTCTCAAATTCTAAAAATTCCAAGGTTTTCAATGATTTTTGCAAAGAAATAAAGGTAGGTATTATTGGTGTTATGCATTTTGAACTTAGATTTTTGATTAATGAAAATTTGATATTTTGGTTGCTGTTTCAAAAATCTAAGCTCATCAGAAAAGAGTTCCTCGAATGTTGCATTCAAGAGGCATGTATTCAACATAGTTTCCTCATTTTGAAAAACCAAATCTGATTTTTTAAAGATTTCCAACTCATGAAAGATTTCCTCAAAACTAAGGTCTGATTTATTCTCTTCTTCTTCTATCTCTTCAATCGAGCTTTCCTGAATGTAATTTATTTCCATTGATTGATTATCTGGTTGGTTTCCTGTGTTAAAAATATTGATATCAATAGTCAAATTCCCAAAGGACAGCTTCATTTGACCAGTTCTACAGTTGATGAGAGCATTAGAAGTGGCTAAGAATGGTCTTCCTAAGATAATAGGTATTTATCCTTTGGGATTGGAAACATGCTGTGTTTCTAAAACTATAAAATCCACAGGAAAGATAAAATCCCCAACCTTAATCAGAACATCCGTTATTTCACCAATGGGGACCTTGACAGATCTATCAGCTAACTGTATGGTGCATCTGGTTAGTTTGAGCTCCCCTACATCTAGTTGTTGGTAGACCGAAAATGGGAGCAAATTGACACTGGCCCCTAAGTCTAAGAGTGCCTTATTAATGAAACTATTACCAATGACACATGAGATGGTAGGACAACCTGGATCTTTATGTTTTAAAGGTACGGATTTTGAGAGTATATCAGTGATATTGGCAGCAAGAAAGACTTTCTTTGGAACATTTATTCCTCTCTTCTTAGTGCATAATTCCTTCAAAAATTTTGCATAAGAAGGAATTTGTTCAATTATATCTAAGAGAGGAATATTGACCTTAACCTGCTCAAAAATTTCTAAGATCTTCTCCCCCTAATGGGAGTATTTCCTAGGCCTGAGTCTATCTGGGTAGGAAGCAACTGGTTTAAACCGATCAAAATTAAGCTCAGGTTCTGGTTCAGGCTCTGGGTCATTGCGTGATTGTTGAATAGAGTTATCAGAAGGAGAGAGAATTTATTCTGGTTCAAGGGTTTCATCTGGAGGCGTTCTAACCTGATTATCAACCTGTTTACCTGACCGTAGTGAATGGATTGCATTCACTTGAGCTTGGTAGGTTGGGCTCGATCCAGTGTCTTTAGGGTTGACAGCAGGTTGACTTGAAAATTTTCCTTTTTCTCTTTCACTCACGGCATTGGCTAGTTGCCCAAGTTGGGTTTCTAACCGAGCGATGGCTTGAGTGTTTGAGTTGAGCACTTAGACTGTGTAGGCATCAAAAATTACTGAAGAGCCCCAAATGTGACTTAATCAAAAGAAGATCAAAGAACGACGTCGTCAGGATCTAAGGAAGTCGATCACAGGGTGAAACCAATGCCCGAGACACTTTTTGTGTCTCGCCATAGGCGAGACACTTCCTTGTGTTTTGCCATTGGCGAGACACTTTGTTGTGTCTCGCTACTTGCGAGACACTTTGTGGTGTCTCACCATTGGCGAGACACTTTCTTGTGTCTCGCCAAAAGCGAGACACCAAGAGTGTCCAAATCGTGCTCAAGAGTGTTCTATTGATGCTCGTGGGGCCCACTTGACTTTTCAACGAAGAGGATATTCAACCACGTTAGTGACGCTACATGCCGAAAAGCGCCCACTAAGCGTGAAAGTAGGGCATTGAGGCGTGCCTAAAAAGAAAAACTGCTACAACAACCAGAGATAAGCCTAAACTGCCGCGCTTATCAGCGCGACAGCTTGTCGGGTAAGATAGCCTTAAACTGCCGCTTAACGGCACGCTTTTGGGCCAAGACACTAATAATCGCTCGCCACTACGCATCTTCTACACGCTCTTTCGCCAGCTTTGCCCCTGGCTATAAATGTCCCCTACGCCCACTTGGGAGAGGGATCCGAGTTTTGGGGAGATAGAAAACATCGGAGATCAAAACTTTGAGCTAGAGCCTTGCGCAGAGAGAGAGAAGGAGATTTCGAACTTCAACACAATCAAAGGAGATTTTCAAGAACGTCATCCACGTGGAGATTCCTCGAGATTAAGCTTAGCCTTAATTCTTGGGAAGAGTAGATATCTTATCTTGCTAAGATATTTGCTTCAGTTCTTGTTTCCTTTACGAAGCACCATTTCAACCCCGTCAATCCGATGATCGTTGCTCGGTGGTCCACGGATGACGCTTCCCCGGCACAGGCAAAGAACCCGCGCAAGTAGGAGATCGCTACGTAGTGTATCCTATTCCTGTTTGTAAGAGAGCGAACCAATTTTCTTTGTAATTGAGAGATATACACGTGTAATCTTTCACTATTTTTATTGTCAAAACATTTTGTAATGGAAGCAACAAAGAGCCCCGTTCTCGGCGTAAACACGATGGCGACCACAGTGGGAGCCAATAGTCTCAATGTTGAGGCTATCGTGTCGTAGCCCGGCAACGATCAAGCCGATCTCATGGTCGATGGGTTGGATTACGTCTTCGATCAAGCCAAGTTTGAAGAGTATCTCTCCTCCTCTTCATCGAAGTCTTCCTCACCCCGCAAGCATCGGAGGACCTCGTCTCTAAGGAGGGAAGTCCGCTCGTCAGAGGCGCAATGGTCTCGCCCACTCCGACGGAAGTTTCTCGACAACACCCAAGAAGCCGCAGCCGGACCTCGCCATGGTGGCTCTGTTCATAAGAAGGAGTCATCCTACAAGATCTCTACCACTCTGACGAAGAGGGCTCGTCAGAGACAGCGTCAGAAGTTGGCCCGTCAATTTGCCAAGGCCCTAGAGTCGACGGACGGAGTTCACTATCACACGAACCCGCGTGATCAGAGGCGTCAACAAACTACAACGCCTCAATCTCAACCCACAAGACTCGCCAAGGAAGAATGGGTCATTGTCAAGAGGACCCGCTTGACGGCTAAGCCTAAAAGCTGCCGCTGCTACGGTCGCTGCTGCGTGCGCATATCATACGCAAAGCTCAGGAATCAAGATCAACCGGGGAATCAAATCGAAGCAAAATAGTTTGGATCCCGAAACCTGCATGCGACGATCGGGAACCGAATACCGGAGACAAGATAAACCGCCTCGCCGGCCATGACAGATGCCCATCGACGTGCCGCCACGATAGTCTAAATCGTTCATAGCCGCCGACAAGAAGAACCGCCGCTTCAAAGACCCCATGACCGACACTCCTAACCGCTCTCGCCAAGGGGTTCTTCTCCTCACCATCCGCCCACTTCTCTTGCCGATCCCTCAACTTCAGATCGCACGCCTCACCGTACCAAAGCAAAGACAAGGCACGAGTGGCGGAATGTTTGGGTCACCCGGTCCACACACAACAACGTGACCGGGTCAATCGACTCCAATTAATGTCCCAAGCCCAAACAACCCGACATCCTAAGCCTCAAGAGTTCCCATCGCCTCGTTTGAGAATTCCTCAGGGGGTCCGCGAGTCTGCTAAAGGGAACAAAGTGGAGCGTGTGACTCGCAAAGTCACAAAAGATGACCAGACACTTGTGATACATACAGAGGTGGCTTCAGATGACAAAGCCAAAGTGTCTCCTAGATCGAATGGTCGACGCCCCCAAAAGAAGACGTGTCCTCCAGTTAGAGGCAACGTTACACTTGGGGGTGGAAGTGCAACCCGTGACAAACCACACCAACCGCGTCATCAGGCTGGGGATGGCAGCACACGAAAGAGGACAATCGACGAAATAGATTGTTCTTGCTCATGTGCGCAACTGATCAAGACATTACTGTCAGGATGTGCTTGCTCTGAGTCGAAAGCTCATCCACAAAGAGCTTCGGTATTCGAGAGGCTTTCCCTGCCAGCAACGGAAGAATCGAAGCCAAGGCCAAAACACTTCCGAAGAAGAAAACAAGCAGTCTAACGATGAATTTCGGGTTACCATTAACATGGTGAACAAGGGAAAAGGAGAGGCAACGGCGGACACAGATCCTGACTTCACTCCTGAAGGAAAAGTTAGCACCAATTTCTCGCAGGATGTCTCGCTGTAACCGCGGGCTACAAAACGCAGAGATTATAGAAGGATGCATGAAGGAGATTCGTCTGAAGATGAGACCTCCGATGCTTGCTCAGCCGTAGCATCCGATGACACGATGTCGAGCGTGGGTCAAGCTAGAGAAGCTTATACCATCACTCCTGAGACCCTGACTCAAATGTTGCAAGAAGCCTTAGCTAAGCAGAGAGAAGAGCTTAAGGCCGAGATAAAACAGATGGAGCTAGCCATGCCAGACACGGAGTTGCAAAGTCGAAGTCGCGACATTCGAGTCCAGTCAACAAGGTGGATCCAGTCACCGTATCGCCCATGATATAGAAGACAACGATACGGAAGTGGATGAACACATCCTTGTCGACCAACCTCCGAAGAAAACGGCGACTGGCGCTCAAAATGGAGATGGCCTAACTCACCTAATCGAGTAATCCGCGTGGGGAAGACGACAGCGGAAAGATGAAAGAGCTTGAAGGCAAAATCAACGCTCTAATGTCCGCTCAGGAAGTCAAGAAGACCGGCATCCCGTGTCCATATCCGAGAGAATGGGACTCAATTCCCTACCCGCCAAAATTCAATCTGATTAACTTCACGCCATTCGACGGGAGAGGCTCACTCATGCAACACTTGATCTACTTCAAGTCGCACTTGGGGTGATCTCGAACGAGCCTTTGATGGTTCATCATCGTCACACCTTCAAGGGCTGCCTTTGATTGGTATCAAGACTCAAGGCCGGAGTATCAATCATTGATGACATGGAGAGTTCCTTTCTTAACAACTTTTTGATGATGATACAGAAGTTTCGATAGGGACCCTCTTAGACGAGAAGCAGAAGAACGGAGAGACGATCGATGCCTTCGTCAAGCGCTTCCGCAACAAAGCCATGAACTGCAGGGATCAAGTCACCGAGGAATTCATCTTGCAGACGTGCCACAACAACCTTTCTCTGGACTTGCTGGAAGCCATGGGGTCGAGTAATCACCACATGGAAAGAATCAAGCTTCGAGGAGAACAAGCAGAGAGATTCCACAAAAGGAAGAAGAACGAGAGAGGTGAATCAACAACGGCTCCGTCAAAATCAAACCGTGCACGGTGGCGGAAAGGCCCACCACGCCGTGAATGCAAATTAGACGCTCCAAAGAACAACGCCAAGAATCACCGCAAAGACCAAAGAATCGCAGCTTGAGGTTTCAACAAAAACCTCAAGAGTCACAGAAGGCTCCGGATGCAAGATTCCAAAGAACATACACTTTCAAGGAAGACGAGGTGCCGGTCATCTTCAAATATCTCTTAGATAATAACAAGATCAAGTTACCTCCAATCACAAACCAGGAGGAGGCTAATAAGATCTCGGACCCCAAGTATTGTGCATATCACAGGAGGGTCCATCATCCAACCAAGAGTCGCTTTCATGCTCAAGGACAATATCCGTGCTTTAATCGATGCCGTATCATCACAATCAAGAAAGAGAAGAAAGTCGGCTCGAACATGGTGGCTATCAACTTCGGTTCCATGCCACCCATGCTATACCAGGAAAAGATTGTCCCAGAGATAGAAGTCAAGACGATCAACGATGATCCACATGGGCAACGTCAGAAGGGATTAGTATCACACATAGCCTCTAATGGCGAGATACTTTGGGTTCATCCAGATCTTCTTCAAGACGAACAATGGACCGGGTCTTCCTCAGCACGAAAGTCTAGGAGCAAAGGCAGGTCGTGTGGGCATGTCTCAGCAGTTCTGGAGGAAGGAGACGAGAAAACTTCCACCCTCTCGTCTTCTGAAAATGAGCAGGAAGTTCTTGCTACCAGAAGTGGAAATGAGTATCGCTTTCAATATCCTGAAAATGAGACTCAGCCACAGGAGTTGTCCTCACAGCCCCCTGTTGGTGACGACCGGCAAAAGGAACCTAAGCAAAAAGAGGTTCAAGTCCCGAAGCAGTCTCGATTCAATCGTCCGATTGGAAGAGATAAACCGGGAAGTTCAAGCTCCTCGTACTGCTTCGATGTCATGGCCCAGTTAGCCAACATCCCAGCAAGGATAACTCTTTACGAGTTGCTCCGCCTCTCTAAAGAAACCAGAGAGGCTCTACAGAAGCTTTGGTCGATTCGAAGCTTTCATCACGCAAGTCAAGGTGCTCGAGAAGCCCAACACCGCAACTTGGCGGCGACGCAATTCCTTTACATAACCTTCACGAGATGATATGCAAGTGAGAAACTCAAAGCATGATAGGCCTTTGTACTTTAATGGGACATTGCTCGGGCTTGTTGCCAACCGGATCCAAGTTGACCTTGGATCTGCAGTCAGCATTATGCCACTCCGATTGATGTATCATCTCGGAATTCCAGCTAGCAAATTGGCTTCTATAGGCACTGTCATTTACGGATTCAATACCAGCGGGTCCAGACCTTTGGGTAAAATCTGAATAAAGTGCCAACTTGGGGATCTCAAGTCCGAAGTCACGTGCTATGTCATCGACGCAGAGACTTCGTACAATTTACTATTGGGTCGACCTTGGATCCATAGTAATCTCATAGTCCCATCTACATTGCATCAGTGTTTGAAGTATGTTGACACTGATAATGAGGTCAAGACGGTGGTCACGGATAAACAGCCATTCAAGGGGTTAGAAAATTACTTTACTGACTCCCTCCTATATGGTGCTGAATCCGATACTGAACCATCGGTCCAGCGTACGGATAGTGAAAATGAAGCTGATACCGAAGCCGGGCTCGATTACGATGGAAACTTTGTACTTAATAACATTGAACCGCTTGTAATCGATTTTGACGGATCTGAATCGTCAGGAGGAAGTTGTAACTGGCAACTTGCCGATAAACATATAATAAATGACGATTTAGAGTATGTGCATAGTGTTGATAATGTAATGCAGGGACTGTATAAGGATTACGATGTACATGTGCCGCTCTCGTCGTCCAATCAGAGGAAGAAATGCCTCCAAAGCTCGACTGGATCAACTTTCGTTGTTCCTTCAAAAGGTGCAAGGGAGACAATCTTTGGAAAGGGGGAAATATCTCCACAGCGAAACCTCTTTTGGGAAGCTAATGATAATGAGGAAGACCCCTGCAAATATTTCTCCAAGTATAGCCCGCAAGCGCGCCATTACATGAAGAAATGGGGATACAACTTCGCACAAGGACCAGGCCTTGGTTTCGGACGCGGGGTTCGAGTTCCACCTAGACCTTCGCATGTCCCGAAAGGAAAACCCGACCGCTATTATGAACACAAAAGAGGACTGGGTTATGTCTCTTCATCCTCCGACGAATGCTATTGGCAAATTGATGATCACGGTAATTCATCAGATTCTTCAACGTGGGATTCAGATGTTAGTCTCGGTGAAGTGTTCAAAGGACTAATGTCTAATATGACCACGATAAACCCGGCAGAGCTGGAAGAAGATGATCACTCACCGATTTGGGAAGACCCTTGGACTTTCCATTTGAACATTCAATACAGTGACAAGTTTGAACAGAGAGAACCTCCGACTGAAGATATAGTGGTTCAAGTCAATATGGGTGACAAAGCTAATCCGAAGCCCATATTCATGAGTGGTAGTCTTTCCCCGGAGGAGAAAGAGGAATTGGTTGCTCTGGTCTGGGAATATATCGACGTTTTCGCTTGGAATTACGAAGATATGCCAGGACTTGACCCAGATGTGGCAGTGCACCGCCTTAATATTAAACCGGAAGCCAAACCCATAAAACAACAACAGCGACGGTTTCGTCCATAAATTATGGAAGCAATTGTAGCTGAAGTAAAGAAACTCATACAATCGAGTTTTATCAGAGAAGAACAACATCCAGATTTGGTAGCGAATATTGTCCCTGTTCTAAAAAAAATGGGACAATTAGAATCGTGATTGACTTCGTGGATCCAACCTTGCATGCCCAAAGGATGATTTTCCACTACCCATCACAGATGTCATTATAGACAACACTTGTGGGTTTGAAAGAATATCATTTATGGATGGATTCTCTGGATACAATCAAATCAAGATGCATCCCGATGATGAGAAACACACCTCGTTTAGGACGCCTCTTGGTATCTTTTGCTACACTGTCATGCCCTTCGGTTTGAAGAATGCAGGCGCTACGTATCAACGAGCGATGACGAAGATCTTCCAAGATCATCTCCGAAAGACCGTTGAGTGTTATGTCGATGACTTAGTGGTGAAAAGCCACAATAAAAGTGATCACATCAGAGACCTCAAGACGGTGTTTGACCTCATGCGGAGTCATCAATTGAAGATGAATCCCACTAAGTCTTTCTTGGGAATGGCCAGTGGTAAATTTCTCGGTTTCGTCGTCACATCAAAGGGAATTCATATCGACCCTGACAAAGTGAAGGCGATCAGTGAATTACAACCACCTAGAAATCTCAAAGAACTTAGAGGGTTGCAAGGGAGATTGGCTTATATCAGACGGTTCATTTCTAATCTTGCAGGAAAATATCAACCGTTCTCCAAGCTCACCAAAAAGGGCGTTTCGTTCATATGGGACGACGCTTGTCAAAAGGCTTTTGAAGATATCAAGGCATATTTATCAAATCCTCCTGTTCTCGTTGCACTGAAATCAGGGAAGCCGTTCTTGATCTATGTCAGAGCGACGAACCATTCATTAAGTGCCTTGCTAGCACAAGATGATGATAACGGTCACGAACAGGCAATCTACTATCTGAGTAGGACAATGGTAGGGGCTGAATCTCGATATCCCGATATTGAGAAAGAGTGCCTGGCCTTGGTATTCGCTAGCCCGTAAAATACGCCATTACTCGTTAGACAGACGATACATATCATCTCGGACGTTAACCCAATTCGGGTATTTATGACGCAACCGACCTCTTTAAATTGGCGATTAGCGAGGTGGGCATTACTCCTCTCGCAATATGACATCCACTTCAAGCAGCAGAAGTCAGTGAAAGGACAGGCAATTTGTGACCTTTTAGCGGTCTGACCTGGCAAAGACAAAGCTAAACTTTATGAAGATTTGCCCGACGAAACCTGCGAGGCCAACCATACTTCTCACGAGCATGTATGGCAATTGTACTTTGATGGAGCTTCTCGCGCAACCAATGTGGCAAGTGCCCCTGATGTTCTAAGATTTCTTCCCGAGTCGGAGTGGTCTTAGTTTCCGGAAGCATGTGTCACCGCTTATTCGCTAACCGAACCGTGCTCTAATAATGTGGTGAATACAACGCTACTTATTGGACTCGCCACCAAAGAGCCGGGGTCAATATCTCGGCCTTCGGGATTCCCAACTCATAGTCGCATTGCATCCGCGGAAGACTACGGTCAAAACCCGGATTTGATCCCGTGATATGAAGCGCAATAGAGATGGCGGAATCGCTTGAAAGTTTCTTCATCGAATATATACCACATCTCCAAAACGCGTATGCAGATGCGCTTAGCGGCGTTAGTCGCTTTGTTGGTGCAACCCCGTAAACGTAATCAGCTTCATTACCGCGGAGGACGATTAGCTTTTATACCGGGATGTGTTTTTGACGTCAAAGAAGCGCATGCCACTTTAACCAAACTCGAGCCCCGAGATTGGTGTTTTCCCATTATAGATTATGTCTTGCACGGTATTTTACCGGAAAACATAAAAGAAAGGGAATCGGTTCGAAGAAGGGCACCGAGATTTTATTATAACGCCGCGACTCAAACACTCTATCGTCTCACATATGACGGCTTGCTACTCGGATGCCTTTCGACCGAGGAAGCAGAAGAAGCCCTCAAGGAAGTGCATGATGGGACTTGCGGCGCACATCAACCAGGTCCTAAGCTAGGGGATAGACTGAGAAGGCTGGGATATTACTGGCCAACCATGATCAAAGACGCAGTTGAATACGCGAGACGGTGTCACGCGTGTCAAATACATGCTAACTACATGCATCAACTGCCAGAAGACCTGCATCCGTCAGTCACTTCTTGGCCATTCGAAATCTAGGGAATGGATGTGGTAGGACCTATCTTCCCCCCATCAGTAAAAGGTGATCGCTTTATTTTGGCAATCACGGATTACTTCTCCAAATGGGCTGAAGCAATTCCGTTCAAAGAGGTTAAGGCAAGTGATGTCATCAAATTCATAAAACACCATACCATCTATCAATACGGTGTCCCAAGAAGAATTGTGCACGATAATGGCCCACGCTTATCGAACGCTTTGTCGATTCGCAAGAAGTTCGTAATCCAGACGCTTCATCTACAGCTTATAATCCCACTGCAAATGGTTTAGCTGAAGCCTTTAACAAGATCATCATCAAGATCTTGGCAAAGCTAGTAAAGACCAATAAATGAGATTGGGACGACAAGCTCGGCGAGGCTCTTTGGGCCTATCGCACCCCGATCCGGACACCGACCGGGGTCACCCCGTATTCCTTGGTATACGGGTGTGAAGCCGTCCTGCCATTGGAGATACAAATCCCGTCACTTCGCGTCGCACTTGCAACGGGAATGACAAATGACGAGCAACATCAGAAGCGTCTTGAAGAGCTTGAGATGTTGGATGGAAAATGATTGGAAGCTCAACAACAAATCGAGTTATACCAAGCCAGAATTTCTAAAGCCTTCAATAAGAAAGTCCGGCAACGGGTCTTTAAGGAAGGAGACTTGGTACTCGCCGTCCGGCGACCAATGATCCTCAATTTCAAGAAGAAAGGCAAATTCCAGCCCAAATGGGAAGGACCGTTTATAATTGATACGATCTACTCGAATGGAGCATATCGCTGGATCACCCAAGACGGTGATAAGATGATGATGCCAATTAACGGGAAGTTCCTTAAGAAATATTATCCTTAGGGCCCAGGCTTATCATATTCCGATAGCCAAGAAATACCCTTCACCAATTTTGGATGATCAGACTCTTGAATAGTCATGTTTTCTAAACTCCCGCTGGGTCCAGTACGACCAAACCTTTGAACAGTTAGGGTCATTTTAAATTTTTACTCCCATCTGGTCAAACCTTTGAACAGTTAGGACCAAAGCTAAAATTTCTTTATCATTACTCCCACTTGGCCAAACTTCTCAACAGTTAGGGCCACCGACAATATCAAAATCGGTTCTCGATTCCTTTCGCGAATGAGAATTCCAATTCAGTAACGGGTTCGTCTTTGCCCCAAGAGGAGACAAATTTGAACAACCAAATCCTTTTTGAGTAGCTAAGCTTCTCCAATATTTACCTTTTACTCACGTGAGTAAAAAGGCCCCCTTTTCCCAGTCAAAGCCACGTGGCCAGACTCCAATTTGATTCTTAAAGTGGAGATCCCACTTTGAGTTTTTTTTATAGATTCCCTAATGTGCGTGCGTCAAGAATCTTCTGACTCTCAGTTCACGTAAACAAGGAGTTCTTTATTGAAGCAGAAGATAAGAAAATAACTTCTTCTTCTTCAACACAACGGGTTCATCTTTGCCCCAAGAGAAGACACAACGGGTTTGTCTTTGCCCCAAGAGAAGACACAACGGGTTCGTCTTCGCCCCAAGAGAAGACACAACGGGTTTGTCTTTGCCCCAAGAGAAGACAACAACAATAAAGACTATGTATTCAATACATAGCCAGTCTCATTACTGACCTAATGATTTATTAAATCTACACCTATTTATGCGTAGTAGGTGTTATTCCTGTCCTTAAATCAGGAATAAGTCAGCGTCTAACACACGCCGCCGGGTAGTCAATTCCCGTAATAATCGACAAAGTCTACGTATTCAGCATCGTAGCAAATGAATACTATGTATTCAATACACAGCCAGTCTTATTACTGACGTAATGATTTGTTAAATCTACGCCTATTTATGCGTAGTAGATGTTATTCCTGTCCTTAAATCAGGAATAAGTCTGCATCTAACACATGCTGCCGGGAAGTCAACTCCCGTAAGGATGACGAAGCCTACGTATTCAATATCGTAGCACAAAGTCTAAGAGCATTCGTTCTTTTAGCACAACGTAATATGTAGAACGGACTTAGATAATCTACATGCTAGTCCAACTCAAACGGTAGTTGGTAAAGACTTATCAAATCCGTTGATGGCTGAGGGTTTGCCAAAAATCCTATCAAGATTATGCTCATTTGTTCAAAACAGAATAGATGACGTAATGAAAGTCGATGAAACTAAAATTTTATTTCATGAATAATGAAATACAAAATAATTGTCGGCTAAACAAAACAAAAAAAAGGGGAACAACAAAAGGCGCTTAGTGAGACAATTGACGAAGGCGGATCCGTGCTTCCAAGCTTGAAAGCTCCTTCTTGTATTCCTGTTCTAACTCCCCCTCCAAGAGTATTCTCGAAATCATCGAGTCCGGTCAATTATCTTGCGCCTCCAAATTTCGGACCGTTCGTCAGAAGTCTTCATTTCCTCGGATAGTCTGGAATAGGACTTCTCTACCCCAACCAAGTCAAGCTCCAGAAGGCTCTACATCTCCTCGGCTTCTTCAAGGGCTTTCCTTAAGCGAGCAACCTCGAGAGCTTGCTGCTAAACGGAATGAAGTAAGTCAGCCTTGGCTTTCTTTTTAGTATTCAGACTCGCCCTGATACGATCAGAATGAGCCTACACTTGCTGTAGTTCATGCACAGTAGCTTCTCGCTTAGCTTCCTTGGCCTTCATGACGGACTCGATCCGAGAAGAAATATAAGAGGAAGCACCTTCGGATCGTAGTTTCAGAAACTTCTCCAGCTCCTGTTCTAATTGAGCTAAGTCCTCCGTGATGGAATCCGCTAAATCGGAGAAGCCCTCTTCTCTTATAGCCGTCACGCGCCGATCGAGAGGTCGCTTGAGAAAGCTGAAAGAGAAACCCTTATTCACGACTCTCTCGATGACATTATGGAGAAGGGAGATGAAGCCTTCAAGCTCTTCACCGATGATCGCCTTCTCCGGATCTTCGTCCGACATCAACGCCTTAATGGAATCATATAATACGGAAGAAGGTGCTGTGAAAGAGGAGACATGAGTTTCGAAAGATCTTATTAGAACTCTTATGAAAGACGAGATCGAGGGATGTACCGATACGGGTAGAAGATCCTTCAGCTTGCTTTGCTTTCCCCACGCTCATCAATCCAGCCTCGGGAATCACCGGATTTAATTCAGATTCGGCTTGAGTAGCTAGTGGTCTGGGTTGGACAAGAGGGTCTTCAGCAAGAGTCGAGATGATAATGGACTCGGTTTAGGAAGCGAGAGGTTGACTCTCCAAATTGGGAACCCGAGATCCTCCAGCTTGCTCCGCAACAGTAGTCACGGGGCCTGCAACCGATAATATTGTTAAGTATCGCATATCGGCTAGATAATTGAGAGGATCTGAATAATAAGACACGTACCTAAAGAAGGGCTGGCCTCTACAACAGATTCTCTCTGAGTTTGTTCTGATAACATATCGGAAATCAGGTCGTGGTCAAATCAGAAACAGAGATCATCTGAGCTAGGCTCGGTTCAGAAATCTCCCCGAGGCCCTCTTCATGCGCGGGCTCTGTTTCCATCTGTCCTTCCGCTGTGACATTGGCAAAACATACCGGACATTAGTATACGTATTTATATATGTATGTATATTAAAATCATGACGACATATGTATATACCGGGAGCTGAGTCCGCGGGTTCAGTGAATGCCCTAAGCGTTTCGCCTGGAGTGGCCCCTTCCTCAGCCTGTTCCTCTATTGCTGCAAATACAGCACATTAGATTTTCAATATGAAGAAAAGAAAACAAAGTAAAGATCGGGCTTCATACCGAAAGTTGGCTCCGCTTGACTGGCACTTGCGCCCATTTCTTGAAATTTTTCTAAAAGAACATGAAGCGCATTAGCAATTAGCGGAGGAATAAAGTCTGACTCTCTCAATTCCTTGAGTTGCCATCCAGATGAGGTATTCTTCCCTACAGTAACAGTCTCAGGAACATGAGAGACCTCAATGTCGGCGCCAGTGGCAGTGTCTGGGCCACCCTCATCCATGGCTACGTGCACTTGATCTGCAAAGCTGGGCTCCTCACGGCCAAAGGGTGACAGAGGAGTAGGGTCAGCCGGAATCTCACCTTCTTCAGAGTGTTCTGAGAAAAGAAAGTGATGTAATAAGTATCGATGGCAGGCGAAACCATAAAGTTCGAATTAACAAAATTTTACCTTTTTCCCCAAGTGAGAAATCGGTGCCGCTACCTCGTGAATTGAGATCTTGGACGCCGAGGCCTATGTGCGACCTTCTTCGCGGCGATCAATGCCCCGCAATGGAAGTTGGAGTAAGATTAGTCACGTGCGCGGCTCTTCCGGAGAATGAGATCAGAGGCCTCCTCCTCTACTTCTTCTTCTTCCCCGGTCTCGACAGTCATTTTGTTGGGTTGAGTGAGAACGACTTTCATCCGAGGACGTTTCACAGGATGCCTGGGAGGGGATGAAACACGGCGAGAGGCCCGGACTGGTTCCCCCTGTCGAGTTGGAGAACGACGAGGAGGAGGTACTAGTACCTCACTCCGTATCCGAATCCCTGTAGGATGAACAGTCTCTTCCTCCTCATCTTCAGAAGTCTGGACTGTGTCGTCGAACTCTTCTTCCTCACTCTCCTCTCGGGCAGCCTTCTTCTTGCCTTTAGACTTCCGCGATGGTTGAGCTCGTGGGGGGGAGGCACGAGCCAACGTTGGTTCTCTCTTACGCTCCACTTCAACTTCTGAGATCCTTGAAGAAGGGGCGTTAGCCGCGATAAGCCACTTGCAGTATAAGAAAGTCATCTGAAGCTTAGGCTCTGCAGCAGGGAGGCTGAACTTGGCATTGGTGCAGCCGCTGATATTCCAATACCAGGCGCGCGCACCGTCAATGAGACCTCCGTGGGTCTTCATCCCCCGATTCGGATTCCCGATATAAATTTGGTCGTAGCCGAATTGACGAGAGAATCGGCATGGAAAATAAGGCTCGATGTCGCATGACTCGAAAGATGAGGTAGCCGGGCCGGATATTTATCAACCACCGGAAGCATCCAAGGTCCAATATGGTCCTGCCTCCATTGGGTTCAGCCGCATCCACGAGTACTTCATCGTAATGTCCCGAAAAGTGTGGGAAACACTTGAAAAATTCCCAACACTTGGAGACTTTGAATTGGCGAGTTACCTCTGGCCATTGTCTCGCTCCCCACTTGCAGTTCTCCAAAGTTTGTAGCAGAGGAAGCTCAGGGTTAACTGTCTCGGGCGCCGTCATTAAGTCCGGACGATGGAGCATGAGCCAAGCCATCAAATAGGTATATGGTAGCTCCACCTTGACAGCCGGGATCTCGTTGGAGGACCCTTTGCCCTTCTGGATGAAGCCAGCGACTAAGCGTCGAAGCCCACAATGAATGTCTGCCACCATCGCCGGAAGAAGAGAAAGTCGGCGACCGACGACTAACTCGACGGCAGGAAAAAGTACCACCAGAGGCATAGCATCTGAGACTTGATGCGGGACTACGTACTTCTTCAACCAAATTGCCACGTAGCCCGCCAGAAGAGTTTGTGGTTTGATCTGCTTCTGCACTTGCCACAAGAAAGTCACAAACTTGGTGCCCTTGGAAATTTTACCCTTAGCAAATGGGGTAGTAAAAGACTGAGCCTTCGTCTTCTCGATCAGCTTATTGATGACAGAAGTAGTCAGAGGATCCAGTTCGCTCACGTCATCATCGCCTTCCAGATTCCTGAACAGATAATCGGCGAACTATTTTAAGCTGACCTGCGGACTTTTCCTGACCCTCACTTCAGCTAACGCTATCGCCGTCTGGTAATGGCAGGTCAAATCCCACAAAATCTTGTAACTTGCAGAGCACTTCTCCTTCATCTGCTTCAGCTGACGGTTGGTAGGGAAATACTCTTGGTACGGCGCGTCACCCATTGGCAGGCCAGATACCTTCATCATCTCATGGAGCGACAGGCCCAACTCCCCTTTCCTTGTCAAGAAGGTATTGATGTCCGGGTTGTAGATCTCTAGAAGCGTGAGGAAGTGATTCACGCTGATAGGAAGCCCGTACATGCTCGCTTGGATGGGGATATATAAGCCTTTCGCCTGAAGCTCCTGGCTCCACCGGCCGAGGACGTACTTAGTCATCCGCGTCCACCATCGGTCGTCGGTAGAGTGGACCCAACCAAAACATCGGTGAGGCTTTTGGCAACTCCCTTCCTATTCGGGCCAGCGATTCTTCATCAGACGCCTTTGACCATCACTCATTGTGAGTAGGCTGTCTTGACCCGGCGATTCGAGGTAAAGCCCATGAATGTAATCCCTATCGCTAGAGCACGGGGTAGCACCTTGGCTAACGCACTCCACAATGTAATGCCTCTCCTCGGTCAGCCTCCAAGACATATTCCTCTCGATTGATAAGTTGCGCAAGTGCACCAGCGAGTAATGGCAAGGGCAAGAAGGTAGGTGTAGATGAGTGCCTTCGCCTTCATCGGCCGGGACTTCGGTCGCGGGAGGATAGGGCTTCTAGGTGCACAGCGAGTCCCGAATAAATGCGGACTTCCTCATAACTTCGGTGGATCCAGCACTCTTTATAAGCGGAGCATCAGTCATCAGCCTCCGCAAATCACGACTCTCCCCATGTTTCAGCAATTCCAATAACTCTGGAGGAGCACTTGGGCCGAGCAGAGGAACGTCACTCACCAACAGCGCTTCATGAGAGGAGGAGAAAACAGTACTATGTAGTCCACTCGACTCGTGAGCAGCAAATGCCGTAGGAGGAAACTCAACTGCAAAACACAGAAAGATACGCCGAATAAGCCCAAAGAGCAATCTTTGGGTGTAAAGAGCACTTAGTTAAAATCAAAAAATCAAAAATGAGAGAATCCCAGCAATGACACCGACGCCTCGCCACCGTGAGAACACCCAAACAATGAATCTCATACTTTTGATTTTACGAGTGTTTTGACAATGCAAAACACTCGTTTAAGCCCGTGATCCTCACGAAGGGGACCTCGACTCTTCGAATGCCTGCAAAGGAGAACAATCGTGGATATCTATACAAAGATTTAGTTTTTCGACACAAACACAACTTATTTTAACAAAAGTGAGAAAAAGCTCACCCTCGGACGCAGGCGTTGGTTCTTCAACTTCAAAGCCCGGGGACAGATTTGCCCTTGGGAACCCGAGATCTCTTGGGAGACATGATAAAAGTTGAGTTTTTTTTTGGCTTAAACAAGGAAAAAACTCGGGTTTTGATGAAGGTAGAGACAAGAGAAGCTCAAAAGGCCAGGAAATGGGAGGCTAGAGTTCGGCTTTGATGTTGGATCAAGAAAAAGACCGATCTCGTGAAGAAAATCGATCAAAACTGGAGGAACCCTAACAAAACCGAAAGAAAACCCTAGATCTAGAGAGGATTCTCGAGCAAACTGTGAGATTTGAAGGGCTAAAGAGGATCTTTAAGCTTCTACAAAGGCAAGTAAGGGTTTTGGAGGAGTTTTGAATTCCAAGAGGCGGGTTGAAGTGTTGAGAAAGATCCTAACTGTCGGCTTATATAGGGCCAAACTGTCTCGCTTCTTCGAAAAGCGATAGCCTAATCACAAGACGCTTCTTCAAGCGCCGATCCCTAATCGCCATGCACACCCCTTCGACCGCGACAGTCCTAACTACCACGCACAACCTCTTCGAGCGCGACACCCCAAATTGCCGCGCATGAAGAGAGTCACCAAACTGTTTCGGCAACTTCAGGACTCGACGATTATCCTCCGCACGAGATTCGAAACAGTACATTCAAAGCAATTTGATTACAGATTACATTCCGAAGCTTTCCCGGAAGTCTGACAATGGGTAATTTATGTCCCAAGATGTTCAGTAAGCCGGACGATGTTTTTTTCCTCTAAATTCTCGAGGAACTCAATCACGACCCAAGTGGTGACCCTCAAGATGAAGATGATCAGTTCAAATTCGACTTCGTCATTTCAACCAGTTCCAATACAGATGCAACAGCTATCGACCCCAGAATATGGTTAGCGACGTCACGTAGCCAGGGTCCGAAAGCTGAAGCAAGATATAGGCCTTTTCTATAAAGTTCAACGTTGAACAGAAGCAAGGCATATCTTATCCAAAGTATTCCAGACCCCTCGATAAAATACAGTGGAGTTTGAAAACTTTGGAGGGGGTATCTGTAGGCATCGAAAATTGCTGAAGAGCCCCAAATGTGACTTAATCAAAAGAAGATCGAAGAACGACGTCGTCGGGATCTAAGGAAGTCGACCACGTGGTGAAACCAATGCGAGACACTTTGTTGTGTCTCGCCATAGCGAACACTTCCTTGTGTCTCGCCATTGGCGAACACTTTGTTGTGTCTCGCCATTGGCGAACACTTTGTGGTGTCTCGCCATTGGCGAACACTTTGTTGTGTCTCGCCATTGGCGAACACTTTGTGGTGTCTCGCCATTGGCGACACTTTCTTGTGTCTCGTCAAAAGCAGACACCAAGAGTGTCCAAATCGCGGCTCAAGAGTGTTCTATTAATGCTCGTGGGGCCCACTTGACTTTTTCAACGTAAGAGGATATTCAACCACGTTAGTGGGCGGTTACATGCTGAAAAAGCGCCCACTAAGCGTGAAAGTAGGGCATTGAGACGTGCCTAAAAAAAGGAGAAGCTGTTACAACAACCGAGATAGCCTAACTGCCTATCAGCGCCGACAGCTTGCTTCGTAAGAACCTTAAACTGCTGCGCCAACGGCGCACAGCTTTGGGTCGGTGACACTAACAACTGTCTCGGCCACTACGTATCTTCTACACGTTCTTTTCAGCAGTTTTGCCCCCGGAAGGCTATAAATGTCCCCCTACGTCCACCTGGGAGAGGGATCAGAGTTTTGGGGAGATAGAAAACATCGGAGATCAAAACTTTAAGCTAGAGCCTTGCGCAGAGAGAGAGAAGGAGATTTTGAATTTCAACACAATCAAAGGAGATTTTCAAGAACGTCATCCACGTAGAGATTCCTCGAGATTAAGCTTAGCCTTAATTCTTGGGAAGAGTAGATATCTTACCTTGCTAAGATATTTGCTTCAATTCTTATTTCCTTTGCGAAGCACCAACTCAACCCCGTCAATCCGACGATCGTTGCTCGGTGGTCCACGGACGGCCAGCGTCCCGTGCAGGCAAAGAACCCGCAAGGCGAGATCGCTACGTAGTGTATCCTGTTCGTGTTTGTAAGAGAGCGAGCCAATTTTCTTTGTAATTGAGAGATATACACGTGTAATCTTTTACTGTTTTGATTGTCAAAATGTTTTGTAATGGAAGCAACAAAGAGCCCCGTTCTCGGCGTAAACAGCCTGTTGTTTGTATGAAGGAATTTAAAGTGCTGGATGTTTGAGTCAACACATTCGTGGTTTGTGTAGAAGTTTTAATCAAGGTTTCTAAACCCTTCTCCATAATATTAAGACGTTTATCTTGATCAGAACTTTGAGGAGCATGATTTGTAGATTGATGAGGAGACTGATTTGGATATGACAGATTGGGTTGTTGAAAATTTGATGGAACTGTGTTTCCCCTAGGAAAGTGTTGGGTTGAAGAGTGATTAAAATTTTGGTTTTCGGAGAAGTTTCTCTGATTCCATGCAAAATTCGGATGATTTCTCCAACCTGGATTGTAGGTTGGAGAGAAAGGATCATTCATCGAGATCTTTGGAATCGGCGTTTATCGACCTAGTGGTGGCCGGGTCCTAAAGAGGACATTCCTCACGAAACATGAGATGGAGACAGACAGTTATGACAACCTGAGGCCGAAACTTGATTGATTTGAGCGGGAGCTCGTTCTTTGACTTCTAAAGCTTTTAACCTACGCATGATCGTCGCCATCTTTTCTTCAGAGGCTATATTCGTTTTTAGGGAAAGACCACTGGTTCTGGTTTGGGGAACTGATGAAACTCGGTCATCACAGTGTTCCCATTGCATGGTTTTCTCAGATAAACTCTCTAAAAATTTTCAAGCTTCATTGGCGTTTTTCTTCATGAAATCCCCTTGACACATTGATTCTAATGAAGTTTTTGAAGAATAATCCAATCCTTCATAGATGATTTGGCATAATCGCCACTTTTCAAGACCATGGTGAGGACATTGGATAAGAAGATCTTTGAATTTGTCAAAATACTTTCAAAAAGGTTCTCCCGGGATAATTTTAAAGTTCATTATGCTGTTCCTAAGCTTAACCGTTTTGTGGATCGGGAAGAATTTTTTTAGAAAAACGGTAACAAATTCATCCCAAGTTGAGATGGAATTTGTGGGTAAGCTATACAGCCATTTCTTAGCCTAGTCCTCAAGGGCAAAAGGAATAAATCGAAGTTTGATCGCATCCTCGGTTAAGTCCCTCATCTTGATCATGAGGCACACTTCTTCAAACTCGGAGATAAAGATATAAGCATCTTCAGTTTCAACTCCTAAGAATTTCGGAAGCATGTTTATAAAATGCGGTCTAAGTTTAAAATTGGTTCCATTTGCATCGTGGAGCTTAATGCACGAAGGGATTGCATTCCTAGTTGGGTAACATACATCTTGAAGAACGGGAGGATTGGGATTGGCCATTTCGTTTGGTTGAAGAGATGGATCACAATGAATTAAACGATTGGTATTATCCCTAACCCAAGTTTGCATACACCAAAATCAAAATTTTTTTTTATAAATTTTTTTTAAAAGAAAAAAGTAAAAGTTAGTTTTTTTAAAAAAGGAAAAGAGAAAAAGTTAAGAAGATGATGAGAAAAAGAAAAAGGAAAACTAACTAAAAGCAAATCAAGACAATCACTTTTCAATCACCCTAACCTAGGGTTAAGCCTAAACTCGACTTAGACCAGCTCCTAACCAGAAATTCCTTAAGTGAAAAGATTAAAGTTTACGTGGTTAGTTGGCCAGGTAAGGATAGTACTTGAGGGAGATCAAAGATCAATTAAGTACCTCGTTCCTTGCAGGACGCCTTACGCAATCCCTAAACCTTGCCTTAGACACCAACTAATCCAAATAAACTTAAACTGGTTCACTTAAGGATTCCGTGATCCTTAATGATCTCGAATCCTTGGGGTCCAACGTCTAATCAGTTTTAAGAGGCTTGGGTATGTGTAGTGAGGAATTAGTGATTTTTAGGATAAGGAAAGGATGATGAAATCCCTCACCTTATCTTGATTAATGGGTTTTGCCCTTAAAAATATTTTCAAGTGAGCGCCAAATCAAGATGCTCAAATCACTTTGGTGAATTCCTACTATTATATGAAATGCAACCCTAGAAATTAAAAGCAACTAAAAAGGATGCCAAAGTAAAAATCTTTTTTTAATTATGGTTAGCAACAAACAATGTGAGAGAGGTAAAATTGTTTGAGTTTATTATCTTGTTAGTCAAAGTCCAAGTGGAGGATAGATTTTATTATGGTGAACAAGAAAGAATGTCTATATATTTTTTCTTTTTTTATTAACCTAATTGTCTCTAGTTGTGATGAACTATCTAAATTGTGGAATTGAGAATACTAGAAAGAAGAGTTATCCACGCAAAAACAATCCAAAGCCTCGTTGGAGGCAAATCTTCAATCTCGAATCTTCAACTCTTAATCTTCAAGCTCCAAGTTCATTCACAAAAGAAAAACACACAAGTTAAAGAACTAAAATAGAAAAATTTTCTACTTAACACCGTTCCCCGGCAACGGCGCCAAAAACTTGATGTGGTAAAAACAGGATTACCTTTAAGTTGCAAGTATACAATCTTGATCAAGTTATAGTATATAAAGTTATCGATCCCACGAGGAACGTGAAGTAGTAGTTATCCAAGTTTGGTTCTTTTTAGATTATGTGCGCGACAATTAGGAGTTATTCAAGATAAAAGTAAAACATGGTGAAAGTGGTGGTGAAGAGGTTAGAGAGAGTGGTTGTGGATTATGCGCAATAAAACGAGGAAGAAAATGAGAGTGGAGAGATTAGAAAATGTGTGTGATAATAACGAGGAAGAAAGTGAGTGTGGAGGGATTTAAAGATGGAAGTGGTAAAGTGAAAATAAAAAGAAAATGAGTTTGAGAGATGGAAGTGATTGTGATTTGTGCAAATAAAAAGAAAAAGAAATCAAGAGAGGAAAAAGAAAATTAAAGGAAAACAAACAAATGAAAAGCAAGGATGAGAGGAAAATAAAAAGGTAAAGTATGGAGGATTAATTAAAGATATGAGGAATCTAGAGTAGATCCACTTAGCTTATCTCAATCTTATGGGAATAAGTTGGATTTGTTAGCTAGTTTCAAATAATCTCTAGGGATCCCACAAATATTAGCTCCACACTTAGAAAAGGGTAATTTCCTAGAGGGTTCTAGTCTCAAGGTAAATTAAAGAAAAGAAAAATCTATACTAGAAAGTAAATACAAGAATTAAAGACATTGCATGAAAGTAAATTGTATGAAAGTAAATCTAAGCTACAAAGCATATAAATAAACAAGAAGTGAAAGCGAAATGAAAAAAATAAAAAATCAACAACTCCTGATCTTCATCTCATCCTCCTTTTGGTCCTTGGACAAGAAGAAGAGAAAGGAAATTGAAGGGGTGAAAAATTTTATTTATTGTGTAACAAAGTTATAATTTTGGAAGGTCTTCTCAATTAAGAGTAACCCTCCTCCCCAAATGGAGTTTTACAAAATATTTCACACTCAAACCTCTCACCCTCTAACCCTATTTATAGAGTATTATAACCAATATCAACCCTTGGATTAAACTTGATCTCCAAGTTAATCAATTTCAGCCTTTAAATCGTAACAGAAAACTGGGTATCGATACTGGTATCGATACCCATATCAATACCGGTATTGATACTAGTATCGATACTTGGATCAAAAATCTAACTTGACAGATAGCTTCGTCTCGTCGAGATAGGCGATGTTTATATATTATATGTTAGATTCCGCCTTCCGGATTGGGAGATATCGTCATTTCTTTGCAACTAATCATCCAGAATATGATTTTGACTTGATTTCATTTCTTTTTTAATCCTTGTTTCTTCGACTTATGTAGATTGCTTGGCTTGATCCCGGGCTTCAATAAGAGGTTAAAAAATGAGAATATTTGAGTTCTTTTGGCTTTTATTCATTGATTCTTCATTAACACGCAAATTAAGAGAAAAATATGTTATTAGTGACATTTTTATTTAAATAAAATAGATAATTAGGTGTAAAATTGTAATAAAAATGTGATTATCAAATCTTAACCTTTAATTTAAACATATATATATATATATATATATATATATATATATATATATATATATATATATATATATATATATATATATATATATATATATAACCAATTTATAATAAATTAGTGTATCTTTTGTAATATCTTTAGTAACTAATACAAATCACAAATAATATCAAATCCCATAATCTCATTCAGGCATTTCTTTTCAAAATGAAAAAATAATTTTTGGTTTTCTATTTTCACGTAAACAAAATATTCACCAAAAAATCCCGATCTCCGATTTTTTCCGATCTTTGAAAAATACATCAAGTATTTAATCTAGCTCCATCCAATATTTATTTTATTTTAATTTTTATATTATTTTTTATTTTAATTGTTATCGAAATTGTTTTTCAGATCGTCGGTTTTAATTCCTATAAACTATTCTCCCATATTTTATCTACAACCCAAGGCAATTTTTCTTGGAGAAATACTATCCAGGTATTTATTATGCTTCCCTCAATTAGTTATTTCTAATTTTATATGTTTAATTATTATTATTTATATCTAATAGTTGTTGTTTTAATTTTTCTCGGAAAAAATTGCATGCAAAAAATAATCCCCATTTTTTATCTTTAACTCATGGCTCTTTTATTGCTTGGAGGAAAATAATTTAGGTATTTAATCTACCCTGTCCAATATAAGTTTTATTTTAATTTGTGTAGTATTTTTTGGTTTTAATTGTTATCAAAAATATTATTTTGTTGGGATCTTGAGTTTTAATTCGATAAACAATTCTCTAATATTTTATCTACAATCCAAGGCACTTTTACTTGGAGAAATATTATTCAAGTATTTATTCTACAACCCTTGAACAATTATTTTTAATTTAATATGTTTAAAATTTTTATATTTAATTGTTGCATTTTTATTTATCTCGGGTAAACATTATTGCATGAAAATAAATCGGTGATTTTTATCTTCAATCCACGACACTTTTGCAGCTTGGAGAAAATAATTTAGGTATTTAATATACCTTTATCATGATTATTTAATTTTATTTTAATATATTTAATATTTTTATATCTAATAGTTATTTTCAATCATAATTTGATGCATATTTTGATTCAATTTTCTAGCCTTGGTTTATTGAATATGTTAGAATAAAATATATTGATTTTTTAAAAATTACAATTATAAAATATATTTTCTGATACTAATTTTGAATTTTGGATTTTTAATTTTATAAATTTGTGAAAGTTTATTAAATTCAAAATTATTCATGTAAATCAAGAGTTCGTGAATTCAAAATATATGAGAATTTTTGGATTTTAAATATGATGACTGAAATTAAATCTTTATAAATTATTTTCCTAATTTTTAAATTTTAAATTTTAATTTGGATTTTTTCATTTTAAAATATTTTTGAAAATATATTTTTGGTTTTAAAATATTTCTGCAATTAAACTTTTTCCCAAATAAATTAGTTTCCAAAATTTGCAAATTTAATTGATTTATTTATTTTTTGTTTTTAGATAGTTGTGAAAAGTTATTTTCATACCAAATAAATTGCATTAAAAATAAAATTAATTTCAGTAAAAGTGAATTAAATAATACCAAAATTTTAATAAATTTTAAATTACTAAATTAATCTTACCAAATACAAATTAGGCATTGCAACTACCAAATATTACTTTAATTTAACTGTCTAATTTAGATCAAGTTCAAAATTTTTAAATTATTTTAAATTATTTTAGTTTCAAAATATTTTTGAAATAATGCCAAAATTTTAGTAAATTTCAAATTACCAAATTAATCTTACCAAATACATGTTACCAATTTAAACTACCAAATCCTATTTTAATTTAACTACCTAATTTAGATCGTGTTCACAATTTTTCAGATTATTTCAAATTATTTTAATTCAAAATATATATCTAAAATAATACCAAAATTTTAGTAAATTTCAAATTACCAAATTAATATTACGAAATACAAGTTACCAATTTAAACTACCAAATCTTACTTTATTTTAACTACCTAATTTAGATTGTGCTCCAAAATTTCAAATTATTTCAAATTATTTTAATTAGAAATATTTTTGAAATAATACCAAAATTAAAATAAATTTCAAATTACCAAATTAATATTACTAAATACAATTTACCCATTTAAACTACCAAATCTTACTTTAATTTAACTACCTAATTTAGAGCGTGTTCATAATTGTGAAAATTTAATCTGTATTTTTAAATAATTTTGAAATTATAATTTTTACCCAAATAATTTAGTTATGAATTTATAAATTTTAATTTCAATTTTTAGCTTTTATATAGTTGTAAAATTTTATTTTCCTAATTTTCAAATTTAATTTGGATTTTATTCTATTTTTAAATAGTTGTGAATATATATTTTTGGTTATTTAAAATATTTCTATAATTAAAATAATCTTAAATTTTAAATTTTAAACCAAAATAATTTAGTTTCCTAATTTAAAATTTTAATTAGAATTTTTATTTTTATTTTTATATAATTGTGAAAATGTAATTCACATTTTAAAATATTTTTGAAATTTAAAATTTTACCCAAATAATTTAGTTACCAATTTATGTCAACAACTTTTGATTTCATGATTAACATAGGTCTCTGCTAGAATATGGAAGATATAGAAGGTAGTATGCATTTATCCAAGTACCGACGTATGCGACGTCTTGAAATCATAAAGATCAAGGCATGGAGATAACATAAATGCTTTAGATGATCGGGAAAATAGTGTTGATTTAAAAAGCAAGGAAGCTAGAAAACATCTTAAAGATATTAGAAATGCAAAGAGAAACAATAAAAATTCTGGATCAATCTGCCTTTGCGAGATGTCCTCTTGGAAATATAACTAATCAAGTGATGCATGTTAGATCGTATGATACACATTAGGATACGGTAAACTTTGATACTTATGGCGTCGAAAATCAATATCGTGAAGGAAATGGTATATTATATGCAAATACTTTGTAACATTACCTTATAATATTGTTATCTTTCATTGATTTTTGAATTTTAACTTATAATTTTACTTATTATGCTTCTTTCAAGATTGAAAAAATTTGGGTGAGCATGGAAATGTAATTTATAGTATCTAAAATTAAATATGTTTTATCGATTTATTATATTTATATTTGTTTATTTATTTAAATTATTATTATGAAACTGAAATTAACTATTTAGTCATTAATTTATTAAATTATTATTTATTTACTTTTTAATATATTATTATATAACTAAATTTAAGAGGTTTAAATTTAAGTATTTATTTTCGGTTTTGTTATAATAATATTTATTTAATTATTTTAATTAATTAAATAAAATATATATTAGTTAGATTTTATAGAGAATAATTACATATAATAATATGGATAATTATGGTAACATTAAGTCAAGAATTATTTTATATTTTTCAACAGTTAAAATTAGTATTTAAACCATATTTTATAAAATATTATTATATTAAACGAAAATTATATTAAATGAATCTTATATTGATTGAAAACTATATTAACCGAAAATATGTACATTGTATATAAACAATTTTGAAGGTAATTAGGATTTGCTTAGATAACATTTTTTCAACATGTAATAAATTGATTACATATTTTCAATTATGATAATTGCAGATAATATCATTGCATAAATTAAGCTAAGTTTAGGCGTATTATAAATTATTTATTATTTTGTTTATTATCATTTATCAATTGTTAATCTAGGAAAAAACTAAATCAATTATTGATATGGAATTTTTATAATTTAAGTGACTGACATACTATTTTGCTAATTATTAATAATTTGTAAGATTTTATAAAATTATATTATGATATTTTATTAATTATGGTCAATAATTTTATTAATTCTCATTATCCAAATAATTTAAAATTATATTCATATTAAATTAATTTGTGGACATTTTATCGGGATGTCGGGATAAAATAATAAAATTGTAGCATACACGCTATTAAATGAGCTTTGAGTAGATGAAAATGATGTCATCTTGAAAGGAAAAATCACTCGAATATGGGAAGGACAAAATACAAATACTAGAATCTCATTGGAATTAACTTTATTCTCCTTGATAATGAGGTGCATTTAAAATTTTATATATACTAATATTTGTAATTTTAAATAATACAAATTTACTTTAATTATGATGTGTTTTATTTAATTTTTAAAGAACACTCATGTACATGATTTTTGCCGTAAGAATGATGCATTACACTGAGAAAATTAATACAAGAAGGAAAAATTCATATTTTCTCAAACGTAAAGGTTGTTACTGCAAATAAGATGTACAAACCAAGAAGCACTCCAAGATCGATTCATTTTGTAATCGCACAAACATCAAGGTTTTATAGGAGGATGATGATGATATAGAAAAATTCAATTTAAATTTCTTCCTTAGAGAGAGATTGAATCAAGAATCGATTCAAAAGAATTTCTTATAGGTATGTATTAAATTTATATTCCTCATAGATTATTATATATGTCAAATTATACTAAATTTTAGAAGGTCGACTTGGCTCGAGGAGAAGGGCGACTCTGGCGAGAAGGTCGACTTGGCTCGAGGAGAAGGGCGACTCTGGCGAGAAGGTCGACTTGGCTCGAGGAGAAGGGCGACTCTGGCGAGAAGGTCGACTTGGCTCGAGGAGAAGGGCGACTCTGGCGAGAAGGTCGACTCATCTTGGCGAGAAGGTCGACTTGGCTCGAGGAGAAGGGCGACTCTGGCGAGAAGGTCGACTCATCTTGGCGAGAAGGTCGACTTGGCTCGAGGAGAAGGGCGACTCTGGCGAGAAGGTCGACTTGGCTCGAGGAGAAGGGCGACTCTGGCGAGAAGGTCGACTTGGCTCGAGGAGAAGGGCGACTCTGGCGAGAAGGTCGACTTGGCTCGAGGAGAAGGGCGACTCTGGCGAGAAGGTCGACTTGGCTCGAGGAGAAGGGCGACTCTGGCGAGAAGGTCGACTTGGCTCGAGGAGAAGGGCGACTCTGGCGAGAAGGTCGACTCATCTTGGCGAGAAGGTCGACTTGGCTCGAGGAGAAGGGCGACTCTGGCGAGAAGGTCGACTCATCTTGGCGAGAAGGTCGACTTGGCTCGAGGAGAAGGGCGACTCTGGCGAGAAGGTCGACTTGGCTCGAGGAGAAGGGCGACTCTGGCGAGAAGGTCGACTTGGCTCGAGGAGAAGGGCGACTCTGGCGAGAAGGTCGACTTGGCTCGAGGAGAAGGGCGACTCTGGCGAGAAGGTCGACTTGGCTCGAGGAGAAGGGCGACTCTGGCGAGAAGGTCGACTTGGCTCGAGGAGAAGGGCGACTCTGGCGAGAAGGTCGACTTGGCTCGAGGAGAAGGGCGACTCTGGCGAGAAGGTCGACTTGGCTCGAGGAGAAGGGCGACTCTGGCGAGAAGGTCGACTTGGCTCGAGGAGAAGGGCGACTCTGGCGAGAAGGTCGACTCATCTTGGCGAGAAGGTCGACTTGGCTCGAGGAGAAGGGCGACTCTGGCGAGAAGGTCGACTTGGCTCGAGGAGAAGGGCGACTCTGGCGAGAAGGTCGACTTGGCTCGAGGAGAAGGGCGACTCTGGCGAGAAGGTCGACTTGGCTCGAGGAGAAGGGCGACTCTGGCGAGAAGGTCGACTTGGCTCGAGGAGAAGGGCGACTCTGGCGAGAAGGTCGACTTGGCTCGAGGAGAAGGGCGACTCTGGCGAGAAGGTCGACTTGGCTCGAGGAGAAGGGCGACTCTGGCGAGAAGGTCGACTCATCTTGGCGAGAAGGTCGACTTGGCTCGAGGAGAAGGGCGACTCTGGCGAGAAGGTCGACTTGGCTCGAGGAGAAGGGCGACTCTGGCGAGAAGGTCGACTTGGCTCGAGGAGAAGGGCGACTCTGGCGAGAAGGTCGACTTGGCTCGAGGAGAAGGGCGACTCTGGCGAGAAGGTCGACTTGGCTCGAGGAGAAGGGCGACTCTGGCGAGAAGGTCGACTTGGCTCGAGGAGAAGGGCGACTCTGGCGAGAAGGTCGACTTGGCTCGAGGAGAAGGGCGACTCTGGCGAGAAGGTCGACTTGGCTCGAGGAGAAGGGCGACTCTGGCGAGAAGGTCGACTTGGCTCGAGGAGAAGGGCGACTCTGGCGAGAAGGTCGACTTGGCTCGAGGAGAAGGGCGACTCTGGCGAGAAGGTCGACTTGGCTCGAGGAGAAGGGCGACTCTGGCGAGAAGGTCGACTTGGCTCGAGGAGAAGGGCGACTCTGGCGAGAAGGTCGACTTGGCTCGAGGAGAAGGGCGACTCTGGCGAGAAGGTCGACTTGGCTCGAGGAGAAGGGCGACTCTGGCGAGAAGGTCGACTTGGCTCGAGGAGAAGGGCGACTCTGGCGAGAAGGTCGACTTGGCTCGAGGAGAAGGGCGACTCTGGCGAGAAGGTCGACTTGGCTCGAGGAGAAGGGCGACTCTGGCGAGAAGGTCGACTTGGCTCGAGGAGAAGGGCGACTCTGGCGAGAAGGTCGACTTGGCTCGAGGAGAAGGGCGACTCTGGCGAGAAGGTCGACTTGGCTCGAGGAGAAGGGCGACTCTGGCGAGAAGGTCGACTTGGCTCGAGGAGAAGGGCGACTCTGGCGAGAAGGTCGACTTGGCTCGAGGAGAAGGGCGACTCTGGCGAGAAGGTCGACTTGGCTCGAGGAGAAGGGCGACTCTGGCGAGAAGGTCGACTCTTCTGGCGAGAAGGTCGACTTGGCTCGAGGAGAAGGGCGACTCTGGCGAGAAGGTCGACTTGGCTCGAGGAGAAGGGCGACTCTGGCGAGAAGGTCGACTTGGCTCGAGGAGAAGGGCGACTCTGGCGAGAAGGGCGACTCTGGCGAGAAGGTCGACTTGGCTCGAGGAGAAGGGCGACTCTGGCGAGAAGGTCGACTTGGCTCGAGGAGAAGGGCGACTCTGGCGAGAAGGTCGACTTGGCTCGAGGAGAAGGGCGACTCTGGCGAGAAGGTCGACTTGGCTCGAGGAGAAGGGCGACTCTGGCGAGAAGGTCGACTTGGCTCGAGGAGAAGGGCGACTCTGGCGAGAAGGTCGACTCTTCTGGCGAGAAGGTCGACTTGGCTCGAGGAGAAGGGCGACTCTGGCGAGAAGGTCGACTTGGCTCGAGGAGAAGGGCGACTCTGGCGAGAAGGTCGACTTGGCTCGAGGAGAAGGGCGACTCTGGCGAGAAGGTCGACTTGGCTCGAGGAGAAGGGCGACTCTGGCGAGAAGGTCGACTTGGCTCGAGGAGAAGGGCGACTCTGGCGAGAAGGTCGACTTGGCTCGAGGAGAAGGGCGACTCTGGCGAGAAGGTCGACTTGGCTCGAGGAGAAGGGCGACTCTGGCGAGAAGGTCGACTTGGCTCGAGGAGAAGGGCGACTCTGGCGAGAAGGTCGACTTGGCTCGAGGAGAAGGGCGACTCTGGCGAGAAGGTCGACTTGGCTCGAGGAGAAGGGCGACTCTGGCGAGAAGGTCGACTTGGCTCGAGGAGAAGGGCGACTCTGGCGAGAAGGGCGACTCTGGCGAGAAGGTCGACTTGGCTCGAGGAGAAGGGCGACTCTGGCGAGAAGGGCGACTCTGGCGAGAAGGTCGACTTGGCTCGAGGAGAAGGGCGACTCCTCTGGCGAGAAGGTCGACTCGGCCTGGCGAGAAGGTCGACTTGGCTCGAGGAGAAGGGCGACTCTGGCGAGAAGGTCGACTTGGCTCGAGGAGAAGGGCGACTCCTCCTGGCGAGAAGGTCGACTCGGCCTGGGGAGAACGGCGACTCCTCCTGGCAAGAAGGTCCACTCGGCCTGGCGAGAAGGTCGACTCGGCTTGGCGAGAAGGTCGACTCTTCCTGGCGAGAAGGTCGACTCTTCTGGCGAGAAGGGCGACTCTGGCGAGAAGGTCGACTCTTCTGGCGAGAAGGTCGACTTGGCTCGAGGAGAAGGGCGACTCTGGCGAGAAGGTCGACTTGGCTCGAGGAGAAGGGCGACTCTGGCGAGAAGGTCGACTTGGCTCGAGGAGAAGGGCGACTCTGGCGAGAAGGTCGACTTGGCTCGAGGAGAAGGGCGACTCTGGCGAGAAGGTCGACTCTTCTGGCGAGAAGGTCGACTTGGCTCGAGGAGAAGGGCGACTCTGGCGAGAAGGTCGACTTGGCTCGAGGAGAAGGGCGACTCTGGCGAGAAGGTCGACTTCGGCTGGCCGAGTCAAGCCGAAATTGAATTTCGTGCCTTTGCACTAGGGATGCCTCGACCTCGTGCCTTGGGTATACTCACGATGACACCAAGGTCTTGGTTTAGCCTAGGAAGACGCCAAGGTCTTTAGCCTTACTTATCCAGGGCAGAAGTTCTTGACTGCTTGGACTGGAAGGGATGCTTGCCTCAGCCTGACTGGGAAGGGTGGGAAGGAACTCTTGTCTCGGCCTGGAGAAGGGTTGCCTGCCTCGGCCTAGCGGGAAGGGACACCTGTCTCAGCTTTGGGAGAAGGGTCGCTTGCCTCGGCCTAGCGGGAAGGGACGCATGTCTTGGCCCAGGGAGAAGGGTCGCTTGCCTCGGCCTGGCGGGAAGGGACGCCTGTCTCGGCCCGAGGAGAATGGTCGCTTGTCTTCGCCTGGTGGGAAGGGAAGCATGTCTTCGCCTGGCTGGGTCGATTTGGGGTGCGGTCTACTTGAGACACGTGTCAACCAGTTGAATGTGATTAATACTTGATTAGTTGCAGGTTATATATATATATATATATATATATATATATATATATATATATATATATATATATATATATATATATATATATATATATATATATATATATATATATATATATTGGAGTAAGGAATATGAGGTGGCTCATTTAGTAAAATGAGCTCCCACTCACAAACATCATACCCCACACTCAATTGATGTGACCACTAAGTGGGTTTAAACACTATACACATTAGTGGGTAGCTCATTTTACTAAATGAGGTGGCTCATATTCCTTTTGCCTATATATATATATATATATATATATATATATATATATATATATATATATATATATACACTATGATAATTTATATTTGTATGTTTAATTACAAACTTGCAATAATTAAAGATATACATAATATTATATATTTTCTAAATTATTATATTTTTGTTCATTTTCTTTTGGCAGTGGAGGATTGACAAGCCTTTCGTCCACGTATGCTACAAAGTTTTATATAAACCTGAGTGATAATAAGGATGTTGTTCAAACTTAGTGGTATTTTGTAATTTTTTTATGAAATAATATAATTCTATTTTCATAAAATTTATTCAATTATGAGAATTACCATTATAAGTAATTATTTTACTTATCTTTTTTCTCAGTTCTTTTGATGTGCTAGCTCAATACCAAAATTTTGAGACTGGAACAAGATCGCTAAACACACAAGTCAAGTTTAAAATCGGCGATGGTACAACTGACGATATTTTTAAAGTAAAGGAATTGAACGACGACTATGTAAGTAAATTTTAATTAATTTTAGTATTGAGTTATTTGCTAAATTTTATATATATTCAATTATAGTTTTTAACACTATGTATATAAGAAACACGATACAATGATGAGAGCTGTTTTATTATTATACAATATACTTGGTACATTTCATTTAAATCGCTAAAATGATGTATACAAAATTTAAATTAAACTTAAATTATAATACAACAATTAGATAAATACATTACATAGACCTACAAATGTTAATACTTTAATTCATTTATCATGCACTTTATTTTTGTTGTTTTTTATAATTCACTTGATGATGAATATATTGTTTATCTATACTATTTTTAGGAGAAATATTTTTTTTGCAATGCTCAAATTATGAGAATTGAGAAGATGTCGGGTTGGCGATGTCCTTCTCATGCTGATTACAATAACAAGTTGAAAAAGATCAATGGAGTTCTTTACTACAATCGTCATAAAAAGGAAATCAAATATGTAGAAGAAAGGTAAATAGGATATTATAGATTTTATAAATATAAATTATTTACAGTTTAGAAAAATTAAATTGAATAAAAAATATTTAACGCGAATATGTATTTAACTTTAGGTACAAACTTACCTTACAAGTGACGGATGGAACATGCATCACTATATTTGTAATATTCCATCATGATGTTCTTCGTTTGATGAAAATTAGCCCTTCAGAATTAACAACTTCGCTCGCTTTGGTAAATTATATCAAAATTAAATTAAAGTTATAATACGTTTTCAATTTAATAGATGAAATTGAAAATTATTTTTATATTTGCTTAAACAGGATGCAAAAAATAAGGAGATTCCACTTGCTATCAAGAGATTAATCGGTAGAAATATGCGTTTCCATGTTAAGATTATAGAGTTTAACACAAGTAAATGCATTGAAGAATACACGGTTATTAAAATCATTAATGATGATATGGACGATGAAAAACTCAACAGGCTGTTATTGCTAACTGATGAAAAGGTAACATTTCGATAATCTTATTAATAACATTATATTCCACAATTTTATGCAATGTATTCATTATTCTAAAACTAAATTTATTTTTATCAAAGGATGAAAAATTACTCGATATGATGCTGGTTGATGGCGATGATAGTCAATCAATTGAATATACTCCAGACTTATCGACACCTGAAAATACTTTTGATAAAAATACTAAGAAGAAGGTTTTTGCTAAATTTAATATTAGTTTCTTTATTTTAAAAATTAAATCATGTTTATGTTATTTTAAGGCGAATGTATTACTATCACAAGATGAGAAACCAATTGAATTGAATAAGGATGGTACCATTGATAATCAATCTGTTGAATTAAATCCAGACTTATCCACACCGATATCCACCACTAATAGCAAAGGCAAAAAGAAGATTTTAGATGTATCACCTATTGCTACACTTGACTCTTCTATATTTAAAACCCCACCTACAAGCGGTGAAAAAATAAGGATACAATCAGGTTGGCTTATTTATACATTAATAAATTTTAATATATAATTTTTAAATGTTAAATTTACTAAATAAACATGTTTTTATTTTACGAAATGGACAAAGAACCAGCTCTTTCAACTTTGAGGAAGAGGATTAAGGCGGAGAAAAATAATTAAAAATTATTGAAGCTTTTCTTAATGTTTTGCTTATTACATCTTATGATTGGTTGATTGATTGAGAACTTTTGTTTGGTGATACATCATTTGCGAACAATATTTTTAAACATTAAACTGTCTTATATCTTAGTTTCATTCAAAGTTGTATTTAGGTATATTTTGATTATCTTTATTTTATTCATTTATTATGAAAAAATTAGTTTAAATGATCTTAATTTTAATTATATCTTTATATAAGTTATTCAATATCATTATTTCCAAGTGAGGACATATTCTCTAACCTCAATAGGGTGGCGGATGGTGTGCTTCAAGGGGTTGAGGCATTAGATCTTTTAAATTATATTCGGATAAGAGTGATTGATCACAACAAAATATAGATGAATTGCGATAAAATCGTGCTTAGCACGGGCTAAAATACTAGTTAAAAATTAATGCCAATTATCAAGTTAGTGCATTATAGCGTAGAAAATATAGATTATTTACAATAATAGTAAAATAACACTTCATTTGCACTATATATATATATATATATATATATATATATATATATATATATATATATATATATATATATATATATATATATATATATATATATATATATATATATATAAATTAAAACTCAATACAACATTTATTGTAAGTAATCGACAGTGGATTTGGATTTAGATATATATCTATATAATAAAATACATATATTTAAACAGTATTTGAGTTTAATTTCCTATAAAAACGTTGCATACTATTTTTTTGCATGGTAAATGTTATCAATTTATGATATAACATGACAAAGAACTCCTAGCTACCATTATAGAATAGTATTGTCCGTGGTGACACCAAGAATTTCGGAAAGGAGATTCAAAATAAGTAATAATTAAACATGACTGTCTATAATTTTTTGTGAGATTAATTAGAATATAAGCGTCATGAGTTGAGCTAGGCTACTATTAATAGTATTCAACATGCAGATATTATCAACCCAATTTTAAAATCAAAACCCAAAAATAAAAATCCGAACGGTAGATGTGATCTACTACACATGAACTAGTTAGAAATAAAATTTCAAATGATTTTGATGTGTTTTGAATTATATATCAAGAGGCGAAAATTAACCAACTTCATGAAAATTCTGAAACGTTGATTTTGACGACATATGTTAAATGGGTTAATGATGATGAAATCCTTTAGAATTTTATTTCTAACTGGTTCAAGTATGGTAGATCACATCTATTAGTTTGGATTTTCATTTTGGGTTCCAATTTTCAAAATTGGGTTAATAGTATCCATGTTGGATACTATTGATAGTAGTCTAGCTCAACTCTAAACATCATTGCATAACAAAAATTTCAAAATTAATTTCAAGTTAGATTAGTTTACAATTCTTCTTCTTTTTGTTTCTTGAAACTATTTAATGACATCCTCTTTATTAATGCTACATAATATATTTTTTCAATATGAGATATTAAATAATTATTCATACACTCATCTCCCATTCAGTTTACAAAAATATTTCTTTTTAAAAGAGTTTTTAGTAAAGATAATAAAAATATACAAATGTGTTTGGTATTAAATTGCTTTGAAGAATACCAATCAAAAGTACGAAGTAAGAACTATGTTTGTTGTATCTTCTATGACTAGACATGTATTGGTGCAATTCATACACCCACAAGGAAATAAAGCAAAAGAAAACAAATGTATATTGTCGATAACTCTCATCGTCAGTACACTTGTTTCTTCTCTAAAATATTATTAGCTCTTATTACCTCACAATTCAAGAATAGAAAGTTGTTTGTGATTTATTTTTCTTAAAATATTTTTTTAGGAAAATACGTCGTTGGCGCACATACAACAATGTCAACAATCACAACTACTGCATCTTTGGCACACATGGGAATCGAACCCAAGTTCCCCCACCGGCGGCGAGACGGCTTTGCCATGCCATCTACTGGGCTGCCCCATTTTTCTTAAAATGTTAAATCATAGAAATGATAAATGTTAATAAACAAGTTAAAAAGTTCGAAATGCCGGTGACAGTATATATGACCATAATTTTTGTAATATATTGGAAACGCAACCATGATTATTTAGATAAGAAGGAATACAGAATCCTATTGAGGCTTATAGTTTCACCAATAACAAATAACTCATTGAGTCTGATATTAATCTAATGGGACACACAAACTGCATCATTGTAAAATAACCTTAAGAATCAGAGAACTTAGTTGGAGACTAAAATCAACATCAGCAGCTTTCATGGTAAAATTTCACACAATCGAAACCTTAATCATTCATTGGTTAAAATGTTAGATCATCTCTCCAATTCTTTAATTTTAATAGAAATTAAATTGGTTACAAGAAATTTAATTTATGTATAGTTTTTGTATATCAAGAGAGATCTATGGACTCTTTGGACGCAATACAGCTCTGCCCCTTTGTGTGGTTGTGATGAACATATATTAGCTTAATTTTTAGAGAATTGATTAATGTATGCTATTAGCAGGATTTGAACTGCACGCTTCTTTCACACTTAGAAAAGGATTCACCACTGTATTCTAGTGGTACTCTCATGAATTGATATCTCATAAATAAAAGGCTCTTGTTGATTTGATTATCACATTTAAGAGGTAAAATATTAATTTATTAGTTGAAGGATTTAACATGATAAGTTTTCAGGAAATATGCTTTGTATAATAGCTCGCAAATAACAATGAAGACTATCTGACTGGTTTTAATACACTAATATAGTTCATGTGCATTGCATGTGGACATACTTGTTTTATATTATGAATTTTTTCTTGGCCAAAAAAAAAAAAAAAAAAAAAAAAAAGAATGAATGAATGAAAGGAAGAAAGAAAGTGAATTGAAGAAAAAATAAACAATTAAAGTAAAGCATGATAAAGAAGTTTAGTGTTTATATAAATATTCTATATATTTATATGTATGGTATCAATTTTATCATGTAATATATATTGAAGTAAACATAATATGATTATATTATAATTAGTCTACAATTATTTATTTCCATTATTATTAAATTAAAATATTTAATATACTATAGTTCATTTTGTCCATGCATATAGAACTATCTGCTATGAGAACGTGGTTCCAGTGCACTTTTGAACAACTCTAATTGGTCTTCTCTATCACAAGTTGAACAGACTTCATTAATGGCCATAGTCGATGCAAACGAAGTGAAACATGCATTATTCTCAATGAAAGGATTAAAGGCTCCGGGGCCTGATGGGATCCAACCTATATTCTTGCAAAGAAACTGGGAGACAATCAAAGGTAAATTAGTTAAGTTTGTTTATTAAGCTTTTTCAGATGGCCACTTCAACCCTGATCAATGCAAGGCTCTTATTACTTTGATCCCTAAAAAGGACAACCAAACCTCCATGGTAGATTTCAAACCTATAAGTCTACTAAATACTACATATAAGGTTCTCTCAAAAGTAATAGTTGGAAGAGTAAGACCTTTATTACAAAACTTGGTGAATCCGTTCCAAAGTAGCTTTCTGCCTGGAAGAAGCACCACCGACAACATTATAGTTTCTCAAGAAATGGTTCATACTCTGATGCATATGAAGGGTCGCCAAGGAAGTATTGTTCTTAAAATAGATTTGCATAAAGCTTTTGACAGTGTTAGCTGGGACTTCTTGCAGGAAACTCTCACTGATTTTAGTTTCCCAAAAGCTTTGATAGACTTGATAATGTTTTGTGTTTCATCAAGCCAATCCTCAGTCATCTGGAATGGGGAAGCCTTACCTTACTTTGCTGCTCAACGTGGTCTTAGACAGGGTGACCCACTATCATCCTATCTTTTTATATTGGTGATGGAAAAGCTCTCTCAAATGATACAGGAAAGGGTGAACAGTAAAGAGTGGAAACCAGTTAAGATTTCAAAAAGTGGACTTGCTCTCTCACATTTGTTTTTTGCTGATGACTTGATGTTATTTGCAAAGGCAGAAATGGCTCAATTGGGAGTAGCCATGGATTGCTTAAATGCTTTCTCTTCCACTTCGGGCTTAACTATCAATTTACAGAAGTCCAAAATATTTGTGTCTCCTAATATCTCAAGGCAATATGCACACATCTTGAGTGATGGTTGTGGTATTCCACTTACTTCAGACCTTGGAATCTATCTTGGTGTACCCATTATACATGGTAGACGCCCCAGAACTATGTATGCAAGAATTGTGGATAAAATCAGAAATAGAATGGCATCCTTAAAACAAAAATTACTTTCAAGAGCAGGAAGAAGGGTGTTGGTTTAGTCGGTTATGAGCTTCATTCCCATCTATACGATGCAAACCACTCTCTTACCAGCTTCATTATGTAGACAACTTGACAGGATAAATCAAAATTTTCTTTGGGCCGGTGAAGAAAATTGCTCTAGCAACCATCTCGTCAACTGGGAAAGGGTTTGTATGCCGAGAAGAGATGGGGGTTAGGATTGAGAGATGCTCGTGACATCAACATCTCTCTGTTGACCAAGGTTGCTTGGGCTATTGAATCGAATACCAGCTCTCTTGTCTGTGATGATCTTGTGGGCCAAATACCTCAAAAAAGAAGAATTTTCCAAGGCCATTGTCAGATCATATTACTCCTCAACATGGAAGGAAATTTTGCAATGCAAAAGCTACTTGGAGATGGGGACAAAATGGATCATTGGATCAGGTTCAAAGGTAAACTTTTGGCTAGACAGATGGGTGAGTAACATGCCTTTGATTCAATGCTTAGAGGAGGGGACCCCTACAAACAACACAAGTGTCATGATGGCAAATTTCATCGATGAAAATGGCGAGTGGAAATTGGATAGTCTAAGCAACTTACTACCATCCTCAAAGATTAATGAAGTGTGTTCTGTTCCTTTGCCCAAATCGACAACCCGTGATGATGTGAGAGCTTGGAGTGGTGAAAGAGATGAGACTTTCTCTGCAAGATCAGCATACCGACTCATCCAAGAGAATAAAGGGGCAAGAAACAAGGTTGATCATAGATGGCTTTGGAAGATTAAATATCCAGAAAGAATAAAGATGTTGATTTGGCTGCTATTTGGTGATAGGCTCAACACAAATGAGAATAGAGTGAAGAAGGGCATGGCTTCAAATGGTTCTTGCACCAGATGCAATGTTGGTTTGGAATCAGCTCTGCATACCTTCAGAGACTGTTCCTTCGCAAAAGATGTGTGGAGGCATTGGGAAACCATTTCCACACTGCCAGGTCACTTCTTCTCCTTACCACTTAAAGATTGGATTCTTATCAATTGCTCCTATAATAGTCTAGATTCAAATAATTGTTCATGGAATTTATGTTTTTGTCTAACAATTTGGGGACTTTGGGTAAGTAGAAATGCCTTAGTCTTTCAACAAAAATAAATTTCTGCTGTTCAATTATTTTGTAAAGCTAGGGCCTATGCAAATGACGTGAAGAAGGCAACTTGCTCAACAACTAGAATGACGCACACGCCAAGATGGATATCCTGGCACCCCCCGGTCAGGGACAATTCATGTTAAACACTGATGGCGCCATGAAGAAAGAAGATAACAAAGCATCTATAGGTGGCTTATCGCGAGATCACAACGGACATTGGCTGCAAGGTTTCTTGGTGAACATTGGCTCAACCAACAGTTTGTTAGCTGAACTATGAGCGGTTCGTGAAGGGCTTATCCTTGCCAAAAGACCGGGAATACAACCCTCCTAGTGCATTTCGATGGTACATGGCAGTCCATCTCATCAAAATGGCGTTCCCTCTTCGCACCCATGCTCTACCTCGTGAATGACCGCCAATTAATTAGCGGTAGTGAGTTCTTAATGTGAGTCACATACTTCGTGAAGGCAACAAGTGTGCGCACAAGATGGCGAATTTGGCACAACTATGTGATCCGGTGTTCATGTTTTAGAAGACCCTCCAGTGAACTCCTTCATTTGTTGGAGGATGATGCCAACAGAGTGGCTACTCTTAGAACCTAACCAGCAGTAGCTGGTCCTTATGTACAAAAGAAAATAGAACTATCTGCTATTTAATAATGGTAGTATGATAGAATGTATAATGATAAGAAAAATTAAATATAAAAAATAAAATAAATATATGCATAAAACTCGGCTCACATGGAAAAGAAATTGACGAGAATTCAGTTTATAAACTATATATATATATATATATATATATATATATATATATATATATATATATATATATATATATATATATATATATATATATATATATATATATATATATATATATATATGTGTGTGTGTGTGTGTGTGTGTGTGTTTGAATTTCTTAAAGTGCAATAGAGATTTTAAATCAAGGAGGTATGATTGTGCTTAGCACGAGCTAAAATACTAGCATATTCTAAAAGGCCTTTCTTTGGTTGATTACATGCTATATATTGATAGTATCAAGTCATGTATGCCGATAATCACAGTTATATGTTACTAATCTATCATAATGATATCTTATTCATATTCCATATAATATTAATCTAGTCAGTCTTTAAAGGAGGATTTAATATTTAAGCATTATTCTTAATTGAACTAAGAGATAGGAGCGATTTCATATACTGTTAGTTATTATGGAAATTGTATTTTAATAAATTTAATAATCCTAAAATTTCATTGACAAACTTAATATATGTATATAATTAATTATGAAATTTCATTGACAAACTTAATAATAATATTTAGATATTAATTATGCAGTAATTATTTCAAAACTTGCATAAAGTACGTTAAGGTGCTGTCATAAGCGATCACAAAGGTATTGTTTATGGTGCTTTGGCTTATTATCTTACACTCGTATGGATGCAACAAAGCGTGAGTTACTTGCTATAGTTCAAGGTTTAAAGATGGCTACTCAACAAGATGGCTACTCAACGAGGATTTACATATATCTTGGTTGAAACAAATAGTTTGATAGCGATGAATGCAATTTCTTTAACAACTCAAAATAGTGCTTATTATAGTAACAATGTTGAGGAGATTCATTTATTGGTTTTGAGTTTTATAGTTTGCAACTTTAGTCATACGAGAAGGGAAGGAAACAATGCAGCTCATTTTCTTACTCAGTTAGCAGTTGCTAATAATATATGCTTTATTTGAAAGGATTTTTTCCAATTTCAATTCATAAAGTTGTAATAGAGAACATTCACCTTTAAAATTAATGAGCATTACAGTTATTTATAAAAAAATTACTTCAATCCATGCAATAAACAAAATTTTTGTTTAAAAACATAAAATTAGTATTAAAATATATTGAAAGTATGGGTAGTATGAATCGAATACCTTAAACCATTAATCTGCGTAAATTACCAACAAATCAGCCATAAAACTAAGAAGTCATTTCAAAAATTTATTGTTAATCAAATAACATAAATAATTAAAAACAAAAATCTATAATAAAAAAGAAATAAAATGGTTGAAGGCATAAACATGCACAAAAGTTGTAAGAGAACAACTATCAAGTTATAGTATAGAATTTAGATGTCGAACCCATAAGGAAGGTGTGTGTTTGGAATTTCTAAAATTGGTTCTAAAATGTGTGGACAAAGAGGAGTGAAATAAAGTGTGTAGAGAGGGAATTGTCACAAAAAATAAAACAAGAGAGGAGAAGGAGATAAGGAAGAAACAAATAAAAAGAAAAGAGAACAAAGAAGAAAATAAAAAGAAATGGAATCAAGAAAAGAAATAATAAAAATAAAGCCAAGAAAAGAGAAATCAAGAGAGAAATCAAATCTAGAAAGAGTGAGGAAAACAAGTAGATAAATGAGGAACCTAGAATTGAATCCACTAATTAATTTCATTTAGGATTTATGAAGTATTCTCTTTTTATCATATTTTACTTTAGATTTATTAAGTATAGATTATCAAACCACTAAAAGATATCACAATCTATCAAATTATCATCCAAGCAAAATTTTCATTCATGAAAACAATAAACAACTAGATATTAATTCTAGAATTCATAAGTATAACCTATCAAACAACTCAAGATAAGCATATATTATCAAATTCTTCTTCTAACAATTAGTTCTCTAGTTGATTATCCTAACATGATTAATTTAAGCATAAAGAGAGCAATCCATAAATCATAAAAGAAATTGAATTAGTTTCATACAATTTTAGAATTCCTATAATAGTTAGTTACTCATTTAAAAATTAAAAATAAGAAACTAAAATCTATACTAGAAAGCATAAAAGAACAATAATTAGACCTAAACTACAAGCAAGAAAATAGAAACTAACTATAAATTAAGAAAAGAAATGAGCATAGAAGTAAATCTACATTACAAAATAAGAATTAAAAGAAAAATATAGACCATCTACAAAGTAAGAAAAAAAATTCTACAAAGCATGAAATAAATCTAAATAATAAAAATAAAAGACTATGAAAGTAAATATATACTACAAAGCATGAAATAAATCTAATCTACCATTATAAAAATAAAAATAAGAAAATAAAATCCTAAACATGCAATTGTAAAATAAAAAAATAAAAAGAGAAAATAAAACTTACATTGCAAGGGGTTGGCCCCTTGAAGGTAAATCTTCATCTTCACCAACAAATAAGAAGAAAAGAAAATTTAAAATGAGGAATTTTTATTTATTTATTATAAATAAAAGTTTATAACTTTAGAAGGTTTTCTCAATTAAGAGTAACCCTCCTCTTCAAATGGAGTTTTCATAAAAATTTTCACATTCAAACTCCTCACCCTCTACCCCTATTTATAGCTTACTGCAATCAACAAGAGCCATTGAATCAGCCTTGAGCTCTAAGAAATAAATCTCAGCCATACACTATTTATGTTATAAGCCAATCAGTTAGCTAATCGGTTGGTTAACCGATTGGTTCCTAACAGATTTGATTCCTCTATTGACCCAATTTTTTCTTGATCTCTGGGGTTTTGTGGGCCTCCTCTTGGCTTGATCTTGGGCTTCAATAAATAGTAGAAAATTGAGGAAATTTGGTTTTGTTGGGCTCTTATTCATTGATTTTCCATTAACCTGCAAATTAAGATAAAAACACTTTATTAGTAGATATTTATTCAAATAAAATAGATAATGAGAGTATAAAAGTGTAATAAAATGTGATGATCAAAAATTAAAAAGCCAAAGCTTTAAGCATTTTGGAGATAGCTATCACATATAATGAGAAAAATGTTTATTGCATATGTAATATTTTAACAATAAAATAATAATATACGGTCGGAATTGAATTTACCATATTGTTATGTTTAGCAAACGTAACAACCTCCATTTAGAAATTTATTGGCTATCTAAATTTTTCATGTAAAACAGAATTAGATTAACATCAAAAGAACATACTCTAATTATACCTTAGTAAATAACAATAATAATAAAACATAAGAAAAAAATATAGTAATTGGATGACATAACTATTATATATCTGTATCTTTACATCTATAGAACTTACAAAAGAGGATTGGAATGTCAAAACTTTTGATTCCCTCTTTTCCCTTTCAAAATTTTACAATTGACATAATTCTCATTATCTATAATTAATCTCTAAATCATCTCTAATTAATCATTCACTAATTACACATCCCTCTTATTAACTATGCATCTCCTCACTTTCTAAAACTTTTTGTCATTCACTAGAATATACTTAATACTTTGTAATAATAAGAATAAGTATAAAATAAGCAATAATTTATTGTAAAATATTATTAATTATAAAAATAATAGAAAATAATTATTTAATAACACATAACCTAATTACGAACAATAGTATAACTATTAATTGTTTTATAATAGTATGATGAAATAATATACTATTAAATACTATTAAGAATTAAGGTATTATTTGATAAATAGTATAAATATTTCATTGTATAAATAGTTTAATTATTTTAATAGTACTACTTAAATTAATAATTATTCTATTATTCAATAATTATGCTATTAAATAATTATTTATTATATTATAATATACTAATTTATTAAATGATTTAAAAATTATTATACTTCTTTATAGTTTTTAATGGGTTAATCAATTATTGGTCACCGTATTCATCACTTAATTGTATGTCCATACCTATATTTTAATTGCTTGGATGACCTATCATGTCATTAATTACTAATTAGATTGCTAATCACTTCAAACACTTTCTATCAACTAATATAATGAATTTCACTAATGTAGCATAAAAATATTGATCATTTGACATAACGGATTTTTTCAACGTCTATTATTTCAATCATTTATGGAAATACAATTTATGACATATGGAGCAACTTGTATTAGGTAAGTTATGTTGCACATGGCAGTTTGTTTTTGAAATACGTAGCTTGTGATATGTTGAGTAAGTTACATTGCTTAAAACAAATCAAGGATCAACGTTCTCCATTAGTCATTTGGAGGAAAGCTTAGCGATTAGCAATCCAGTTAGTATTTAATTACATGACCATGCATCTAAGCAATTAAAACATAGGTACTAACGTCTAATTGGGTGAAAATTAAGTGACTAATGATATAATTAGCCCATTTTAATAATATTATAAGCATACTATGTGTAATTACTATACATAAGAATAATCATAAAATAGAATAATAATTTATTATAATTATCCTAAATTACAAGTATATTATTATAACTAATAAAATATATTACAATTTTAAATAATTATTTACTATGTGATAAAAGATTATACAATCATTCATACAATTGTGATAATTATTTAAATAAATTATGATTAAATTATACAATCATTCATACAATTCCTTATACAAATTTTAGTACAAACTCATTTATAAACATAAATTTTAATTGTTCACCATTTTCTAGGAGTGTGAATCCTATTAGAATGCCTCGCACTATGAGGGGCATTCTGAGCAATTGAGATCTTATATAAGGGGACAATTTGGATATTTTACTACTCTCCTACAAAGCATAGATCACCCAATGCGATGTGACATTTTGATCGAAAACACACCCATTTTCTTATCAACTGAAAAATAATCCAAAATTAAAATAAATAGGTCTAAGTGTAAAGCAAGTGCATTGTACTAGTTAAGCAAAGTATAGGATTTTTACATGAAAACCGACTTATTACTCAAATTGATACTTATCACATTTACTTTTTTCTTAAGAAATTACCTAAATGTGCTTACATGTTTGCAATGTCCCACTTTTATGAATCTTTGATTTAAAAAAGCCAAAATTTCTATTTTACCCTCAATCATCTCCTCCTCTCTCCATCTCCTCCCCCACCTCTCCTCTCTCCCTCCCCGTCCTCCTCCGCTATCCTTCCTCTCTCCTTCCACCAAACTCTCCCTCTTCTTCTCCTCTTCCTCCTCTCCCTCCTCAACCCTCATCCTCTCCCTTCTCCCCCTATTACATTGTTGCCGCCATTAAACTCTCCCTCCCCTTTCCCCCTCCATCTTCCACTTCGTCCTCTCCTCCCTCCTCCAGTTTAATGAATTGTTCCAAAAAAACATTTCCTTTGACTACCTTAAATTGATTAGGGCAGGGTTTGAGGGGAGAGGTGAAGGGAGGAGGAAGAAGATGTAGGAGATGAGGGTGAAAGGTTGATTTAATGGAGGGAGAAGAGATTAAGGGTGGAGAGGAGAAGAAGCTGAGAGTATTTGTGGAATTACACAAAAGATATCAGCAAAATTCACCAAAATGTGTGACATTGCAAATATGTAGGCAAGTTTAGGTGGTTTCTGCAAATAAAAATGTAAAAGTAGTAAGTATCAATTTGAGTGAAAATTAAGTGACTAATGATATAATTAGCCCATTTTTAATAATATTATAAGCATACTATGTGTAATTACTATACATAAGAATAATCATAAAATAGAATAATAATTTATTATAATTATCCTAAATTACAAGTATATTATTATAACTAATAAAATATATTACAATTTTAAATAATTATTTACTATGTGATAAAAGATTATACAATCATACATACAATTGTGATAATTATTTAAATAAATTATGATTAAATTATACAATCATACATACAATTGTGATAATTATTTAAATAAATTATGATTAAATTATACAATCATTCATACAATTGTGATAATTATTTAAATAAATTATGATTAAATTATACAATCATTCATACAATTGTGATAATTATTTAAATAAATTATGATTAAATTATACAATCATACATACAATTGTGATAATTATTTAAATAAATTATGATTAAATTATACAATCATTCATACAATTGTGATAATTATTTAAATAAATTATGATTAAATTATACAATCATTCATACAATTGTGATAATTATTTAAATAAATTATGATTAAATTATACAATCATTCATACAATTCCTTATACAAATTTTAGTACAAACTCATTTATAAACATAAATTTTAATTGTTCACCATTTTCTAGGAGTGTGAATCCTATTAGAATGCCTCGCACTATGAGGGGCATTCTGAGCAATTGAGATCTTATGTAAGGGGACAATTTGGATATTTTACTACCCTCCTACAAAGCATAGATCGCCCAATGCGATGTGACATTTTGATCGAAAACACACCCATTTTCTTATCAACTGAAAAATAATCCAAAATTAAAATAAATAGGTCTAAGTGTAAAGCAAGTGCATTGTACTAGTTAAGCAAAGTATAGGATTTTTACATGAAAACCGACTTATTACTCAAATTGATACTTATCACATTTATTTTTTTTTTCTCAAGAAATTACCTAAATGTGCTTACATGTTTGCAATGTCCCACTTTTATGAATCTTTGATTTAAAAAAGCCAAAATTTCTATTTTACCCTCAACCATCTCCTCCTCTCTCCATCTCCTCCCCCACCTCTCCTCTCTCCCTCCCGTCCTCCTCCGCTATCCTTCCTCTCTCCTTCCACCAAACTCTCCCTCTTCTTCTCCTCTCCCTCCTCAACCCTCATCCTCTCCCTTCTCCCCTATTACATTGTCGCCGCCATTAAACTCTCCCTTCCCTTTCCCCCTCCATCTTCCACTTCGTCCTCTCCTCCCTCCTCCAGTTTAATGAATTGTTCCAAAAAAACATTTCCTTTGACTGCCTTAAATTGATTAGGGCAGGGTTTGAGGGGAGAGGTGAAGGGAGGAGGAAGAAGATGTAGGAGATGATGGTGAAAGGTTGATTTAATGGAGGGAGAAGAGATTAAGGGTGGAGAGAAGAAGAAGCTGAGAGTATTTGTGGAATTACACAAAAGATATCAGCAAAATTCACCAAAATGTGTGACATTGCAAATATGTAGGCAAGTTTAGGTGGTTTCTGCAAATAAAAATATAAAAGTAGTAAGTATCAATTTGAGTAAAAATTAAGGTGGTCTTCATGTAAAACCCCTGTCTCGTTTGGTACATGAGAATCGAGTGAAGTAATAATGAAATGAACTAAGAAAAGGAATAGAATTAATGTGGAATACTCATTTTTATTCTCACGTTTGGATTTATAGAATGAAGTAGGAATGGACGTATTTGGAAATTATGTATTTTATTGATTCTCACTTAAGTGGGAATGCCCATTCCCTACTATTTCATTGGGAATGTTCATTCTCATATAAAGTGGGAACTCATGAGAAGTGGGAATGAGTACTTTAACTTCAAACAAGCGATTGTGTTTGGTAGGTAGGAATGAGAAGTGAGAATTGACATTCCATTCTTACTCATTCCCGTGTACCAAACGAGGGTAAAAGTATAAAGAAAAAAATAAAGGCATCAAAGGTTTATAAATAAATCCTTAACTCATTGAAATTGCCATTAGATGATTTAATAACAATTTTCAAAGTTTTGATAGAGTAATAATTTGTGAAAGAAGTAAATAAATGAGTAATTGTGTTAACAAGCTAGTAGACTGATGAAATGTTGGGTTGAATTTTCGTATGGACAAATTTTCGTTTTAGACCGTTTTGAACTTTAATTCGAAAAAACGACCCATTCGAACTTAATTGTCAATTTCGACCTAGTTTCTGCCGCCTGGCAGAAACTAGGTCAAAATTGACAATAAAGTTTCAAATGGGTCGTTTTTTCGAATTAAAGTTCAAAAACGGTCTAAAACGAAAATTTGTCCTTTTCATATTACCATCATTATTATATTATTTATTATTTCTTTGAATTGGTAATAATAAAATAAAACTTATTATTATTTAAAATAGGTTTAGAATGTAATATCAAAATGGATCAAGATAATATTGACAATGGAAAAATTATCTAAATTCATAAGAAAAGGCTGTATCTTTCTTTTTCAAAGTGTAAAAAGTTCTTCTAATGCAAATAATAACGATCATAATTAATTTCTTTGCAAAAATCTGATGGATGTACTGTTCGGTGGCACTAAAGTCTTCAATGCGTACAAGCGGCTTTCAGTCCTCTTCACCCACTGAGAGAGAAAAATAAAACCTCAACAACTCATCTCCTCATCTCTCATTCTCATGCAAAAACACCTTCCCCAAATCTAAAAAACTTGCGTTTCTTTCACATAAAACATAGGTACCCCATATATCCCCATTCTACATCCATTTGTTATAGCATCATCATCATCATCATCTTTCTAAACCTTAAACTAATCCTTCTTCTTCTTCTCTTTTAAGCAAGGAATTAAAATGTTTCCCATCTGGGTTTTATCCACCACTGTGACTCGGATCTTATATAGCTCATGATCCCAGTAGTTTTTTCTTATTATCGTATACGTTTTTATTAATTAATTGACAAATGGGTATAGTTTAATTCTGGGTGATCTTGTTGACATTCATTTGTTCCATTATTAATTCTTTCTAAATCTTAAACTAATCCTCCTCTTTCTCTCTTAAGCAAGGAATCAAAACTTCTTCCATCTGGGTTTTATCCATGGGGTGGTTTGGGGATTGGGATTTTGGGGTAAGTGGGATAATTTTTTGGACTTTACTTTATGATGCTATTCATTGGGGCAATGTGATTGGGATTTCACTTTAAAGTGTTATTCATTGGGATAATGAGATTAGGACAATTACCCCAACTTTTCCCAAAATTATCTCATTTTTATACAAAACTTTTATCCCAACCTCCAAAAATTATCCTATTCTTAACTTTGGGACAATCATGGGGAAAGTGGGATAATTTTGAAGCATTAATTTATTAAATATCTAATCTATGTTAATTGTATTATAATATATAATATATCTTAATTATATTATATTATAAAATTTCGCTATAACATAAGATAATAAAATATTAGGTAATATTATCTAGTATAATATTATTAAACATTATTAGTACATATTAGTTAATAATATTTCATATATTATAATATTAGTATTATATTATTATAATATTACTTTATATTATTTAATATATATTTTATTAGTTAGAATAAAATATTATTGTATTATTTTAATGATATAAAATATTGTATTATAATTTAGTGTTTATATATTTAATATAATAATTTAATATGATAGTATATTCTATTAAATAGAATATTTTAATTATATAATAATTTACTATTTTCTATTACACTTTATTATATTAATTAATAGTCTTAAATATATTGTCAATATTGTGGTAGTTATAATATTAAATAGTGTTTTATTGCTACAATAAAATAGTAATAATCTACTATATATTAAAGTATGATATTAGATATAATATGGTATATAAAATTAATATAATATAATATAATATATTAATTAATAATATTTTTAATTAATAATATTGAATATATTAATAGTATATTATGGTTATTATAAATAACATATTTTAATAAGAAGCCATGTCATCAATTATCCTATTTAAATTATAGTAATTATCATAAAATATTATATAATATTTTAATAATAATATAATATTTTAATAATATTATATTGAATATTATAATATTTATATTATATTATATTAAATATTATATTATTTAAATATTATATTAAATATATTGTTCGTATATTCTATCAATTATTATATAATATATCATATTATTTTATTATAATATAATATATTAATTAATAACATTAAGCATAGTTATAATTAATTAGTAATTATAATATAACATATTATATTTTAGTATAAAGTAAAATAATATATTATATTATAATAACATACTAAATAATATACTAAACCAATTGGATAAATTAATTTAGATTTAATTAATAAATAAATATTATATTTTAATAAGGTGCCACATCATCAATTATCCCACATGCATTGTCAAATCAAAGCTTCAAATTATCTCATTATCTCAACTTATCCCACTTTACCCCACTCAAAATATCTCAAAGGAATAAAATTATTTCATTGGAATAATTGTCCCACATGAACTGTAGATAAACACGTAAGTACAATCAAGAAAGGTACACAGATTAAATAGACAAAAGTGCATCTTTTTATTCATATATCAAAATATTTACAATACAGATTATTTACATCATAAAGATGTCAAAAAAATGGCGGAAAGATACATGAAGCTCTCAAGTGGCCCGACTCGGAGCAGGCATGGGGCTTGAAGTGGTAGCCGGACCCGAGGAGCGAGCCCGAGCGTGGAGGCGCGGCAGAGGAGTCGGCAGAGGAGTCGACTAGGGCTCAGACCCAACCTCTTCATCCTTGTCATCTCCAGAGTGACTAGCCCAACTATCTCGAGCAGACCCCTCACTTGTTCCTTGAGCCGACTCCTCGCCCTCCTCTTATTCATCAACAACGTCCAGGACCAGCCCCTCCCTCGTCTCTATCTCTCGAAGAGTGTCAAGATAATTAGCGACTTGGGGAGGATAATAGAACCATTCGGGATCGATCTTGAAGTCGGGACGGAGCTACATCTTGAAGTAGTCGAAGCTTGCTTGCACGCCAGGGCCACCTCCATCTTCCCGAGAGTACTATTGTGGTTTTTCTCCACAACCTCTACTCGGTAGGCCTCGGATTCATAATGGTTGAGGCGACGCCAATGCTCAGATTTCACGAGACGACTCTAGTTGTCTCGGCCTCGAGCTACAGACGCCTCCTTCCTGAGCCTCATGTCGCCACTTCCTCCTTCAACTGGTCTTGAATGGTCTCAACATTTTGGGGAGCCAGCCGAGCCTGCTCAAAAGTGACGGCGCTCTCCCACCTCTCGACCTCAATCTCATCCCTCAAGTATCTCACCGTGCCGCCCTGTTCACCAAGCTCATGTTCGAGATGACCGATGTCCTCCTTGAGCTTGTTGATCTCGGCCGACTTCTTGCTGCTGGACGCCTTTAGGCCCTTGATCATCTCCTCCCGCATCTCCACCTCCCGATGCCATTTCCCTTCGCTCCTTCTCCAAGCCACTAGCTCATCCTCGGCAGCCAGCTTCAGATCGGCGGCCTCTCGAGCCGTCTTCTCAGATCTAGCTTCTCCAGGAGATTGAAGTAGTTGATGTCAAAGTTCTCAACAGTAAGGAAACTTACCCAGAAAATAATTAGGACAAAATTTTTGGCTAACAGTGACAGAATTGGACGGCAGCATAGAAGTAGAGTACAAAACAAGAGCACCCAGAACTGAACTATACCCAGTTGATCAATTAATTATTAAAAAATATACTAAAAAAAGTATTGGGGTCATGAGCAGAGGTTCAAGTCACACTTAGGGCTTGGGATTTTGGGGTAAGTGGGATAATTTTTGGGACTTTATTTTATTGTGTTATTCATTGGGGCAGTGGGATTGGAATTTCACTTTAATGTGTTATTCATTGGGACAATGAGATTGGGATAATTACCCCCACTTTTTCTAAAATTATCTCACTTTTATACAAACTTTTATCCCAACCTCCAAAAATTACCTTATTCTTAACTTTGGGACAATCATGGGGAAAGTGGGATAATTTTGAAGCATTAATTTATTAAATATCTAATATCGTTAATTGTATTGTAATATACAATATATCTTAATTATATTATATTATAAAAACAGCTATAACGTAAGATAATAAAATAATATGTAATAGTTTCTAGTATAATATTATTATATATTATTATTACATATTAGTTAATAATATTTCATATATTATAATGTTAGTATTATATTATTATAATATTTCTTTATATTATTTAATATATATTTTATTAGTTAGAATAAAAATGCTATTGTAGTATTTTAATGATATAAAATATTGTATTATAATTTAAAGTTTATATATTTAATATAATAATATATTAATTATATTATAATATAATTTAATATGATAATATATTCTATTAAATAGAATAGTTTAATTATATAATAATTTACTATTTTCTATTACACTTTATTATATTAATTAATAGTCTTAAATATATTGTCAATATTGTGGTAGTTATAATATTAAATAGTATTTTATTGCTACAATAAAATAGTAATAATGTACTATATATTAAAGTGTGATATTGTATATAATATTTATATAAAATTAATATTATATAATATATTAATTAGTAATATCCTTTTAATTAATAATATTGAATATATTAATAATATATTATGGTTATTATAAATAATATATTTTAATAAGGAGGCATGTCATCAATTATCCTATTTAAATTATAGTAATTATCATAAAATATAATATCATATTTTAATAATAATATAAAATTTTAAATAATATTATATTAAATAAAATAATATATTATAATATTTATATTTATATTATATTAAATATTATATTATTTAAATATTATATTAAATATATTGTTCGTATGTTCTATCAATTATTATATAATATATTAATTATATTATATTAAATATTATATTATTTAATATAATATAATATATTAATTAATAACATTAAACATAGTTATAATTAATTAGTAATTATAATATAACATATTATATTTTAGTATAAAGTAAAATAATGTATTTTATTATAATAACATACTAAATAATATACTAAACCAATTGGATAAATTAATTTAGATTTAATTGATAAATAAATATTATATTTTTATAAGGTGCCACATCATCAATTATCTCACATGAATTGTCAAATTAAAGCTTCAAATTGTCTCATTATCTCAACTTATCACACTTTACCCCACTCAATATATCTTAAAGAGATAAAATTGTTCCATTGGAATAATTATCCCACCTGGCTCCAACTTGCCCCAACCAATAACACCCTCCTAAGTGTGACTTGAATCTCTGCTCATGACCCCAATAGTTTTTTTAGTATATTTTTTAATAAGTAATTGATCAACTGGGTATAGTTCAGTTTTGGGTGCTCTTGTTCTGTACTCTACTTCTATGCTGCCGTCCAATTCTGTCACTGTTAGCAAAAATATTTGTCCTAATTATTTTCTGGGTAAGTTTCCTTACTGTTGAGAACTTTTACATCAACTACTTCAAGCTCTTGGAGAAGCTAGAAGCTGAGAAGACGGCTCGAGAGGCCGCCGATCTGAAGCTGGCCACTAAGGAGGACGAGCTGGTGGCTTGGAGAACGAGCGAAGGGAAATGGCATCAGGAGGTGGAGATGTGGGAGGAGATGATCAAGGGCCTAAAGGCGTCCAGCAGCAAGAAGTCGGCCGAGATTGACAAGCTCAAGGAGGACATCGGTCATCTCAAACACGAGCTTGGTGAACGGAATGGCACGGTGAGATACTTGAGGGATGAGATTGAGGTTGAGAGGTGGGAGAGTGTCGTAGCTTTTCAGTGGGCTCGGCCGGCTCACCAAAATGTTGAGACCATTCAAGACCAGTTGAAGGAGGAAGTGGCTGCACATAAGGCTCTGAGGCTCTGCGGAAGGAGGCGGCTCGGGTAGCTCTAGAGGCCAGAGACAATGAGAGTCGTCTCTCGCCAAAATACAGGCACTGCAGGGTCGCCTCAACCATCTTGAATCGGAGGCCTACCGAGTAGAGGTTGTGGAGAAATACTGCAACAGTACTCTCGGGAAGGTGGAGGTGGCCCTGGCGTGCAAGGCAGCTTCGACTACTTCAAGATGCAGCTCCATCCCAACTTCAAAGTCGATCTTGAATGGTTCTATTATCCTCTCCCGAGTTTTTCAACTGTCTTGACGCTCTTCGGGAGATAGAGACGAGGGAGGGGGCTGGTCTTGGACATTGACGACGAAGAAGAGGAGGGCGAGGAGTCGGCTCAAGGAACAGGTGAGGGCTCTGCTTGAGATAGTTGGGCTAGTCACCCTGGAGATGACAAGGATGAAGAGGTTGGGTCTGAGCCCCAATCGACTCCTCTGCCCGACTCCTACTGTCGCTGCCCCTCCACGTTTAGCTTCTGCTCCTAGGTCTAGCGCCGCACCCACCTCAAGCCCCACACCTGCTCCGAGTCAGGCCCCTTGAGAGCTTCATGTATCTTTCCACCATTTTTTGACATCTTTATGATGTAAATACTCTGTATTGTAAATATTTTGATATATGAATAAAAAGATACACTTTTATCTATTTGATCTATGTACCTTTCTTGATTGTACTTACGTGTTTATCTACAGTTTATCTCATTTGTGATTTGTAATTGAGATGGGTCGGCTTCATGCCTTGGTTTTATTCCGAAGGGATGCCAAGGTTTTGTGAGTTGAAGTCGATCAAGTCGATGACGTGCCTAAGTTTTATTTTGAGAGGATACCAAGGTCTTTCGTGTCGAAGTCGGTCGAGGCAATGATGTGCCTTGGTTTTATTTCGAAAGGATACCAAGGTCTTTCAAGTCGAGTCGGTCGAGTCAATGACGTGCCTTGGTTTTATTCCGAAAGGATACCAATGTCTTTTGAGTCGAAGTCGATCGAGTCAATGACGTGCCTTGGTTTTATTCCGAAAGGATACCAAGGTCTTTCGAGTCAAAGTCGGTCGAGTCAATGATGTGCCTCGGTTTTATTCGAAGGATATTAAGGTCTTTCGAGTCGAAGTCAGTCGGTCGAGTCGATGACGTGCCTTGGTTTTGTCCCGAAAGGATACCAAGGTCTTTCGAGTCGAAGTCGGTCGAGTAGATGACGTGCCTTGGTTTTATTCCGAAAGGATACCAATGTCTTTCAAGTCAAAGTCGGTCGAGTCGATGACGTGCCATGGTTTTATTCTAAAAGATACCAAGGTCTTTCGAGTCGAAGTCGGTCGAGTCGATGACATGCATTGGTTTTATTCTGAAAGGATACCAAGGTATTTTGAGTCGAAGTTGGTCGAGTCGATGACGTGCCTTGGTTTTATTCTGAAAGGATACCAAGGTCTTTCGAGTCGAAGTCGGTCGAGTCAATGACGTGCCTTGGTTTTATTCTAAAAGGATACCAAGGTCTTTGGAGTTGTGCCTCGATGGTCATGAGGTCTTATAAGCACTACAAAAGCATAGCACAATAAATTCATCAAAAAATATTTATATCACATGAGAATCTATTTATATCACATGAGAATCTTATAATTATAATTACTGGAAGTATTTCTTAAAATGCTCTATATTCCAAGGGTGTTGCAAGATTCTTCCATCGGAGCTTCATAGCTGATAAGTGCCGAATGTACTTCCTCGATGACCGTATACGATCCTTCCCAATTGGCGGCCAATTTGCCGCGCCTGGTGACTCTGTCAAAAATTGTTATTCGAAGGACGAGATCGCCAATGCTGAATCTTTGAGGCCGGACCTTGTTGTTGTAGTGTCGGGCAATGCGCTATTGATTGATAATTTGTGATCGGAGAGATTGTTCTTGAAGTTTCTTAATGAGGTCGAGTCCGACTCGCAGTCCAGTTGAATTAAAATCTTCGTCACAGTGCTGCAGTCGAATGGTTGGCATGTCGACTTTGTTCGCGGGAAAAGTAGACTTGTTATTCATTGCTTGTTTTGAACTCGTTTACAGCTGCGTTGGCCTACAACAAAATTCAAAACAAAAAGAAATGCCTTTTATTTCAGGCGTACAATGAAAACAAAAATTACAATTTTTATCCTTTTGTGAACAAACGCGAGGATCTCTATTTTACGGGATCCTCGCTTGCGTGGGTTCTTTGCCTGTGCCGGGGACCTTTGTTCGTCCGCGGACTACCGCAATTCGTGATCCGTGGAAACTCGGGTTCGAACTACAGACGCAGGCAGGGCTCGCTTCACGAGGGAAACGGTTACCGAGGGGATCGCACTCACGAAGGAGAGGATCGCCGGGGATCACACTCACGGCGAGAGGATCACGGAGCGGTGAGATCTACTAGGAGAAATCACAGCTATTCTCAGAGCCGACCGAAGTTCGCTTACCTCACGGTTTGTAGATCGGACGTGCTCGCCGGTGCTCGGAACTGTGCGTCGACGGCTCGTGGATCTCGCGAGGGCTCTCTCAAAAATCCAACAAAAATCCAACCATTTAAACTGAGCACACCCCCCCTATTTATAGGAGTCAAGGGGTAAGGCCGGACACCATTTGGTGTCCGGCGATTTACGGACACCAAACGGTGTCCGGTTTCTACCAACGCCGCTTTGGCTTTTCGGTTTGGTTTTTCTGACTTTTCGGATTTTCCGCGGACGCTCGCTCCGATCTCGCCGCCGCCGCTTTAAGTCCGTGCTCGGTTCACTTGATCGGTTTCATCCCGTCAACGGTTTAGGTGACGATCGGTCGATGTTCAAATCCGATCTCATCGACGTTCGAATCCGATCGATCTCGCTGAAGCTTCGTCTGTTGGATTCATTCCATAATGTGTAGCCTCGTTGATTCGTACGCCTTGCTGACCCACTTCATGTGCTCGTCAATTCGCTTAACGCGGCGTCGGTTTGTCGAATGGGTTATTGGTTGTTAACCCACCGTCACGAGTTTCGTTCGGGTACTGATAAGCGATTTTTAACGCCTACAGATACCCCCTCCAAAGCGTCTCAGCCTCGATTCTTGATGAGTCTGGGATGCTTTGGACATGATGAGTCCTTCGCCCTTTAATCGGCGTGATGGGACTTGTGATTGACCTTGGCGTTTGATCTCTCCACTCCTCTCAGTCTTTCCAGTGCTTTGTAGGGTTGCTGAGAGCGTTACGGTGCTACATTTTCTTGTCTGACCGTCGTCGAGATCTTGACCAGAAGTCGATAGATGAATCTCTTTTGAGATTGGCTGCAGTATTTGATTCCTCCAATTCTTCTCAGGTTCTCCAGTGCTTTGTAGGATACCTGGGGTGTTACGGCGTTGCATTTATTGCTTGACCGTTTGTTAGAATTTTGAACTGCAGCTAATTGAGCTTATTTATTGTTGACTCGTGTCGGTGGATTGTCGTCCAATTGACCATCGAGATTCCTCCGTTGATCGGGGAATTTTTTAGCGGATCCGAACCGTTGATCGGTGAATCTTTCGTCGATGACGCGTTGGTTGGCGTTGCTATTATATTACTCCTCGTTGGAGTGTATTCATCCACGGTGGGAGGAATTTGTTCCAATCCCCAATTGTTGATTGGTAGGCCCTCGGGCGGCGACGCATGAGCCGGCATTGATACAGTGGGAGGGGTCCTTTCAAGGTAGAGCGCGTTGTCCGGCGTCGATATAAGCCTCGTCAGAATTTTATCCCTCCTTGAGGTTCCACCGCGGGAGAAAATTGAGGTTTATCGAGTTATCCTTAAGAATATGGTAATATTCTCCAGGAACTTCTCGTTGAGAATTAGGAATTAGTTTATACCTGTAATCCTAGTTGGAGTAGGATTAGGCGACGCTGCTCGACGCCGATATAATCCGTGTGATCGAAGTTATCCCTAAGAATATTTCTTGTGAAAATATTTTTCCGGGAACTTCTCGATAAATTAGGAAATAGTTTATACTCGTAATCCTAGTTGGAGTAGGATTAGGCGACGCGTTGCTCGACGTCGATATAATCCGTGTGATCGAGTTATCCCTAAGAATACTTTTTATGTGAAAATATTCTTCCGGGAACTTCTCGATAAATTAGGAAACAGTTTATACTCGTATTCCTAGTTGGAGTAGGATTAGGCGACGCGTTGCTCGACGCCGATATAATCCGGTGATCGAAGTTATCCCTAAGAATACTTTTATGTGAAAATATTCTTCCTGAACTCGACAAATTAGGAAACAGCTTTATACTCGTATTCCTAGTTGAGTAGGATTAGGCGACGCTGCTCGACGCCGATATAATCCGTGTGATCGAAGTTATCCCTAAGAATACTTTTATGTGAAAATATTCTTCCGAACTTCTCGACAAATTAGGAAACAGCTTATACTGTATTCCTAGTTGAGTAGGATTAGGCGACGCTGCTCGACGCCGATATAATCCGTGGTGTTATTCTCACGAATAAATCTTCGAATCTCTCCAAATATAACGGAGGTGGTAGGAGTCAATCAACGGATTGATTTGGCACTTATTTTGACATCCGATAGGTTCCAATTAGGACTCCTAATTAGGTTGATTAGAGTCCTAATTGGAATTGGTTTGGGCCCATTAGAGTTGTTATAAATACCCATACCTCCTCTTTGCCTTTGACCTAGGTCACTGCGGATCTCTCTCTCTTGTTTTCATCTCGCCTCTCGCCGTCTCATCTTTCTCAAACAACGAGGTACATGCACGAGTATTTTACGACGTCTTTTTTCTTGTTTTTCTTCTTTCTCTCTTCTCTTCCCCTTTTTGTTGTTGCAAAGATGCATGGAGGCGAGGAATTCAGCCTGTGGCGCCGGCGGAGGAGCTGGCGCCGGCGGTGGTCAGCCAGTTTGTCGGTGGCGACCGAAGCTTGCCGCTTTGGTCGCTGCCGAAGCGCTTCGGCTGGTCGCGGACCGAAGGCCATACTGGCGCCGGTCGCGGACCGAAGGCCAGCTGGTGCTCGGTCGCGACCGAAAGCACTTACATTGGCTTGCCGCCGAAATAGCGCTGGGCTTGGTTGTTTGGCTGCGTTGTGTCGGACTATGTCGTCCGTTGGTGCCCCGGTCGTGGCCAATGAGCCACGACCTGACCAAACGGGACCTCTTGCTGTTATATTTGCTGATCTTTTAGCCGTGTATTTGACTTTTCGTCGTGTTTTTGCAGCTTTCGATGTCGTCGGGAAGATCACGCGCTCCGAGGAGTCGAGCGTCTACTCCGTCTCGCGATGACGCGCCACCATCATTCGCTGGTGAGGTTTTCATGTTTAACTTGTATTCGTAAATTGTATGGCCTTGATTCCTCCTTCGTGGGGAACGATGCCCGTATAGCCTTGATTTCTCCTTTGTGAGAATCGACGCTCGCATGGCCTTGATTCCTCCCTTGTGGGGAACGACGCCCATATAGCCTTGATTCTTCCTTCGTGAGGGTCGACGCTTATATTTTGGCAGACGATGGGGAGCGATTCCGGGGCGCACTACGATCAGATGGATATACTACGTCGTCATTGTATGTGACGGGGTATATTATCGAATCCATCCGTAGTGTGTTCGGGGATTGATCTTCCCAATACAAGGCCGTGACTCTATCTCACGAATTTCGTGAAATGAATTCAACGTCTTATATATATATTTGCTGGGTACTGACTCATTCCGATTTCATTTTTTCAGTTGAGTATCCCTCTGGTGCGCTTCCTTCGCATGCAGTCGACGGACGTCGTGGTGACCAATTCTCCTCCTCTGATGACCCCATTATTCTTATTTCAGCTTTAGACCACAAGCAGAGGTGACCCAGTTGGTACTTGGGGGAAGTTCTCGTGTGTTGAGGTCGCTGATGACTGACGCGTCACTCGAAAAGATTACTGGTTCTTCTCATCTTTTGGGCAAGACGGACTATTTATTTGGCGACTCCGTCGAGGACCCGGATACGACTTTCATTGAGAGTGAGCAATGGCTGCACAAGGATGATGGTGGATTCTTATATCTCCCTTGGATCCCTCGGCACCGTTGTTTGACTGAGCTACGTCATCAGGGCGTCGCACGGAGAATGTCGTGGCGCCTGACAGAGGAGCGTGACAGCATTCATTGCGGGTTTATCACTCATCGGTCGGTTCTGGTTCCAGTGAGTTATTGAGTGCACCACGGTATATTGGGCCTGGATTCTCCGCCTCGTGACGAGCACTTCGTCACTGGTCAGACTTTGCAGAACCGCCTTGCTCTGTTGGGACGGGAGATGCCGGCGTCCGGTCATAGATTCTTCGGCTGGGTTCATTCTGCAGATAAGCTTTGGTGGACTCGTCTGACTAGTTACGTTCTCGGCCGATGGGGCGAGGAACTTCGTGCCTGTGGTTTATATGCCGCCATTCGTGCCACCATGTATGGGCTCCCTATCAGTACCAACCACTTCTTCGCTTTATCGGAGCTCTATGATCCTGATTCGAACACATTCTCAACCAGGCATGGCGAACTTGGATTGGCTTTGCACGAGATGCATCGGGTCTCGGGTTTACCTATGGGAAGGATGCTGTATCAGGAATACTTCCCTTCGGGCCGCGAGTTGGGTCGACTGAAGGATACTCTGCCTGACCGTTATGACACTCTCTGGGACCTCACGTGCCATTATCACACATTCCGCAGAGCCGTCGGCAAAAGGAAGTCAATTATAAGCCTGAAGCAATTCGCCAATTATTTGTTCAAGCATTTGGAGGATGATTCTGATGAGCCGATTTGTGAATTGGCTCCTTCTACCCCCTCGGAGATTAATGAGCTGATTGAAAAGTCTGGCGCCAAGTCTTATACCCCGAGTGGTACGGAGTATGGTTTTCCAGCAGGGACCAAGTTCTCGACCTTCTTATGGCATGCGGTAAAACGCATCCGGCCGATGACTCTCTTAGCCGGCTTCCTCGCTATCTGGTTAAAGAAATGTGTGATGCCGTGGTCGCCTTAGCGATGCTTTGCCGTTAGAGGTACTCTATCCCGCAGCTCACCGCTCATAAGAAGGAGCCGCTCTTCTTCCTGATGGTGGCTAACATTCATCGGGACTTAGATCAAATAGCCATGCACGATATGATGGCCCGGCTTACTTGCGACCCGTCGTCCCTTTTATCCAATCTTTAGAGAAATGTAAATGGCAAGGGCGCGGATTTTTAGCGGTACGGAAGCAGCTGCAAATCCACAAGGGTTGGGTCTTCTCCAGGTGTTTTCCTCGGTTCTCCGGTCAGTACGGAGAGTCCTTGATCGATGAGGAGAGACATAAAATGAACCGGACTTTACTTGATGTTGGCTGTTTTAATTGGCTGACCAACATCCGACCCGGCTATCTTGTTTCTCGAGTGAAGAACGAGTGCTACATTGAGCCTTATTTCCCTTCTCGTTTCGCTCGTCAGTTCGGTTATGACCAACTTTACGTTGGGAACCGAGCCAGGCTCGGTTCGGTTTGATTGATGGTGTCCGGGCGTGGCTGTGGAGTATAGCGGGTTGTACCGATGCTAAATTTAGCCTTCCAGGCACTGATCGCAAGTTAGAGTCGACATATTTATACTGCAGTTGGCTTTTGGCCGCCAGTGAACTCGTTCCTGTGAAGTCCCTTGACGAACTGAAGGCTGAGAAGGCTTCCCGAGCTGACACTCAGGCTGTCCAGGAGGCCGCTCGAGCCTAGAAGAAGCGTCGTCGTGCCCGCGAATCAGATAGGTCTGATGGGGAGATTCATAGTTCTGCGGCTGATACCTCGGGAGATGACCAGGAAGAGATTGCAACTCATGAAGAGGACCCCGGTACTTTCTCCTTTACTCTTATGATTCCCCTCCTATGATGTCCTAGTCTGACTCTGATTTATCTTTTCAGGCATACCAGGGGAAGAGGCGGTCCGCCCTTGCAAAGAGGACAAACTCCGCAACGGAGTTCCTTTTAAGCGAAAGAGACTTGTCCACAGATCTCGCCCTGCCTCTCAGACCATTAACTTGGATTCGACAAGCGAGGACTCCGCCGGTGATGGGGGTAATGTTCGACTATCCCATAATCTTCTGATCGTCCGACTCTTTTATGAATCTCACGACTTCCTCCTGTGCAGGAGAATTCGGTGGGGATGCCAATTTTGATTTTCCCTTCCCCGATTTTGCCGAGTCTAGCTTCGTGGAGCAGGTACTCGGAGCTATGGACGGAAAACCTGAAAGTACCAACGCATAGGACCAGGATTGGAGAATCCGGGTTCGTCTAATATCGGTATTTTTCCTACCCGGACAGCACTTGCCCAGACATGAATTTTATTTTCCTGCAATTCTCATTTATACTTCTCGCTCTTATGCCAGCTTTTTCGATGGAGGACTTCGAGGATTTGATGCGCGACTTACCCCGAGACGCTCCTCTTCCTGGCGATACTGAGCTTGAGTTAGAAGTCCCTAGGAATGTCGAGGCAGATTCCTTTGAAGGTAAAATTCCCCCTCCTGATAATCATAGGACTATTCAAATTTTAAATAGTACATCTATGATTGAAAATGTCCCCCGTTTGATAACAGAGACTCGTCCTGGTGACATTGAGGCTGCTATTCCTCCAGAGTCAGCCTCCGCAGCCGTTGATATGTCATCGGACGTGCAGGTTGAGATACCGATTGAGACTGTTGATGCGCCATCGACTGCTGTTGTTTCGCCGGTTTCATTAGGGCGAGGAGCCAGCTCTACAGGTATGAATCCTTTCGCTGCCAATGTTGATTTTGTTTTGGGAATTTTTAACCCTTTCCCTTCTCTCTTGCAGGGTCCATGACGACTCTTCATGACTTAGTGAGAGCTTTGATGTCCGACGACGACCCCTCTCGGCTTATTATCCGGGTGGAGATTCGTTCGTTCTTCTCTTATTTGGCCATAGTGGTAGACACACTTCTCGGTGCCAGGCTTTCTCTTCGTCAGTTCCGGCCATTCCTCGATCCTAGGGTAACCACGATACGAGATGCGGGTTATCCAGAGTTAGCCCAGCCATTGCCGATGATCTTGATTATTTGGAGGTTAAGCTCCAAGGTCTGCAAGCTTCGAGACCGCCGGGCTTTCCTCATATGTGGAGACAGAGACAGAGGCTCGCCTGTCAGCTTGGCGTGATGCTCGCGTTATCTCTGGACTAGAAGTTCAGATGCAGCGAGACCAGGTGCATCATTTGGAGACCGCTGTCGCTGACGCTTCATCTTCCGTGGGACACTTTCAGTCTTGTGTCGCTACTGGAGAGGCGAGGATAGTAGAGCTCGAGCAGGAACTTCAAGCGGCAAGGGAGAGTTTGATCATCCTAAAGCTGACAAAGGCTAACAAGGAAGAGACTCTTGCAGTCATGTCCGAGAAGCTTGAACTCTCGAAGCAGAAGCTGATTGATATTGAGAGGGAGACTGCGAAGGCCCTTAATAGCAGCGAGGAGTCCTTCAAGGCTGAGCTTCAAGCGGAACTTCAGCAAACTTTCATTGATAAAGTATCCGAATTAAAACAACAAATTTGTTCCCATAAATTCGATGTTTAAGGATTTGTAATCTCAGCCTTTTCTTAATCAAATATGTCTCTTTTTCTCTTTTATGCTTTATTATGATTCTTTTATTTCGTCAGAAATAATTAACCATAATACTTATAGGATTTTTGGCAAACCCTCAGCCCTCAACGGATTTGATTAGCCTTTACCAACCACCGTTTGAGTTGGGCTAGCGTGCGGATTATCCGGATCCGTTCCGCACGTGACGTTGTGCTAAAAGAATGAAACTCTTCTAGACTTGTTGCTATGATATTGAATACATAGGCTTGGTACTCTTTTACGGGCAAGAGATCACCCGGCAACGCGTGTGAGGCGTTGGCTTTAGGGTTATTGGCCAACCCCCAGCCCTCAACGGGTTTGATTAGCCTTTACCAACTACCGTTTGAGTTGGGCTAGCATGTAGATTATCTAAATCCGTTCTACACATGACGTTGTGCTAAAAGAATAACACTCTCTTAGACTTAATGCTACGATATTGAATACGTAGGCTTGGTACTCTTTTACGGGCAAGAGGCCACCCGGCCACACGTGTTACGCGTAGACTTATCCCTTCTTAGGCTTCGGGATAAAATACCCCAAGATGAATCTTGGTGTCTTCTTTTGACCGGAGAATGACTGAACCGGTAGAAGATTGATTGAGGTGGGAAAGGAAGAATGTATTCTATTTCCCAAAGGTGGAGAGGAAGGAGGATCTTGTCTCCTATCTCCGGGCGAAATGATGAACAAGAGAGGAAGGTTTTGTATCCTATCTCTTGTCGATGGAGAGGAAGAATGTATTCTATCTCCAGGCGTTTGGAAAGGAAGAATTTTTGTCCTGTTTCCAGTGAAAGAAACTTAAAGTGGGATCTCCACTTTGAGAATCTTGAAAGGCGAAACTAAGAGTGGGATCTCCACTCCGAGAATCTAAGACAAGAGAGGAAGAATGTATTCTATCTCTTGCTTCTGAAGAGGAAGGATGTGTCCTATCTTCAGGTGGAATGTGGGAAAGGAAGAATGTATTCTATTTCCCGACGGTGGAGAGGAAGGAGGATCTTGTCTCCTATCTCCGGATGTTTGGAAAGGAAGGATTTTATCCTGTTTCCAGTAAAAGAAACTAAAAGTGGGATTTCCACTTCGACAATCTTAAAAGGGAGCGGATAGCTTTCGCTTTTATAGGATTGCTAACCGGATTTTGAAAGTGGACCTCTCGTTCGTGGCAGGAATCGAGAGGGGATTTTACTGGTGGTTGGACCAGAGAGATTTTTTAGTGGGCCCACCGTCAATGAATTTGATCGGTGAGAGAATTTTGGAGGAAAACACCATAACTTAGGGTTATCCTCAAGAAACGAGTGAAATATTCCTGAAGGAACTTCCCGTAGCAATAGGTTATCCTGAAGATACTAAGGGTAGTATTTCTTCAAGAACTTCCCATTTATCGGCATTAATTGCCGGTCGCCATTCTGTGTAATGAGGCGATATGCTCCGTTTGAATAGACTGTGTCTATTACAAACGGTCCTTCCCATTTGGGTTCAAATTTACCTTTCTTCTTGGAGGTGAGGATTATCGGCCGTCGAGCAGCGAGGACGAGATCTCCCTCCTTAAAGGTTCTCTGTCGAACTTTCTTGTTGAAAGCCCTCGACATTCTTGCTTGATAGAACTCAATGCATTGTTGAGCCTCCAGGCGCTTCTCATCTAACATCTCAAGCTCTTCGAGACGTTTTTGATGTAGTTCTTCAGTCGTCATCTCTGTTGAAAGGGCGACGCGAAGTGACGGAATCTGGATTTCCAACGGGAGAATTGCTTCACACCCGTAGACCAGAGAGTACGGGGTAGCTCCTGTTGGCGTACGTACCGTTGTGCGATATGCCCAGAGTGCTTCTCCGAGCTTATCATCCCAGTCTCGCTTGTTATTCTTCACAAGCTTCGACAAAATCTTGATAATCGTCTTGTTGAACGCCTCAGCTAATCCATTTGCCGGATTATAGGTCGCTGACGACGCCCCAGATCTTGAATTTCGCAAAACCTGATAAAGGTATTGCTGATAAATTGGGGACCGTTGTCATGCACGATCCGTCTAGGGACACCGTGTCGGTAGATGACATGGTGTTTGATAAATTTGACGACAGTACTCGCCTTGACTTCTTTTAGCGGGATTGCTTCGGCCCACTTGGAGAAGTAGTCGGTGATCGCTAGAATAAACCGATCTCCTTTGACTGACGGAGGAAAAATAGGACCTACAACGTCCATTCCCCATGTCTCGAATGGCCAGGATGTGGCCGAAGGATGCAACTGCTCTGGAGGCTGATGCATATAATTCGCGTGAATTTGACACGCGTGGCATTTCCGAGCGTACTCGACTGCGTCATTAATCATTGTTGGCCAATAATAGCCCATTCTCCTGATTCGATCATAGAGCTTAGGACCAGGTTGGTGTGCACCACATTCACCTTCGTGTGCTTCCCGAAGGACCTCCTCCGCCTCTCTGTTTGAAAGGCATCGGAGTAAAAGACCGTCATACCCCCGACGATATAACATCTGGGTCTCTGTGTCGTAGAAGAATCTTGGAGCTCTTCGTCGGATTGATTCTCTCTCCCTTACGTCATCTGGCAGAATACCGTACAAGACGTAGTCGATGATAGGAAAGCGCCAATCTCGAGGCTCCAATTTGGTCTGGGTCGCATATACCTCTTTGGTAACTACCCTTTCATTTTCTTGCACCCCATCATATATCGGTACGAAGAGTTGGTGAGTCCTGACCGTAACTAGTTGCTCGGTCTCGGAAGGTTGTGCTAGTGACACAGCCAACGCCGCCAGTGCATCCGCATAAGCGTTCTGAAGGCGTGGGATATATTCAATGAAGAACTCTTCGAACGAGTCTGCCATTTCTATTGCTACCTGATGATAGGGGATCAAATCAGGGTTCCTAACCGTAGTAGTCGGACCTGCAACTATCAATTTGCGCAGTGTATGCTTCAAGATACTCGACCCCCAGCTCCTTGGCGAAACTAAGCCCAATAAGTAACGCGTTGTATTCGCTACATTATTAGAGCAAGCTTCGGTGAGCGAATAAGCACGGGGCATGACATGGTTCCCCGGGGAAATCAAGACAACTCCGACTCCAGCGGAGATTTTAGAGCATCCGGGGGCACTCGCTATATTAGTAGCTCGAGAGGCTCCGTCAAAATACAATCGCCATATTTGTTGGTGCGATGTAGTATTGACCTCGTGGACTTCATCCGGAAGATCATCATATAGCTCGACTGCGTCCGTTGATGGGTTGGCAGCCAAGAGATCGCAAATGGCTTGTCCTTTAACTGACTTCTGTTGTTTGAAGTGCAAGTCATATTGGGACAAGAGCAAAGCCCATTTCGCCAAACGCCAACTCATTGAGGCCGGCTGGGTCATAAATATTCGGACCGGGTTTACGTTAGCGATAACATAAATCGTCTGTCCGACTAAATAGTGCCGCATCTTCTGAATCGTGAACACTAATGCAAGGCACCTTCTCATCGATTGGTATCGAGAGACTACGAAACCAATGTTGGTGAGGTAATGCTTGCACGTTATTGACCATTGTAATGCCGTCGTCTGGCAGCGAGTAAAACAACAGTGATCCGTTGCCTTGACGTAGATCAGGAATGGCTTTCCCGACTGCGGTGCGACAAGAACAGGAGGTTTAGAGAGATACGACTTAATCTCTTCAAATGCTTTTTGGCAAGCGTCATCCCAAATAAACGACACGCCCTTCTTGTTCAGCTTTGAGAATGGTTGGCACTTCCCAGATAGGTTCGATATGAACCGTCGGATGTACGCCAATCGCCCTTGTAACCCCCTGAGTTCTCTCAGATTTCTTGGAGGTTGCAACTCTTGAATCGCCTTCACTTTATCAGGATCGACATGGATTCCTTTGTCGGTGACGACGAAGCCGAGGAACTTGCCACTGGACATCCCAAGGAATGATTTGGCAGGGTTCATCTTTAGCTGATGGGTCCGCATGAGCTCGAATACCGTTCTAAGATCTTTAATGTGATCTTCTTTGTCACGGCTTTTCACGACTAAGTCGTCGACGTAGCATTCGACCGTTTTCCGGAGGTGATCTTGGAAAATCTTGTCGGCTTCGGCGATGCGATGGCGCCGGCATTTTGAGACCGAACGGCATGACCGTAGCAATATATCCCGATAGCGCTCAACGCCGCGGTGTTTGGCATCATCGGGGTGCATCTTGATCTGATTGTAACCCGAGAAACCATCCATGAATGACATTCTTTCAAATCCGCACGTATTGTCAACTATGACATCCGTGATGGGAAGAGGAAAGTCATCTTTGGGCAGCGTTGGTCGTTCGACCTGAGGATCTAATCGAACCATTCTTCTTCGTGACCGGGACTATATTCGCCACCCAATCCGGATGTTGAATTTCCTCGATGAATCCCGATTCTATGAGTTTCTTCACCTCGTCTCGATTATTGCCTGTAAGATTTGTGGACGAAACCGTCTTTGCGATTGCTTGACAGGTTTGACATCCTCTTTGATGTTGAGGTGATGAGTCGCCACATTAGGGTCGAGTCCTGGCATGTCCTCGTAGCTCCAAGCGAACACGTCGATATACTCCCTGATTAGGGCGATCAGCTCTTCCTTCTCTTCTGAGGGAAGACTATTACTGACGTTTATGAGTTTAGGATGCTCTTCGTCACCCATGTTAACCTGGACTACCTCGTCCTTAGTGGGGGGTTCTCTTTGTTCGAATCTATCCCCAAACTGCTTTTTGAGTTGATGGATCCATGGGTCTTCCCATGTTGGCATATCTTCATCATACTCAATAGTAGCAGGATCGACCGTAGCCATATTTGACATCAAAACCTTGAAAGCTTCCCCGAGGCTGGTGTCAGAATCCCAAACCGAAGAATCAGACGAATATCCGTCTTCAGGTAGATGGTCGTCAATTAACCACGAGCATTCATCTTCTGAGGAGGATTCATATCCCAATCCTCGTCTAAATGCGTAATAGTCATCTGGCTTCCCTTTTGGGACATATGCCGCTTTAGGAGGGACTCGAGGGCCTCGTCTGAAACAGAGACCTTCTCCTCGTGTCAAGTCGTATTGGTGGTTACTCTTGGCAATTCATCGCCTTGAGACCCCGATCTTCTTTCGCGGAAGCGTCTTGACTTGGGTTTTGGCATTTTGTTGCCAAGCCTATCAAAGAGCGACGCCTTCTTCGGAGCTGGCTTGGTGTAGTTACATTCTGACAACACCACCCTGATTAGTTTAGAACACGGACAATGCGTGTTCATTTCGGGAGAATTTCTCTTTCGAGATTTACTTGTACCCCCAGCACGATAGTACAACTCATCGGCATGAATGCCGGAGCAACCCCTCGTGTGTTGGTACGACTTCTCAGGTATAACGTCCTCGTCATTAGATGAAAACGTCTCCATCTGAGGATGAATTGCCTTATTAGGACTTTCAAAAGTCACTCGTCACGACGTACGCTTTCGCGAGTGTGAATCTTTGACGGGCTATTGGACTTTAATCCGCAACCTGGTGCAAGCAGCTATAAGAGTCTTCCTATCACGGTTGAGGAGGGTGCGACCCCCTGCACTAGGAGTGACCCGGGACTTCCTTAACGGGCCCAATCGTTCTTTGATCGAATTTTACCTCGATCATCATGCAATGAGCCGAGGTGCTCCAAAGCCATTTTCTTACTTTGGAAAGCTTGAGCAAGCTCGACCGAAGCGGGCACTGACCTTTTGGGATTTCTTCACACCCGGCGATGGTGCGGCTCATTGAAGCAATCCATCGTTTGTTGGTCGCGGTACCCCAAGTATAGCGTTGTCTTTGATGGACACGCCTTCTTTGGGGATGAAGAACCTTGTTGACATTCTCGCTTATTTGTCGCCGCTTTGAACGATCCAAGGTGGCATCAGGAGTCGCTCATTTAAGACCACCTCCTTGCGAGCGTGGAGTCTTAACGGGCTCCTGGGCCTCGACATGAACCCCCAGTCTAGAGGCGACTGGAATTCTCTTATGTACGGCACATGAACACGTACATTGAGGTGTCCTGGTCTGTTTGGATGCGACAGGACACATTTGAGTAGTGATCGGTCGGCGGAGTGCATATCGACCCCAATCTGGTAGGCGGCTTGGACTGCGTCGGCGTTGGAAGGAGGGTTCGGCTGTGTTGCACTCTGATCTTTGTGTCGTCTTAGGCTTTGGCACCCAAACTTGATAGGATTTTTTTTTTGTGGTTTTTTGACCACTTCCCTCTTGTTCAAGTCTCGTGTCTTTCTTGCAAGAGCGCGAGCTTGAGCGGCACATGCACGGCGCTTCTAAATACGCTCCTTCAGGTGTTGATCGGTTCCGTTTGACATGGACCCAAGCATTTGTTGACGGCTTGGAGGGGCTGCCGATCGTCTGTTGATGAGGTTCTTGACCTCTCCTGGGTTTCAGATCCACTTTGTAGCGGACACCGTCGACTGATTCCAGGGCCTTGGCGAACTCCGCAGCCCAGGCGTTGGCGTCGCCTCTGGCGGGTTCTCTTTGAGAGAGTTGCGCCATCGGTGATCTCCTGCGTAGATCTGATGATCTTGGATGCCGGAAGGACGCCATTTGGTGCAACTTCGGTAATGGCGGAATTAAGATCCTCGTCTTGAGGTTCCGGAGCCGAGGACCAACGGATCTTTCTTGGAGCGGAGATCCTTCTGGATTTGTGGGGGAGGACGATCTGGATGAGGACGATAGTATGATACTCACAGCGGAACCCGGATCAACTTGGATTTGGTTGACTTGGGCGTAATTATTACACCTACCTTGAGTTTAAAGTCCATATGCTTAAGGCGGGGGAGTCAAGAGCGGCCCCTTCAGGTCGAGGCGGCGCCCTAGAAATTTTTTTTCCTATCCGTCCTTGAGGCTTTTGACTTCTTCTTGACCCGAGGATGCGGATGTGATTACTCACAACGATCTCGGACTTGAGACCGTTGGCTCAATTGTAATTCGCCCGGTTGTTGCGGGAAAAGTAGACTTGTTATTCATTGCTTGTTTTGAACTTCGTTTACATTGCGTTGGCCTACAATAAAATTCAAAACAAAAGAAATTCCTTTTATTTCAGCGCATAATGAAAACAAAATTACAACTTTTATCCTTTTGTGAACAAGCGAGGATCTCTATTTCTGCGGGATCCTCGCTTGCGTGGGTTCTTTACTTGTCAGGGACCTTTGTTAGTCAGTGGACTACAGCGCAATTGGATCCGGTGAAAACCGGGTTCGGAACTTCTGAGGCGGGGGCTCGTTCCGCGAGGCTCAGCGCTGAGGGATCGCACTCACGAAGGAGAGGATCGCCGGGATCACACTCACGAAGGAGAGGATCGCCGAGCGGTGAGATCTACTAGGAGAAATCCTGCGCTGATGCATGCCGACCGAGTTAAGCTTACCTCACGGTTTGTAGATCGGGGCGTGCTGTCGTGCGGTGCTGTCAATGCGTCGGCGGCTCGTGGATCTCGCGAGGGCTCTCTCAAAAATCCAGCAAAAATCCAACCATTTAAACTGAGCACACCCCCCCTATTTATAGGAGTCAAGGGGGGGTTTAAGGCCGGCCGGACACCATTTGGTGTCCGGCCAATTGGCCGGACACCAAACGGTGTCCGGGTTTCGGCCGAACGCCGTTTTGGCTTTTCGGTTTGGTTTTTCGGACTTTTCGGATTTTTCCGTGACGTTCGTTCCGATCTCGTCGTCGTCGTTTTAAGTCCGTGCTCGGTTCACTTGATCGGTTTCATCCCGTCAACGGTTTAGGTGACGATCGGTCAATGTTCAAATCCGATCTCATCGACGTTCGAATCCGATCGATCTGGAAGAAACTTATACGATTGGATTCATTCCATAATGTGTAGCCTCGTTGATTCGTACGCCTTCCTGACCCACTTCATGTGCTCGTCAATTAGCTTAACGCGGCGTCGGTTTGTCGAATGGGTTATTGGTTGTTAACCCAATCCGAGTTCGTTCAGTCTTGATAAGCGATTTTTAATGCCTACAGACTTCTACTGGGATGACCGCTTCGGCCCCATATGCTAGTTTGAATAGGGTTTCTCCAGTGAAATTTTTGTGGGTGGTGCGGTAAGACCACAAAATTCCACTTACCTAATCATTTTGTCCCAAGAGAAAGAAAGGAGAGGACTTGCAAAAGAATTCCATCTTGAAGGGACCTCCCTATTCAAAATTTTAATTAGAGTTTTGAGTGTGCTCTCATTTTAGTTTTTGATGATATTTGATGATTTTGATTGTCTCAGGTGAGGATTTGGATTGGATTTGTGGTTGATGGCTGAATTAGTTGGTCCTCGACTCCACAGTTGTAGCCATTGCAGGAATCATGTGTCTTCATGATGATGTTATTTGTAAAGCTTTTAAGGTGAATTCTCATTGGTTTCTCTATTTATACCAATGATTTTTTTGGCAATATTAAAATAAGTAACTCATTTTTTGAATGGGAGTTTCAAATGACTTCTATATAGAAAACACAGATTCATACAAATATTTGGAAGAAAAAGGGCTAAGAGATAGAATCATATACTTACTAGGATTATGAATATCTTATCTCTAAGATAATATATTATCCACCCACTTATGTGGATGTCTATCTCATAACCATAACCAACATACTCCCACCCACTCAAATGAGCGGGTGCCATCCATTGCTCCCTGAGTTGACTTCCTGAGTCGCTGACTCCCCGAGTCAAAGTCTCCCTAAGAATCTCCTTCCTTTTCAAATCCATGTCCATACATCATTAGTGTGGCATGGACCATTGAGAACCTACAAGCGATAGACTTGCAACTAGATCCGTTAGGATCGACACAAGGATCTCTCTAAAAACACACAACAAATAGTGTAAGTATGCGGTATCTCATACCCCAGATCTGATCAACCATGTCTGCTCGAAAGTACCTTTGATCTCTTGAAGAAGCGTACATGAACGTCATGGTCTACCTTCAATTCATCGCACTCTTAAACTTTGCCCTCGACATAAATAAAGTTGGCCATACAATGAAATCAGGAGACATGTCAATCGATCTTACTATAGCCCTGAATAGTTGGGCCTACTAATCACCCACTTTCCTGACACTGCCTGTATGTGCGGTATTGTCTCATCGCAGCAGGAAACAACAGCCAAAGTAGAAATGCTCATAACAGCCTTCCTAGACAGCACAGTATCTCGAAGGGTACAATGGCTGCCCTCCATTACTGGTGGTTATCGATAAAGGCTAACACAGCGAGGGAGTAGGGATCCATCCTCCAAGCACACGTCATATGGCAACATGCTATGCTATTACTTCTCTCTCCCTGAAAGCATACATTACTAAATGAATACTGTACAAACCCAATTCTCATCACCCGTGATGAACTTATCTGCCATACCACCCCGCGATATGTCCGGGATCTCCCGACAAGCCCGCACCTCATGCACCAAGTCAGACCCCTAGTCTGGATGGTAGTAAACAGGTAAAGTGGACATGAGTTTTCTACTTCGATCGCTTCAGCGTATAAGTATATAGCAACCACATCCTGATCTAGTCAGGGTGACCATTAGGGTGCTTTCATTATTTTTGTACCCAGTAATACAATATTATTATCATTGCTCCAAGCCAAATGACATCTGGCACTCAGTCTCAGCTTCATCAACTACTATAGCTCCAAAGGCGATCTCTTATGTGATAAGAGCTCCTACTGCTAATATAACTTTTTAATAGTGCAACTAGTGCCCTTTGTGTACCCCATACACATCATATACAAATATATCCCATGCTAAAATAATCAAATAATAGTAAGACATTAGCAATTCCAGATATGCATATACAGAGAAAGAATCAAAATAAATATAATGTCTTATAAAGCCATCATCCGTAATATCCCAAGTGTCTAAGGTCTCAACTAAAGTAATCGTCATTAAAGGCGTAGCCTATGAGGCTCAAGTGTGTTGCACTAGCCACTCCTCGGCGATTCCCTTTATTAGTAGATCTCTGATCATCTGACTCATAGGGACACACTCAACACGACCTCTTTCTTCTCTTTGTTCTTAATAAAATGGAACCTGATTTGGATTTTATTTAATTTTCCAAAATAATTTGGGTTTATCAAATAACCATCAATTGACATGGTATCATAATAGAGAATCACACCATTCTCTACACGTTGAGCAATAGACAGATTCTATGAGAATCTACACGACGAGACTGTCTCCAGTGCTATCGTGTATATCACCATATATTCCACTCCAAGTGGAAAAAAGATTGTGAACTAATATTTCTTACTACTATATGATGACCCTGTCATTTAGTAAGAAAATATAACCAGAAGTCAACGCTCGCCCATCCAGATTGTCGGCCCAGTCAATATCTAAATATCTATAGGTAAGTGTTTATTTTGTCATAGCACAATACACAAGTGCAGCCTCAATCAAATATCTGAGGATCCTCTTGACTCATCCCAGTGAGTCATACTAGGATTGGACCAATGCCTACCCATCAATCCTACTTCAAAGGATGTGTTAGTTCTTGTACACATACATGACTACCGACTACACTCCTATAAAGGATAACCAACATTCACTTCTTTTCTACTTTAATGTTGGGACATTGCTCAATACTTAGAGCCCATTAGTAATTGGAGTCCCAGTGGTCTCCATGCTACACCCAGTCAGCAATATGTCATCAACAAATGATAATAAGATCTCAAACTCTTACTAGCTTTATGTAGGTAGACACAATTATCTTAATCAATCATTATGAAATCATAGCCCAGTATGGTCTAATATAACCGAATACATACTACACACTAGAATACTATTTCAAGTTATAGGTATAGCTCTTTAACTTGGGCACCCTGTGCTCAAGTCCCTTGATTTTAAAACATATACGTCGATCCACATATATCTCCTATTCCAGTTCTCCTAGAGAAACACTGTCTTAGCATCCAGTGGCATAGCCGGTCTGGGATTTTGAGGGAGGCACTTTGTATCTTATCTTGCAAAAATATTTATATTTATAATCACATTTGATAATATACATATATTTTTAAAAGAAAGGATCTCGAAAACTCAACCAAATATTATATATTAAATGATTGTTTATAAGAAACTAAATAGTACTCTCAACTAAAAAGATATAGTCAAAATAAATCAACCTCTAAACAGATAATGACTTTGATCTTTAAAATGACATTTACAAACTACCCCGATGATTTGCCATTCCTTGAAATTATTGCATGGTTGTCTCATTATTAATAGTATCAAAAATGTTAGATTCGATATATGTTACTAAGTAATCATTCATCCATTGGTCTCCCATGTGGTTACACAGGTTACTTTTTATAATATTCATAGCTGAAAATACTCTCTCAACACTGGCAGTTGCAACCGACAAGATCAATGCAAACTTTACAAGCTTGTCAACAAAGGGATAGACCTCATCTTTCTTCATATCCACTATTTTTTCTACGAGTCTTGAAATTCCATTCAAGTGTTGAAACTCATTTTTGGAGCGCATATCATGGGTGAATGTCTCTAATTGATTATCAAGAATCACAAGATCTGGTGATGAAAAATCAAGAGGATAAAACTTAGCAAGACGAATTACCTTTTGCTTGTTGAATGCACCAAAATAATTAATATGATTTAAGCATGCTATGCAAAGAAGTAACTCTGTTTTGCCTCAGCAAAGTGATTGTTCAGCTCTTGAACTTGTAAGTCTATAACTGTGTTGAACAACTCATAGCAATAATGATACAAGTTGGTAAAGCTCTAAGCATTGTGTCGTGATCTCCCTCTAGGCACAAATATCTCATTCATATTTGGGACCTTAACATCTTGTTTGGCACAAAATTGAGAAACATCTTCAAAAAAAGAATCCCAACCATCAGATCTCATTTCTTGAAATCATTGCTTAGATGTTTGCACAAGATCCATGACATTCACAATCTTTCCTCTGTAATGCTAATGACAATTCATGAGTAACCCCCAACATATTCTTCATCAAATGGATAGAAAAAATAAATTTAAAGGTTTGCATCATTTGTACTACCAATGTTGCTTCTCCTCTTTTTTCAGCAGATGGTATGTGCTCTATGCTCTCAAGTGCAACAATCACAGATGAGTACATAACAATTAAGTTTACTAATGAATGAAAATGGGAGCCCCAATGTGTATCACTAGCTCTCTTAAGTCCCATTTCATGATTCAAACCTCTCCTAGTTTTAAGTTCACCACTGTTAAGTGCTTCAAAAATCTCAGTAGCTTGCGCTTCTCGAAGAACATCACAACATTTGGCAGAAGCCCTAATAATATTAAATATATTTGAAATGACTGTGAGTACCACTTTCATCTTTAGATGATTTTTAGCGACAACTACTAATGCTAACTGAAGCTGCTGAGCAAAGCAATGGACATAAAAAGTGGATTTATTTTCATTCAAGATAAGAGATTTAAGACCATTAAATTGACCCACATATTACTCACCCTATTATATCCTTGTCCTTGCAATTTTGATATGCTTAGTCCATGTCTGGCAAAGATGCCATCAATTTTTGTTTTCAATGTCTTGGCACTCATATCTTGAACATGTAAAATCTCTACAAAATGCTCAATTATATGTCCATGTTTATCCACATAACGTAAAACAATTGCCATTTTCTCTTTAGTTGATGCATCTCGAGACTCGTCTACTAAAATAGCAAAACATTCATCGCCAATATCTTTTATGATTGTATTTCTGATTTTTGTAGTAGCAACAGACACAATATCCTTTTGAATATCTGGTGATGTCATCTTTAGATTTTCTGAAGCATTTTCTAAAACAACTTTTGTTATCTCCTCATAGTTATTCACAAGAAGTTGCAAAAGCTCTAAAAAGTTACCTCTATTTTTAGAATTTAAAGAATGTCCACGTAAAGCTAATCATTGTCGCAAAAGATACTGAATAGAATCAACCTATGCATTTAATCATGTCCTATAATCAATTCGAGCCTGACTTGAATGCTTCAAAATTGAACTATCAATGTGTTGGTCTTGTTTTAATAAGTTCTCACTTTTTGTCACTGCTTGATTATGCGAGCTACTCGGACCTCCAACATGAGCATTCAATTTCTCCCTTGATTTCTTCCAGTTTTTGAATCCCTCGATAGTAAATGCATCTCCACTTGATTTCTCGTTTTGACCTTTGAAAAGATAGCAGTATAAACAAAATGCAGCATCCTTCTCTACACTATACTCCAACAAATTCGAGTACATGTCAAACCAAGCAGGATTGAATCTTTGGTGTTTATTAGCAAAAAGTGTTTGGGAGAACTCTTGTAGCCGAGATTGGAAAGTACCTTTCTGCAAATATGCCCTTCGAATGCAATCTTGCTCATTAGGAGCATAATTACATATACGAGGTTGTAGTGCAGGATCTGCTGGAAGTTCTTCTAAGTCCACTTCTATACATCTCTGCTTAGATGAAGGTTCCAAACTCACAGAAGTTCTTCGACACTTAGGTAGAGGCTGAGTAACATCTTCTCCTGTATCATATTTTTTATTTGATCTTGGTTTTCTTATCATAAATTTATCCATCATATAACATAGTATAAATGTAAATCATTGGAAAATTTTCTCACAATAATCTAGATTAAATTTGAAAATATTGAGGAAATTATGAACAAGAATTATTATAATTATTAAACAAATAGTCTATAATTTCGCGATAAATATAATTTTCCTATTCTAAAAATCTAAAAAGTAAATACAAATTAAAATTGAGAATAAAGCTCACCGAGATCACGAATCGTACAAACTGTAAAACCCTAATATTTATTAGGTGCTCCCTCTTTTTGGCTCACGAGTTTAGGTCTAGTATCTTTTTCTTCGTAGGGATTTGTTACATTCCTCTGAGATTCACCCATAAACCTTTTAATATATTAAAATAAAGAAAACCTAATCCTGACTAGAAACATATTCCTAAGTGGACCCCACATTATATTTACCTATGCTATAAAAAACATACCTAAAAAAAGAGCAACTAAATCATTATCTTATAAAAAGTAGAAAGTTATGTGGTTTGCACATAATTTGTTATCACTTATCATATACTTCTCCAGCTTTGAGACTAAGGTGCAATATCATAGCAACCACCTATGAAATTCAGAGGTGGGGTCATGTGACCCCCTTGACCCCCCACCCTCCACCTCTGTCAGTGTCCATCTAGACTAGTTCAAGATCCATATGCGCTACAAGAGTCAATTTTCTATGAAAGTTGATTCTCTCCCTGAGAGAACATCTCTTCATCATTCACCCTACAACTTCGAGTGTATCCTTTCGCCATCAAGCGTGTCCTGCAACTGTCGATTGTCCCTACCTAACCTTAAAAATCCGTTTATTCTCAATGGTCTTGCATTCAGTTAGAAGATGTCCCTGACTTGATTCTTCCTCATGAACTCAAGCTACCTATCCATTGTTGCTTTTCACTCTTTCATTGCAGACCCAGAAAAAGTGTCCTTACTTGACTTGGGCTCTGCAACAATATCCGGTGCTACCATGAACATTTCTCTCGATCTCAAAATATCATCTAGATATTAGTCCATGGAACAATCAATGAGGCAATTGAGATTCCTTCGATGGTTCCAGGTCATCTAAAGGTATCTTGCTCCCACTATCCCCAAGTGGTAGAGGAACCATCCTCTTCCATCATTGGCTTGGTGACAGTGTCCTTGATCTCGTTTGAACCCAAATCCTGATATATTTCTTCTTTGTGCGGGAAATCCTCTCTGAGAAACTCAATATTTTGCAACTCCCTTAGTCAGAGTCCCATCATAGTGCTCACATACAAAACAACCCCGAAATTAGAGTATAGATATACAGTTCTTTCCTCTGGGGTCCAACACACCCATATGGACGTAGGTGATCCAATCACCGACCCTTGGTTGTCCATGACTCATAGGGTATAGAAGGTACACTGCTTAGAACATATGCCGCTATCAATAGCGCATCTCCCTAAAATCAAATGGATAGATATTCTAAACTACTTTTAGCAGAGTCGTATTCTTCACTTTAGCAGCACCATTTTATTGCGAATATAGGTTATTGTCAACTATTTGACTTTTCTCTTTACTTAACACAGTTCCATGAACTAGTTAGATAGCTATTCAAACTCGCAACTAGTGCACAAAGCTCTAATACTTTTGCTTAATTGATTATCCACCTGCTGATTAGTGGTTGAAATAAATCCAAGCTCTTTAACTAGGTCCAAAATCAAATACACATTACCGCACATAGAGTAATAGCCTATTAATGTGAGGTAATAAGGTGCTCCACTTTGTACCTTCATAAATATCAGTTTGCATGTATAAGAGTGTACTAATTACAACAGATTTGTTTTAGCCTTGCCAAAAGATTTCCTAGTGATTTTACCAATGAGACTATACTCGTAGATGGATAGATACATCTCTGTACACATACCTAGGAGGTCGCCTCTAGCGAGCCTACATGTATCCTACAATGTGACCTAATCTATAATATCATAAATTAAATCTAATCTTAATTCATGGTACAAGACAAACCAGAGATAAAACCCAGTTATCTTATAATCAATCACATTCTAAAATCACCTAAGAGATTCGTTTGATATCCTATACGAAGCAGAGAATCCAAGAAGTAAATCTATATATGTCACCAACATATGGAAAACTAACATTAATTCCACAAGTCTAACTACCGAGAGACGATTCCTCAACTAGAGTGTGAGTATTACAAGATCTATTTGTTCCCTTAACTCAGAGAAAAATTATATGAATAGGTGCCCAGCACCATTACATGTTCTCTAGCTAGATCTTTCTACTCATAGTTAGAATCTTTTAAACTCAACGAACAAGTCTCTGCCCTGAAAATGTAGTCAATGAGTCCCTAGTTTTCTTGGTTGTGCACCCTCATGCGCGAAATGGTCGGTTTGTCTACAGTCAATAATCAGTCTTGCTCTTATTTGTCAGTTTCTTCACCCTTTTAATTGACTTCTTTTATTTTAGAATCTATTCTGAAAATATCTCGGTGTACCCGCTGTAACTAGGCTCCTATCCTTGTGCATCGGGTATTCAGCTACCGAAGCTGAAGTAGACATGTTAGCCTTGAACACACCCCAATGTTTAGACTCTAATTGCACTTTCATTTAAACATCCCTAGATGTTGTCACATCTGCGATATGCAATAAAACATAATAAATGTCTTTCCTGGAGTTTTGCAAAGCCCCGATAACCACCCAGATCTGCCACTCCTAGCACGACGCAGTTCCAACTATCTCATGATCCCTGATCATAAAGGTTATCATTCAAAGATGAATTCGATATTCTACCCAGTAGACATATCATTTAAATCTAACTCAATAATAAAACTTCGATCCTCATTGGAGAGGCATATTGAATCTCACATCAAGAGTATCCACGAAGCTCTTTGTTTTTGAATAATCCTCAAACTCCCGGATAAGATAGCTCCTTATTGCAGTCCACCCAGTGAACTGCTTGAATGATCTCTCACCAGACCTTGTACTGATTGGTATCATATCTTTGAGTCTGAGTTGAACCCTGTTCCGACTCGGACATTATTGCCTCAGTACTCGCCAAAATCTCATGCTCTCAGAAGAAAGTGGATCTTCCAATAGAAGTATCTATAGCTAATCAGTCATAGGCTGAAATTAGAAAATTATATTGGTACCTCTTTAAGAGAAGGACTAAGACACTCAAAATACGAATACATTAAGATTATTAGCACTTTACATGGAGTATTGCTCTTCCCTAAAGAACATTCAATCTCTTCAAGCATTTTATTTCGATAATCAAGTTACATCCTAAACAAAGAGAAGAAGGCATAAGACCCCAACCACAGTGTTCAAAGATATAATTTTAAAAATTATTATAAAATTTTAAAAATGGTATATAAGATTTCTTAGAGATAGGCCAGATTGGATAGTTAAATCATAGTACTATCTCTACCCGAAATCTCCCACTTGAAATAATTTGGTTATGTTTCGGTATGCGTTTGAACATGCGGCATGACCAACATAAACAAGAAATTTCACAAATTTTATTTAACTACCTTATTTTAATCTTGTTAAATTTATTAGGGTATTTTGTTTCTTGTAAAATTGGTACGATGCCTCGGACGCTCCCTCTGGAACAACTACCCATCACAAGTCTCTAAGACTTATTAGGACTTTTATAAATCAATTTTGGTATTTGTCTAAACTTCTAAAGTTAAAAAAATTTTAGTAAAAATATATATACTCTTAATTACAAAATATAGTGGGCCCCACATTAAAAATTTCCAAAATTTTTAATAACTTCTCATAAAAATTTTAAAATAATAAAATAATTTTCTAGAATTTGTGAAGATATAATAATAAAATATTTCTAAAATTCATAATAAATTTAATTTTCTATAAAATAAATTTTTATTAATTTAAAGTATATATCTAGAAATTCCTTGAATTTTCTTATTTTTAAATTAAAATTTCAAATTAAAAAACTATTTTTTCAAAAAAATTACAAAACTACCCTTAAGGTTTTTAACCCTAGGGGTTGATCTAATGGCAGCGACGGCTAGAGCACTACCTAGCAGTGCGCTGTCCTCCCCCTCAAGACCCCCGGCAGCGGTGCCCAACGCCGACGTTAATCGCTGTCAAACTCACTTTTTTTATTTAGGTTCTCTGAGCAGTCATGGCCGCCGCCCGCGGGTGCCTCACGCTGGCGATGGAGAGGGAGGCCTCTGGCGAGTCCTCCTTCAGCCGCCCTTGTCGCCCGCACGGCTAGGGGTTTGGCCCTTTTTTTATATTCAAAAAAAGGGAAAAGCCTTTTTTTTTTATAAATCACAGATAAAAAAATATTTTTTGATAAATTCCTGATTTATCAAGAATTAATAAATCCCCGATTTATTACACTAGCCTCTAATTTCATAAATAATTGAGTATTTTTCATAGATCCGACATATCGGATGTCAAAATTTGAATTTTTAATATCAAAAATTAAATTTTTAATGAAAAATTAAATCTTTTCATAATAACAATCCTATTTTTTCTGTTCCACGGCCAAAATCACTATCAAGAAATTGACAAACGATTCTCAATCCAGCTCTGATACTAATGTAAGATCCGGATTATTACACGCATGCAGTATGGATAATCTACAACTAGATTATGCACAACAGAAAATAAGAAACCCTAGCATGCTTTCTAGTAAACATAATTACAACTAGATTATGCACAACAGAAAATAAGAAACCCTTGTAAACATAAACAAGTTTAGGGTTTAGCAAACAGATCAATTCTGTAGGATTGCCACATCTTTCTTGATCAACGGCCGAAGGGCGACCACATCGTGCAACCGACGAGAAGCCTCCGCATATCACCCCACGACTACCGCACAAAGTATGAATTTGATTTGAGAAGGAGATGACGGCTGTTGTATGTATCTGTATATTTTCACTATATTCCATCATGAAAAACCCTATATCTATATGTAAGGGCATAAAGATAGAATCATACACTTACTAGAATTATGAATATCTTATCTCTAAGATAAGATATTATCCACCTACTTATTTGGGTGTCTATCTCATAACCATAACCAACACATTGAATTTCGTAGCCTTTGCCTATTATGAGTTCTTGAATCCTGATTTGTTCGATATCTTTGTGAACATGCAATGGACATGCTTGTAGCATTCTGGTGCTAAGATTGCTAATTGTATATAAGATGAATGTATTCATGTTCTTCTGATTCTTTCTGTTTGTTTATGGAGCAACAAAGTTTAGGGTCAGTTTTGAAGTTTGGTTGAGAACATCTTTTATGGATGATTTGCTTCTCGTTTGACCAATCTTTATATTTACAAATAGAAGATGGGAGTAGATGATTGTGAAGATTCTGCGTGAATTTAGGCAAGTATTGTAAAGATAAAAAGTAACTTTATTTGATTAAGATATTTGCAGAACTCTATGACTATGGCAGTTCCTCTATAATCTTAGACTTAATGATTATATTATTGACTTGAAAAAGAAACTGTTACAAAACTCCTATCAAATATGTGGGTTTATACAGTTTTGCAGAATTTCTGAACTCTTACATCTCATAAAATGTATATTAGTTTATCATTCTGCTCTAACTATTTGACGCCTGTTTATAACTTTATCAGATGGAGGCTTCCATGTTTCCCTGCATTTTTCTGTTAATGCTGATGTTCATGTATTATGCAAATGATTTTTAGATGATTTTGTTATTTGAAAGGAGAACTACTCCCATCCTTTTATGAATTTCTTTCTTCGCGCTTAACTTGTTGGTATATCCTTACTATTAGGACGATTGGATATTATATACATGTGATGATTTTGCTCAAGGACTGGAGTTGGGCAAGAAGGATGAGATTATTCAAGGTATGGTCAAGAGCTCTTTGAATAAAAAAAGTATCTACTTTCTTAATGTTCTATCAAATATGTGCATAATTTACGAGTTTATGTGAAAATGTTTTGGATTTTATATACAATTGTTCTCAATGTTCTTCTTTGCTATGCATAAAATCTCAGAGTTTAATTATTTTTTATTGCCATCATTTTTATAAGTCTTGTCTCACTTCCATATCTCCATGTGCATTTCCTTTTGAATTTTGGTTTAGATGTTTTAAAAAGCTCGTTGCTTCTAATTTACATTAGATATCAATCTTCCAAAGTACTTGTCCTACTCTTTGCTATTTAGCATACTTGTCTTTGGTTTCAATCCGAATTCAAGTTGGAGACATTCTCTAGCGTTGAGAATTCTTCTCCTCCTTTCTTTCCCCACTTTAGTCCATTATTCCCTTAAGGCTGTTTGCCCCTCTCCGACAACCACGCATGCATGGCGGGCCACCCTCTCCCTTTCCTAACCCATCCCCTTCTGTTCTGCAGCCCCTCTCCACTTCAGATCCCCTTTTCATTAACCCTAAATCCTATCGAGATCCTTCGTCATCCACCGCCCGAATCCCAAATTCATCCCTTCCAGACCTACCAAACCCTAATTTCACTTCATCTATCCCTCATCCCTCCTCCTCCGACCCCCCCTCCACTACCCAATTATTCCTCGACAGCGGAGCCCCCTCCCCCATGAGATTTCCCGCATTACCACAGTTGGCCGGTCCATCTCTCCCGAAGCGGCTCCTACCCATTCATCTCACCCGTCGACGGTGATAGCGAATTAGTTTTTAGCTCCCGCACTCCATCAAAAAACCTACGCCCAAGCTGCTAGGTGCTTGAGAGGCCCAGGTTTCATCCGAGCCCATGCCAATGACGTCGAGTCATTTGTGAGAATCCCTCGCACAGGAGTCAATGTTATTTGTGGCTCTCGAGAGGGAGTCCCCTCCTTCTCTTTCATTAATTTAGATCTACCAAAAGTGGAAGAGATATATTCCAACACTTTGGTTATGAAGTTCCGTGGCGGTAGACCGTCCCTTGAAGCTGCCACAAGGAAATCCTTTCCTGGGGCATCGAACACCCATTTTCTATCGGCCCTCTGACTTCTAGAGCATTTTTACTGAGATTTTAGGATAACAAGGATCTCTTGAAGGTCCTGGCCCGTCCATCATCATCGCTAATCACTTTCCCTTACAAGGTACTTAGATGGAATAACCTCTGTCATATGAAAGAGGATTCATGTTAGGCGCCAGTCTGGATCTCCTTACCGAGGCTCCCTCTACAATGTTTCATTCCATAATTCTTAGAGTCGGTGGCCAACAAGATTGGTTGCTTTTTATGCTTTGATAAAGCCACGACTACTCTTGCACGCCCTAGTGCTGCGAGAATGTGTATCGAAATTGACCTAAGAAAACCCCCTCCTCAATTCATATGGGTGGGACTCTTTGATGGGTTTAAACAACCAGTTATTTATGAAAGATTGCCAAAGTACTGCAATGGGTGCCATGCTCAAGGCCACAACTTAGTAGAGTGCTCTAAAATTTGTACTGATTCGTCATCCATTTATGAGGAAGAACGTTCTCTCGACCTTCTAGGTCGCACACCAAGTGTTCGACAAAAAGTCCCTTTGGAACCTAGCAAGCCTCAGCGTGGGGAAACTCACCCCAACGCATCCCTCCCTATATCAGCGGCAATATCCAAGGCCACTCCCACTCAATCCATCGCCCGTCCCCCCAGTCATACCATGACTGCTCAACCTGAGGATATGTCAACCCAACATGATGGCGTGCCGGTCCGACCAGCTCCACCTCCCTATGAAGCACCTATGTCATTGCAACATCAATCCAACACAATCCCTCCATCCCACACCTCGGTTCAAACTCCACATCAGATCCCAATTTCATCTATAGCTTTCGGGACTGACTTACTGTTGGTAGATTATGGCTCTGCTACAACCCCTTACAACCATAATGTCGTAGCTAGCAAGGAGAAGGACGATCAAGTTACTCTCAATTCGGATGAAAGCACCTCCCAATCTCTGGGTCATCCAGGGTTCTGTAACAATAACAACAACTTAAAGGAGGTAAATCCATGCATAGAAGATAATTCTTCTCAATCATCTGGTCCTCCAGGATTTAATATCAAGATACCCAAGACTAAGAAGAAACACCCAAGTAAAGGAGGTCTGTTTTCAGTCATAGGACTCATTTAAAGCATTTTGCCTCCTCTAGAAGATCTTTATCCACCTCCAAGCGAGATAATTCTAACCCAACTACACATTTACCTATCAATAGCCTCAGTTCAGAGGAATTAGCTACTATTGCTTCTAATTGCGGTATCAAGCTTCCATTGTCCTCTACTGGTGTTGCTAGACTGAAGGCGCTCGAGATAGAAAGATCTAGAGCTGCTCCTTAATGCTCCGGTCAGTGATTTTCTTTAGTTTGGTGGTGTTGGGCTACCCTTATCCTTTTTAGATGTGTTTAGTGACTTATTAGTTGTTAATGTTTTTTCAATTTTTTCTTTTTTTCTTTTTCTTTTCTAAAATGAGCTTCTTGTCACTTTGTGCTGCAAGCTCGTTTCTTTTGGTGTAAGTTTGTTTACCGTCTTATTTATATATATATATATATATATATATATATATATATATATATATATATATATATATATATATATATATATATATATATATATATATATATGAGTGGGCTTTAGCCTCTACTTTTCCCTCAAAACAAAAAAAAAGCATACTTGTGTTTGGATGATAGCCATTTTTCTTATGCCTTTTATGGGAAATTTGTCAGATATCATTCCTTGAGGATTCCAGACTTCTAGTGAAACCAGTAGGTCTGTTCTCTAAGGGTTCTTAATTTACTTCGACTAGTATTAATCCCGTCCGATGGATGGATTAGTGTTAATTCTCACCCATTAATGAAATCCTTCACTGCTCAATTTTTAACGCAATTTTAGTGTCTCTTATTCTTAAATATTAATCATTATATTTTGTTATTTATTTTTGTATAAGTTTGATATTATGTAGATTTGTTTAACTTAAATAGTATTTGCCCCGTTATAAAATACACTATTCAAAATCTAGCTCTGTTGTAATAAGAATTGGAATAAAATTATTAAAAATAAAAATTCCTGGATGATAATATTTCGTGAGTCTATATAAAAAAGAAATATTTATATATATTATGTAAGTTGATTGTTGAAGTTAGAAATAATTCTGCCAAATATAATGAGCAAATTTAAATGAAGTCAACATGTTTAACTGCAATGACATAATTTAAATGCGAAGAGGATAAATAATAAAATAACGCCTTAATATATGTTACTTAATATTATCCAAAACAAACTCCGACCATTACATTATTCATATAGTCAAGTACCATATTAAAGCCTAATATTATCCAAACCAAACCCGGACCATTTCAATATTTATATATTGTTGAGAATTGCAAGATCATTCAGCAAGAAATCCATCAGCGCACCATGTTTAGCCTTCTCTTTATTTGTTTTTGTGGACTTCCAGTCAGCTTTCCTTTGCATGATTTAGTAGTCCTCCATAGTTCCATTTGTTGTCTCCATTGCAAAAAGGACAAAGTAATTTAGGATACTTGTCTTTGGATGATAGCCATTTTCCTTATGCCTTTAATGGGAAATTTGTCAGATATCATTCCTGGAGGATTCCATACTCCTAGCGTAAACAGTAGGTCTGTCCTTGAAGGGTTCTTAATTTACGTCAATATATAATGTTGAAGTGTATAAAGGTATGTTAGGGTATAAGGCAGTCTATATAAGAAACACATAACTTGTACATAAGAAACGCATACACAAAACCTGTACATATCATGCATAAGATTCTACTACACTATCTAAATTATACCATTTTATAGCATAATTGGCTATTATCATCTCAACCTCATCATATTTCTTCAGTCCAAACCTTTAACCTCCTGTTTTAACCACAATTTTGCAGAAGTGCACATCTTACCTCATGTTCATTCTAGAGTTAAAGGGGGTATATACGGAACCAGAAGCATCTTACATACATTTGAGATTTTGTTATCTCTTGAATTAAGTTGTTAAATTCTGTTTAGGGGGAGAGATGTGCTAATGACATTGTCTTGTTCTTATGTTACTTTTGAATGTTATACCTCTATTAATTGTATAAATAGGTGATTATGGGGAGGCTGACTTGTACATTATATAAGTTTATGCACAGATACTGGATTAGCTATTTTGCTCAAAGACCTGTCACCGTCCCTAGGATGATTTGGAGAAAATGGAAGAAAAGTGGAATTTCTGTTGTTTTAGTTTCCATTTAGGGGAAATTTCACAAAACTACCCGGAGCATTATGGGTTTTGCACAAATCCTACCATAAACTTTTTTAGTAGAGAAAATTGTCATATACTTATTATCACTAATTATCACACTAAACAACAGTTAGAATAAGTTTTTTTTTTACCAAAAAAATAGAGCGGGATGCCCTATTCATATATGTACATATAAAGACTAATAGCAGATTCCAAAATGCGGTTGTCTAGGTTAGTATCAATGAAACGATTCATACTCAGAATAAGGAGAGGACCATAGCCGTCACGTATTACTAGAGTTATAGACATTTCATTAAAACTAAACCAAGACAAAAACCCACACATTGAAAGAGCTATTAACAAAGATTACAGAGTTACCAAGCTCTCATGAGCTCACTTACACAACCAGAGAATTAAAAACAAAGTAGTATGAACAAAATAGCTACAAAAAGAGTGTAAATCCCAGCAGACTTGCAACACAACTACTGAAAGTTGTCATCCACATCAGCTATGTCGACCAAAAGTCCTCCTGTAACAGCAATTTGGTAAGTTCCCTCTTGGCTGCCAAATCCTTGATCCGAGTTCCTCGCTTGGATGTAGAATTTCCTGTCCATAAAAGGATGAAGTGGGTGGAGTTAGACGCCAATTTCCTTGGTGTGGTAATTGCTTGATTGAAAACAGAGTTGTTCCTCGCTCTCCAAAGACACCAACACAGAGTAGGGAAAATAATCGACCATAAATCTTTACTTTCTCTGTCCCTCAAGAATGAACCAAATGACCCCACTATATCACTGAAATCATTTGGGAGATTAGAATATTAAAGAAAGGTAAAAAAAGAGACCAAACTTCCTTAGCAAACTTGCAATTTAAGAACAAATGATCATCATCTTCAGACTTCTCACTGCAAAGGGAGCACACGGTATCACCTGTCCATCCCTTGTGTGCTAAGGTAGCCTTAGTATTCAACTTTCTCTTAACTAGTAACCAAAGGAAAACTTTGACCTTCAGGGGAATAGGAGAGTTCCAAATGAAGGTGTAACCTCTGAACACGATAACACTGCCGTTAAGGATGTTGTATAAGGACTTGACTAAAAAAGAATTTGATTTGTGGTGAGGCCACCAAACCTCATCCTGTCCACTATACTTGCACAGACTGAAACCCAAATGTAATTGGTTCATACCGTAGACTTCCTCCTTTTCTTGCATAGAAATAGGTCTTCTTAGCATGGGGTGCCATCGCCATTGACCCTGATGGATTAGACCTTAAGATCTGATACTGGAATTGGTTGAAAGAGCTAATTTGTGTGCCAGAGGAAATAGAGAAGCCAAAGAATTAAATCCAGACCACTTATCTTCGTAGAAATGTAGACAAGTCCCCTCAGCTAATTTCCATTGGACCAAACTCTTAAAAGCTAGGCTGCTGGAATAAACATCTCGCTAAAATTTAGAGGTAGAGAGTCCAGGTGGTGTGCAACTAGGTTTAGGCAGACTAGTTGAGTAGATAGAGCTAAGAACTTCACTTAAAAGGGATTTTCCTGAGGACCTTCCACATTCATTTAGAGAGAAGAGAGAAATTAAAGTCAGAGAGGTTGAGAATTCCCAAACCTCCCTCCTTCTTAGATTTAAAGACCACTCTCCACTTGGCAAGAGCTTTGCAAGAAGAGATTGAATCGTCCACCCCCAATAAGAAACTCCTTCTGATTTTATCCATAGCTTTGATAAGCCATTTTGGTAACTTGAAAAAGGCAGAAAGTAAAGATGAAGAGAGGTTAAAACTGAGTTAACAAGAGTCAAACGTCCTCCAATGGATAGAAGTATACTTTTCCATATGGATAACCTCTTAGAAAATTTGTCAAGAAGGGGTTGCCAATCAAATTTGTTGAGGGAGCCCATTTTAAGAGGTATACCCAAGTATTTGAAAGGAGGGAAAGATTGCGAGCAGTTAAGGATGTTAGCAAAATAAGCACCTTTAGTAGATGATTTGCCAAAATAATATAGGTCTGTTTTGGTATAGTTAATACCTAAACCAGAGATATCCTCAAAGATGTAGAAAATATATTTTAGAAAGGTTTAATCAGGAACTGTGGCTCTGCACATGATGATAGTATCGTCTGCAAATTGCAGAGATCGGATGTCATTCAATTTTCCTTTAAGGTGCAACTCTGAAAGGTCCCCACATTCTACACTAAAGGTTAACATTTTGTTGAGAACATCAACAACTATAATAAATAGCATGGGTGATAGAGGATCACCTTGTTTCAAACCCCTAGAGCATTGGAAGAAATTAGAAGGGGAACCATTAACTAAGAAGGCAGACTTGGAAGATTGAAGAATCTCCTCAATCCAAGAGCACCATTTAGTGCCAAAACCCCTAGCTTGAAGAAGCTCCAGGATAAAAGCCCAGCTGACACAATCAAAGGCTTTCATGAAGTCACTTTTAATCATACAGATTTCTTTATGTTTGGAAGAACAATGGTGGAGGAGTTCATGAGCAATAGCACAGGAATCTAAGGTGGCTTTACCACTCTGAAAAGCTGACTGAGAGGAGTCAACTAGAGAGGGCAAGAGAGGAGCCAACCTATTTGCCAGGACTTTGGTAAAAATTTTAAACAGACTATTAAGTACACTAATTGGTCTGAAGTCTTTAACTAGATTGGCTCCTTCTATATTAGGAACGAGAGAAATTTGTGAGAAGTTAATGGCATGAAGGGAGAATGCATCCAAGAAAAGAGAGTTGAAGACTGAGAAAATGTCATATTTTAAGACTTCCCAGAACTCTTGGTAGAAGAGAATTGAGAAATCATCTGGTCCTGGACACTTATCTGGATGTAAACCAAAGACAGCTGATTTGATTTTTTCTTGAGTAAACATGACATCAAGAGACTCCAAACCCTGAACCTGGTTAGGATAAAGATATGACCAGTCTAAACTAAGAGTAGAAGGAGGTGAACAGGTTGGTGAAGAAATTATAGAAACATTTCTTTTTCTCATGTTCTGAGCAGATGAGGGAATCATTATGCATGTTGGAGGGAATGAAGTTTCTCCTCTTGTTAGAAGAAGCAGATTTATGAAAAAGGAGGTATTATTATCTCCATCTTTCAACCAAGTGATCCTAGACCTTTGTCTCCAGTATGTCTCTTCCTGAGAGGCAAGTAGGTGGAGTTTGGAGGTGAGTTCACGTCTGGTGGAGGCCTCTGAAACAGAAAGAGGTCTAGACTCTTGGATTATGTCAAGGTCTTGAATAGAAGAGAGTTTATTTCTTAGACATAGAGATAGAGCCAAAAATATTTTTTTCTCCACCATTTGATTCTCCTTTCGAGGAGATGAAGTTTAGATTTGAAAGCAACAACAGGATTTCCAGTGCAATAAAAGGATAGCCAACAAGATTTGATAAACCCTCTGAAAGAAGAGTGAGAGAGCCAAGCTTTCTCAAATCTGAAGAAAGGCTTAGGAACAGGTCCACCTGAGTCTATAATGATTGGAGAGTGGTCTGAGCAAGAAGCTGGGTAAGCATACTAAATAAGAGAGTAAAAAGCAGATTCAAACTTAGAGTTGATGAGGAATCTATTAAGCCTAGCCATGCTTGGATCCTCTCATATTAGACCAAGTGAATTGTCTTCCACTAAGAGGCAGATCCATGAGGGAAAGGGAATCAACTATAGATCTGAAGAAGTTAATGTCTCTAAGAGAACTGGATCTACCTTTCCTTTCTTGTAAACTAAGAGTCACATTAAAGTCACCAAAAATAGACCAAGGCAGAGGATAAATAGAATGGATTCTATGGAGTTCCCACCAGAAAACGTCTCTCTCTTCTCTCTCACATGGACCATACACTGATGTAATAAGAAATTTCTATTTGGAAATCTTATGACATAGGACAACAGATACAGAGAAAATCCCTATGTAAGATTCTAGGCTATCATACAAACTATCATTCCAACCTAGAAGCACGCCACCTCTGGACTCAGTAGCATCTAAAGAGAGTCAAGAGTTGATTCTAAAGCCACCCAAAGCATTGAGAGTTCTAGATCTGACAGAGTTAAGTTTGGTTTCTTATAAACCTATAATATCCACTCCTGAATAGAGGATGCAATCCCTAACAAGTCTTCTTTTGACAGGGTTATTCAACCCTCTAACATTCCATGATCCAATCTTCATAATAAACTAAATAAAACAACCAACAACATAACTAATATGACCACATAGATTAAGAGGCCGAATTAGCCCTCTCTACCTATAGATCTTTCAGATTAGCTATAACATCTTTAGATAAATCTTGAATACCACAGTTGGATGCAAACTTGGGTACAGATTCTTCAGACAGAGAATTAATAGGCAGAAAAGGTGTAGAAGTAGAAGAAGACTGACCCTTTCGGTGAGTAGGAGACTTGCTAGATCCAGCCAGAAAGTGATGGTAGGGCTTATTGTAGAGAGAAATAGGAGCAACCCTGCGTCGACGAAGTCTCGGGGGTTTCTCAAAGCCTGGTGGCTGAGCTGTGGAGGAGATAGCATCCGAGCTGAATTTGAGAAGAGGGAGGAATTGATTTCTTCTTTTTCAGGGCCATGGAGGCCTCCATATTAGATGAGCCTTCGGAGGGGCCTCTCTTGATATCCACATAGAAATTATTCCACATCACCGTAGGTAATATCAAAGATTTACCATCCACCAGAACTTCCACCATTTTAGGAATTTCACAATTAGGCAAACTGTCGCCTTGCTGTAATTCCTAAAATTGGGCTGCAAAATTTGATTCCTTAACTGTACCCTCCTTTCCCGCTGAATTTGAAAAAGAGTCAATTAATCTTTTGCCCTTATCATCTGTCGGGGGCACCTGAGGAGATGCTGCTGGTGGTGGCTCGTCTGAGGAGAGTGGCCTTTGGACCTTGGACACCATGACTTCCCATAAGACCTTCAAATCTTTCCATGAGAATTCAGATGAAGATTCACCTTCATTGATCAAGAATTCTGAGCCTTTCTTTGTTGACAATGCCTCCTCTATCATAGGAAGTCCCAAAATTTCTATAGTAGCTCGCCCTTCTAGCAGCCAGCCATTGATGGGGGAGAGATATCTGAAGGGGATGACTTTGGGGATATCTTTCTTGCATCTTATTTTCAAAAGAACCTTGCAAGCAGATATATCCTCCATGAACATTACGTTCCTGGAGCTCGCATATAGCTCCCCATAATCCTGAAGCATCCTAGCCAAAAATTCACAGTCCCAGAGGTGCAGAGGAATACCCGACATTTTAATCCAATATAATTCTTGCTTAGGGTGAACTTGCATGCCTTTGGTCTCAGTCCATTTACAGAATGTCCCGCCAAAGGAGCCCATGTCTATATACCCTTCCATGATAGGTTGTTTCAGAAGTTCTAAGGTGGGAAATTGAACCAGGAACGACCCCTGTTCTGACTTAAGAATCTGAAATTTCCACTTCTTAACATTAAACCTATATTCTAGCATTTCCCTCAGTTCCTCTATGTTGGGAGAACCAACACCCAAAGATAAGATGCCAAACAAAGAGAGCTTACAAATCTTGTCAATGATGGAATCAGGGGTAGGTATAATGGGAATCATTGCTGGGTGTAGACATGCATGCTGAGGAGTCACAAATGTGGGGCAAGCACGAGATGTGTGACCTACCTGATTGCACTTGAAGCATTTGAAATTTCCCAACTTGCATGAGCGCCATATGGCCAGGATCTCCACAAAAGAAACACCTTTTAGGGTTTTGAGGAGCAATAGACGAAACCCTAGGTTTCCTGATCCTTTTCTTGTTGACGACCGTGGTCCAACTGTCCGTACCACCGCTGGAGTGGTAGGGAGGGGAAGAATGCCCTTGTCTCGATTGAGGAGTTGCGCTTGGTGTTTGAAGTGGTTGGCAAAGGAGGCGAAGAGTTTAGGGAGGATGAGACAGGGGGGTGAAAGGAGGGAAGTGAAAGGTTGTAGAGGCTGACGAAGGGGATGAGACAACTCAGATCCACGTGGCTGATGAATCAGAACCGGCTTATTAATGGTAAAACCGCCATTAGAGAATCTCACCTTCCGCCTCGGGGAGAGAGCCGCGTCACCTAATTGCCCTCCTAAACCTCCATTATCTTCAACAGTTAGAATAAGTTGTCACATACTTTTCACGTAATATGCTTGGACTATTTTGTCATGTTGGAATTTATATTCCTTCTATATTATTCTCCCTCCTATTTTCAAAGATAGTTTAGGCTGTTTAGCCATTATATCCGAGCCCTTGCCAGTTAGCTATGTGCACAACCCGCCAAAGTTCATGGCAGTTTTGGGAAATGCATACTTGTATTTATACATATAATGTTCAAGTGTAAAATTTGGATTTGGTTGTTGTAGCTGTTACTTATGTCTGGAGGGGGGAGTACATAGATCTGATTGGCATTATGTTCAGCAACCAGAATCAGGGTGATGTAGAACGGAAGTGATTATAAATAGTGATCGGTGAACCGTACTCACGAACAATAACTTCTCGCTTTTTTTTTATTTTTGTCAATAAAAGGCCAAATAAAGAAAGATAAAAGATAAATAGGCTAGACCGGATTCACTCACAGCATCTAACATCTAAAAACAATTGAAGAGGCCGGTTTCACACATGGACACCTAATCAAAAAAATATGGTTTCACGCCTATGGAATCACTCCAAAACATCTCTCAGAACTCATATTTTATTTCATCAATTTTCTTTTTCCCAAAATAAAACATTACAATCCCTTTTATAGCCATAAAATAAAATCATAATCCTAACAAATTGATAACATCAAATCTAACAAAATAACAAATCTAACTAAATAATAGATCCAATCAATATATATCTCGAAATCATATTCTAAAAAAATCCTAACTAATACGATCTTCTAGATGTCCTACATCAAATCTCCTCCTCTTTAAATTCGACATCCTTGTCGAAAATGCTAACTGAGATTGTAAGCTTCTGCAATGTCATCACGAAGGTTCTTTGATCTTGCTTGGGCTCAAGCTTTGACTCTGGTGATGACTGGAGATCATGAAGTAGATCCATTTTTTTTGGAGAGAAGAAGAAGATGAAGATGGATCTTTCGTCTCTGATACCAAATGATGCGGAACGGAAGTGATGATGAATAGTGCTTAGGTGAACAGTACCCATGAACAATAGCTTCTCACTTTTTTTTTTTTATTTTTATTAACTAAACTAGAAATAAACTGTCCTAAAAACAAATCAAGTTTTCCTAAAAGCAAATTCGCTTAAATCAAGTTAACTAGAAATAAAGCCTTTTCTAAAATTGAATGAACTAAAAAAATTTCTTTTTTTTATTTATAAAATAAAACTGACCTCCATCTTAGGCTAGGGTGGTGGAAGAGGCCTAGCTGCATCTAAGATTTTGACCTAGAGTTTGTGGAAACATGGGTTACTACAAACAGTAGGTGGTAATAATCAGGATTAGCTTCATTGACATGACACTCCTCACACTTCATGATGATAATTTTTGTTTGGTTGCTACTGATTTTTTCCTTTTTTTTAATAAAAAAACCTAGTCTCTTATCCCAATTCAATCTTAACTAGAAAATAATCCAACAAACTCAATCCTAACACAATTCAAATCAAAACAACTAAACAAAATAACTAATGCTCACCTATCTAAAACCAAAACCAAATCTAAAATCATAACAAATCTATCTTCAATGCGGATCAAATCTGAATAGTGATTGTGTCCTGCATCAGTTCTCCCCTTGTTGGAGAAAACTCGACTTCGGGTTTTAAATAAGGATAATATGATAAACTCTACATCTTTTATGTATTTTGATTCAATAGTCTCCAAAGTCTTCAGTAATATTTGTAGAACTCGATAACAGGTCGGTGGAGAAGTATCTGGTATAGCAAAGTCCATTATTGAAGGCTCAACTTCAGGCTCTAAATCTATCTTCGGATTTTCCTTTTCTTGTTCCAATTCAGGCTTAGATTCTGGATTGATCTTTTGATATGCATATTTTTCTAGCTCACGTTCAGATTCAGATTTAGGCTTTGATTGTGGCTCCATCTCTAATTTTGCTTCTATTTTTATTTCTAACTTTGTAGTGAACTCAAACTTCGACGGCGGGGCCAAATCTAATTGGGGTAGAGGCACTTGTGTTGACTTTTCTTCAGGATTTATATAGAAATAAAACTATCTTCTAGTTGGTTGAGAAGAATATCTCCTTTCTAGAAGAAATTTCATAGGCTCCCACGAATGGATAGCTGAACGATAACCTGAATAATGTCTAGACCACCATTCATGAGCTTCTTTCTTGAGCCTACACTTTGCATATAAATACTTTTGTATTTCAAACATTTCATAAATAAGAAATATATCCCTCATATCTTGAATCCAGACTTCAAAATCATATGGCTCCTCATATCCATCAAAACCACAAAAATAAGATAAAGGACCAAACTTTAATGTATTGAAATAATATTGTTGTGAAGGAGGAAGCGGATACTTACCCATAATAACTGTGGATCACATGAACTTGCTCTGATACCAATCTGACGCAGCACGATCTATCAAGTTCTAGGAAAAGTGATTAAACAAACTAATATGCAAAGTAAATGCAAACTCACACTAAAATTGCAGCGGAAAATAACTTTAAATGTCAAACTATAATAAACTAACAACTAATAGTAATAAATGATGCAAAAACTATAGCAAATAAGGAATGCATTCGCGATAAACCTGAGGCGTGAAACATCGAGCACAGTCCAAAAATCTTAATTGAGTACTTAGCGTTTGAGTCGAATTAGTATTAGCTAGATCCTGCGAAAGGGCATCAAAATAAAAGGGTCAGTTCAATATAAGATCAAGGATGTAACAGTTTTAATTAACCATAATATAAGCAATCTGATTAAATAGGAATAAGGGCTTGGAAAAAGTTTTGTAGTTCTCTGTCGCTGTGGAATTCTGCAGGGATCAGATCTGTGAAGGAGAGGTTGCAACGTTGAGAACACTTGATACGTGCTCGAGAGAACAGTACCCGCGAACAATAACTTCTCGCTTTTTTAATTTTTTTTATCAATAAAAGGCTAAATAAAGAAAAATAAAGATAAATAGGCTAGACCAGATTCACTCACAGTATCTAACATCTAAAAATAATTGAAGAGGCCGGTTTCACACATGGACGCCTAATCAAAAAATATGGCTTCACGCCTATGGAATTACTCCAAAACATCTCTCAGAGCTCATATTTTATTCATTAATTTTTCTTTTTTTCAAAATGAAACATTACAATCCCTTTTATAGCCATAAAATAAAATCATAATCCTAACATATTGATAACATCAAATCTAATAAAATAACAAATCTAACTAAATAATAGATCCAATCCTAAACAAATATCTCAAAATCATATTCTAAAAAAAATCCTAACTAATACGATCTTCTAGATGTCCTACATCAAATCTCCTCCTCTTTAAGTTCGACATCCTTGTCGAAAATGCTAACTGAGATTGTAAACTTCTGCAGTGTCATCACGAAGGCTTTTTGATCTTGCTTGGGCTCAAACTTTGACTCTGGTGATGACTGGAGATCATGAAGTAGATCCATTTTTTTCCTTTTTTGGAGAGAAGAAGAAGATGAAGATGGATCAAAAAATCCTAACTAATACGGTCTTCTAGATGTCCTACATCACAGGGTAAATTAAACTAACTCCCAACAACTTTCCGTATTTGTAGTATACCCCTAATAACTTTAAAAATCACACTAAACCATCAATAACTTTTGGAATTGCAGCAAAAGATCAATAAATTTTCAACGTTTTGCATATAAGCCCCATAAACTAGAACCAACAAACGACAGAAAAAGGCATTTTGAAAAGTGTTTGGGAACGAATAAGGTAGTACTAACCAAGTTCAAATTCAGCCTAACCTACCAGGTTAGAATTGGTCCATGGTGGTCCAATCCTAACCTGGTTAAGAGGAGAAAGTTGAACTAAAGAAACTAGGCCACAATTGGCCCAATTATTTGCCCAACACTAGTTCTACTCCTTATTCACGTTAGGAGCAACTAACCTGGTTAAGAAGAAGTTGCCAAATACACTAAGTGACCTTTAAACTGGTTCTTTTTTAGACCAATCCTCTCATGATTTAAATTTGTCAAGTTTAGAATAGAATTGGATCACGATAAATAATAGCCTAAATTTGTATAGGTTGTAAAAGACGCTCTTAGTTTCTGTATACGGTTCAAATTGATTGGTAAAAAACATCACCTTGAGAGAGAGGAGAACATGTTACGCATGTTGCCGTATTCCTTTTCTTATCCGGCATATGATACTTTCTCAGCCCGAGCAACCTGCTCTTTTGAAAGGCTTTTGAGTACAGATAGTAAGCAAAAGTGACTTGAGGGGCTTCATTGTTCTTTGATTCGAATGACATGATTATTACTTAGGAAAAATTGTGTCAAGGCCCCAAAATAAGAACTACTTGTAGCCCAAATGTATTAATTCCCATGTGGTTCAGCCCCTAAAATCATAAAAAAAATATGGCCCAACCCTTTAAACCAAATAGTACCTCGTATGTATGTGTATTTCACCTTAAATTCTTAATTTACCATTCTCTCTCATGTCTCTCTCTCCCCCCCATCAGCTACCATCTCTCTCTCCAGCCACTATTTCTCCCTCATCTCAACCCTATCCAACCACCTCTCAGGAAACTCCTGCCGCCATCTCTTCATTGAACTCGCTCATCGCCCCTCATTAATTCCCAATTAGACCAAACCCACCTCCTCAAACCCTAACGACTTTCCTTTATTTTCCTCAATCCTTATTACCACTTTATTGCCTCTTTGCCTTTAACCCGACCCATTTCTTCATTCGAGGATCGAGATTATTCTTCCCTCCTCGCCACCACCACCATCAAAGAAATTATTGTTATCTCGCCTCCGCCTCTCACTGTCATCCTCGAAGTAGCACCTATTGTTGCTGCCATTCCTCCTCCTCCATCCTCTCTATCCCTCTCCACCATCCACCCTCTCCACTACCCTACACCCTCTTCATTGCTATCCACCCTCTCTAGCGCTCTCTACTCTCCGCCCTCTCCATTAGCTTATTATTTGTTTTTCAAGCAAATTTTGGATTTGGATGCTTGGGTTTCAAACCCTTTGATGAAAATATACATTAAGTTTTGACATTAATTGGGGAAATGCTAAAAGGGTGGTGTCGTTGGAATTGAGGAGGTGAATGTCGTTTCTTGAAACACTATATTTGAAAAATTGCTAAAATATGGGATATTAGAGGATGCCAAGAAGTTATTTGAAGCAATGCCAAGTGTAATGATTTCTTGGTCTAGTATGATTGTATTGAAGGTTAGTCATTTATCAAGCCGTTGATCTTTTCAAGAGGATATTGGTTGATGCCGCCATGCATAAGTGGAGAATATGGTGTGTTTTTACAAGGGCATCCTATTTGATTTTTATTCTTACAAAAGAAAGATTGGATGTTAATTTTAAAGCTTGGATATTAAAAATATCATTGTATGTTGAAACTAGTGTTCTTTAAAATTATGCAAAGTAGATTATAAATTGCAATAAAGATAGCAACAATCACAGAAAATCATTAATACAAACAAAAGATTTTATACTTGTTCCACCTCCCCGGTGTACATCCAGTCCCCAAGTAAATCCTGCTTGAGATTTCCACTATGATTTTGAAAACACTTACAAAATCAAAAACCAAACCTGACCAATTTGCAAGGCCATGCAAATTGCAACTAATCTCTACACCAAGAGATCAACACCTCTCAAAAATCCGAGAGTAAACTTTTTCTTGAATCAACAACAACAATTCCTATAAGCCTTGATGTATTGTGATGTGTAGCAGTGGCTTAGGAATCTTTTTTTAATCTCTAGAAAATACCCAAGTGATTTGTATGTAGGATTAATCTCAAAGACAAAATCGACTCAACTTTCTCTTAAGAATGTTCAAAAGATAAAGCTTATGGATAGGAATGATAATATGAATTTCTGAACTTGTAACCTATTTATATCCCTTTGAAAAGATATTTTTTCACCAAAGAAACAGATATAAACGCTAAAAACAACACAAATTCAAAACTAAAAAGTCGTAACTGCCTATGTAGTCGACTAATAGTCATAGTAGTCGACTACTTTGAGTTAAAACAGCACTGTTAATACATGATTTTTCTTAGTAGTCGACTACACTTTATATTAGTCGACTATCCGTAAGCAACGAAACTAGATTTAAGTGTAAGATCTTAGTAGTCGACTATAATATGTATAGTAGTCGACTACTGTAATTTTATAGAATCTTGAAATATGTCTAAGTCTTAAGTAGTCGACTACACTTTATATTAGTCGACTATTCGTAAAACGACAGAAACTTATATTTTGACACAAAGCTTTAAGTAGTAGACTACTATTCTAATTAATCAATCGTTAAGAGATGAAAATGATATGAATGCAATATATTGGGACTTATAAATTCACTATTAACTCTAATGGTTAGCATAGGAGATTTCTATTGTTAACCAACACACTAAGCATGTGTTAGTGTGTTCTAAATGTGTATGTGTGTGTGAGTGATCAAGGCTTGTACAAATTTTCTAAGTAAAGAAGATATAAATAACAATTACATAAAGCTCTTTTCTTCAATACTTTGCCTTGAACTCATCTTGTACTTGTCCACATACCTTATTCATGTTTGATATCTGCATTGACAAGTTAGCGTATATATATAACACATAATATAAATTGTTATCATCAAAACAGTATCTTTGGGAACAAGATATCCAACAAGAATTGGTCCATGGTGGTCCAATCCTAACCTGGTTAAGGGGAGAAAGTTGAACTAAAGAAACTAGGCCACAATTGGCCCAATTATTTGCCCAACACTAGTTCTACTCCTTATTCACGTTAGGAGCAACTAACCTGGTTAAGAAGAAGTTGCCAAATACACTAAGTGACCTTTAAACTGGTTCTTTTTTAGACCAATCCTCTCATGATTTAAATTTGTCAAGTTTAGAATAGAATTGGATCACGATAAATAATAGCCTAAATTTGTATAGGTTGCAAAAGACGCTCTTAGTTTCTGTATACGGTTCAAATTGATTGGTAAAAAACATCACCTTGAGAGAGAGGAGAACATGTTACGCATGTTGCCGTATTCCTTTTCTTATCCGGCATATGATACTTTCTCAGCCCGAGCAACCTGCTCTTTTGAAAGGCTTTTGAGTACAGATAGTAAGCAAAAGTGACTTGAGGGGCTTCATTGTTCTTTGATTCGAATGACATGATTATTACTTAGGAAAAATTGTGTCAAGGCCCCAAAAATAAGAACTACTTGTGGCCCAGCCCATGTATTAATTCCCATGTGGTTCAGCCCCTAAAATCATAAAAAAAATATGGCCCAACCCTTTAAACCAAATAGTACCTCGTATGTATGTGTATTTCACCTTAAATTCTTAATTTACCATTCTCTCTCATGTCTCTCTCCTCATCCAATCTAATTTTGAAATTTTCTGATAACTCTTTGCCATGATTCCACGACTAACCGATTTAAATCCTGAATAGATTTCATTTTTAACTTTGATTCCACCATTTCTTTATGTCCAATCCCGATCTGATTTTTCCTTCATTATGATCGACATTCATTCTTTTCCTTTCCTTCATGACCACACCACCATCAAAGAAATTATTGTTTATCTCACCTCACCGCCATCCTCGGCAGCACCTATGCTGCCATTCCTCCTCCTCCATGCTCTCTATCCCTCTCCACCATCCACCCTCTCCACTACCCTACACCCTCTTCATTGCTATCCACCCTCTCTAGCGCTCTCTACTCTCCGCCCTCTCCATTAGCTTATTATTTGTTTTTCAAGCAAATTTTGGATTTGGATGCTTGGGTTTCAAACCCTTTGATGAAAATATACATTAAGTTTTGACATTAATTGGGGAAATGCTAAAAGGGTGGTGTCGTTGGAATTGAGGAGGTGAATGTCGTTTCTTGAAACACTATATTTGAAAAATTGCTAAAATATGGGATATTAGAGGATGCCAAGAAGTTATTTGAAGCAATGTCGAAGTGTAATGATTTCTTGGTCTAGTATGATTGTATTGAAGGTTAGTCATTTACTGAAGCTGTTGATCTTTTCAAGAGGATATTGGTTGATGCCGTCATGCATAAGTGGAGAATATGGTGTGTTTTTACAAGGGCATCCTATTTGATTTTTATTCTTACAAAAGAAAGATTGGATGTTAATTTTAAAGCTTGGATATTAAAAATATCAGTTGTATGTTGAAACTACTCTTTTTTTTTAAACTGATATCATTGATGGGTATTCCATCTCATAAGAGATTAAGTATTTCACAAAGCAAAATTACCATCATGAAGATTATGGTGTACCTTTGAACGTGACAACATACCTGTTAATATTATCACGTATCTATTAAGGTTAGGTTGTACCTGTTAAGATTATTTGCTGCACCTATTAAGGTTTAGTCATACTTGTGAAGCTTATGGTGTACTTGTTAAGGTTATGGTGTACCTGTTAAGGTTATGTTATACCTGTTAAAGTTATAGTGTACCTGTTAAGGTTATGGTGTACATTTTAAGGTTATGTCGTACTGTTAAGGTTATGGTGTATCTGTTAAGGTTATGGTGAATTTTAATAGACTGATGTTGATGGTATCAATTAGATGTTAAGTTTATTAGAATTAAATAAATGAAACAAATAAATCCAACAAAACAAAGTCAAAATTTAACAATTTAGGAGATTAAGCAACAATGGTCCAGTAAAATTGACAACTAAGACTGTAATTTAACAATAACTTATTAACATACAATGAGTAAATGTAAAATCCAATTGCTAAGACTCATACCTTAAAATATTAAAGGTAAATGGGCTTTTCTGATAACACATAAACTGGACGGGGTTTTATGATATTTTGAAAGTTATGGGAGGTTATTACATATCGTCCAAAGGGTTTTTTTGGGGGGAGGGGTTGGGGTTCTTTGATAATGGCAAGAAATAATTTATAAGTCCCGCAGTTTTACTCCATTGATTTCTATCCACTATTCATTCTTATTCCTCATTACTTTGGCAAGAATAAAAATAAAATAGTGAGTTAGAAAAGCTATTAAATTTAATAAAAATAGTTAATAGTAGTTAAATATACTCTAAAAATTATCACTTGTAACAGTTATATTATAACCTTAACAGGTCCACCATAACCGTAATAGGAACACTATAATCTTAATAGGTATGACATAACCTTAATAGGTACATGATGAGATTAATATGTATGCCATAAACGTCACGCGTGCGCGTGTACACACACACACACAGACATACACACACACACACACACACACACACACACAAATATAGATATATATATTATAAGCATAACATGTAAATAATAACCTTAACATGTATGGCCTAACCTTAACAGATATATTAGAACCTTAGCAGGTACATCATAACCTTAACATGTATGCCAGAACTTTAACTGCAGGATGAGATCTCCATGATCTTTCCCTTCATGATCTTCATGATTCCAAATTTACATTGTGAAATATTTGATGATGGTAACTTTCGTATTGTGAAATACTTGCATGTATAATAGTTTAGGCAAGCAAAACAATCTTCATTAAGGAATACTTGCATTTATAATCATCAAGTTCAGAACCCTCACAAATCCCTCTCCCAAACCCCCATTATCATCATCATCCATCATCATTAAAACAAAAATCAACTCCTCCAACAACAACAACTCCTCCTCTTCTCCCCTCTAAAAACTCACCAAGTTCAGAACCCTCACAAATCCCGCCCCCAAACCATCATCATCATCCATCATCATCAATCCCAAAATCAACTACTCCAACAACAATAACTCCTCTTCTCTCATCTTAAAAACCCACCAAGTCCATAACATTTACAAATCCCTCTGTCCCAAACCTCCATTATCATCATCGTCATCATCACCTCTCTTTATCAAAACTAAAATTAACTCCTCCAACAATAACTCCTTCTTTCTCCTCTCAAAACCCACCAACTCTATAACCCTCACAAATTTGGCAGTGGCAGTGGCAGTGGCAAGGTGGTGACTTAGAGTGTAGCCAGAGATGACAGTGATGCCATTGGAGATGAGTTTTAGGCCATTGATGGATTCGATGGTTTTTTCTTTGGGTTTAGGGTTTAGAAAATTTGAATGAGGGATTTTTTTAGAGCATTTGATTGGGATTTTTGAGATGGGAGGAAAGCAGTAAGGAGAGAGAGGGAGGGAGGGAGAGAGAGAGAGAGAGAGAGAGAGAGAGAGAGAGAGAGGAGCAAGGGCGAGAGAGGGAGAGGGTTTAGCTGGTAGGGGGAAGCGAGAGAAGATTTCTACCATAACTGTGAACTCCATGAGAGAGAGAGAGAGAGAGAGAGAGAGGTGACTATAATTATGAAGGGTATTTTGTAGATTTTTTGGACTCCCCCCCCCAAAACCCCTAAGTTGGCATAGTGTTAGGGGCTAAAACACATTTATGTAATGTAATGTATCTGGGGCTTGTACACAATAGAAACAATACAAGGGGCTCAATCACATGAACTTTACAAATAGGGGAATTGACATAATTTTTCTATTATTTATTAGCACCTTAATTATTTTTATTTTATACTTTCAAAAATTTGCAAAATTGTAGATAGTTCATAAGATTTGGGTTATTGATAATTTTGAATAGTTACTCTTGTAAATTGCGATTCTAAACTTGACTCCAGAATTATTGCTGTGGAGCTTAATATCATTGTTGAGTATCGAGATTTTAAAACTTATAAATAATTTCAAAAAATAAAATACGCAGCAAGAAAATCACACACAAGATCACCACATTTTTCAAAGAATAATGATAACTTGATGATCCCTTGAAACTAATAGTTAAATAGGCTAGATCATCATCAAAACTAATTCGACTCCAAGATCATTAGCCACAAGATCCAAAAGTCTTGTCCCATTGACTAGTGTCAGAAAGTCTCCTAAACGATTGAAGAAGGCTCTATCAGATATCGATTCCAATGTAATGAAATTGGAACTCCTATTCATATCAGTATTGTTTTAACGTAGTGGGAGGGACTTTATAATGATATCGGAGCAACCTAGATTCGAATCTTGTCGGCCACAAACTTATACAAGATTTTTACATAAAATAATAATACTTATTTGTATTTTAGCTGGAAATGATACATATTGATAATTAGTTAAGTATTGATTATTGATCGCATATTGATTATTGTTCTAGCAATTTCTTCTTGCTAGATAACTGCCAGAAAATTTGACATATGAAATGTGTAAGAGACCTGTATTAGTCCCTTTAAATAACTTGACAAATTGTACAATGGAGTGAACATCATATGAAAAAAAAAATATAGATATTTAATTATAAAGATCTAGCAAAGTTTGTATGTAAGGCACCCTTTCTTGAGATAAAACCATAATCATATCGCATCAAGTAAGTTTAACTATAAATATATACCAACTTGACGAAGAAAATTATTCTTCAAGCTAAAGCCATCCTTATCCGTAGAATTGTTGGTCAGAGACTCGTAATAGTCCCTCAAACAATGATGGTACGTGTTTTGTCTTGAACTTATGGCCTCTAATTATAAGAAGTTAAAGATGAGAACCATAATTTTCTCTTCAGAGCCTTATGGAAAGAGGGGGGGATTATATTGGTATTTAGTCATCTAGACATACCCCATCGCCATCATTAATCAATCAACACAGTTGGTGTTAGCCAAAGTCTAGATGACGTAGTACCAGTTATTGTATTTTTCTTTTTGAATAAAACTTAGCTCCAACTTGTGCAAGATTTTCCAGACTTGTAGACTGAGTATTGCAAGACTTTCTTCAAGAAGCCAGATCCATACAAGAGGCGTATCTCAGACTTGTAGACTGAGTATTGCAAGACTTTCTACTGAGTTTTGCAAGACTTTCTTCAAGAAGCTAGATCCATACAAGAGGTGTATCTCAGATTGGTGTTAGCCAAAGTCTAGATGACTTAGTACCAGTTATTGTATTTTTCTTTTGGATTCTTTTGGAATAAAACTAAGCTCCAACTTGTGCAAGATTTTCCAGACTTATAGACTGAGTATTGCAAGACTTTCTTCAGGAAGCTAGATCAATACAAGAGGTGTATCTCAGATTGATAGAATCAATTGTCTAATGAACTCCTGAGAGCTAGCCAAGTATCATAATTAACTAACTGAGTTCTATAATCTGAAAGCCCGATCCAGGTGAGGTCACCACCAATTTCTCTAGTGGTCCGAGTCTGAGATGAATGGTGTCCTCAAGCTAGGACCGGCTAAGGGAATCCAAGTCCGAGACGAAAGACATCTTCTACTCGGACTTCTTGAACGATGACAACCTATTATCTTCACCGCCCAGTCGCCATTGCATTTAATGCATGGCCAGAGTTATTATGACTTACCAAGCCGAAGTCATAATGACTCTCGGACGACGCCATCACTTCAACCATTTTGTCACTGTCACATTAAATGCAAATGTGACTCTTTCAATCGACTACCGATATGTGTAAAGTGTAGTAGGACCACTGACTACACTGACCTAGTGAAATTACCAATGTGCCCCCCAAGTTCTCTATAAATAGTGGACAAACCCACTATACCAATGTATGCTGGATTATGCCCTAAAACTAGATTTTGCATTCTGCAAACTTGCTTAATCTATCACTGACTTGAACGTCGGAGGGCATGCCGAAGAAATTATCTCCAGCCCTCTAACGGTGTTACTTGTGCAGGAATCTACTTCCGCTTGATTAATCAGTCATCAGAGAAGATTACGGGACCCTAAACTCCTCTAAATATCCACTCACCCATATAATTAACTTCTTGACATAAACAGTTTGCCTTCCCTTCTTTAAAGTCCTGAGGAGGCCAAAGGACCCAGAGATAATATCAAATGGACAGCAGAGTGTAGCAATGCCTTCCCAGTGCTCAAGAGGTATCTAACCTCAAAGCCCTTGTTGATCATACCCCTAGAAGGGGAGCAACTCTACCTCTATCTGGCCATCTCATCCGAAGTTGTGAGCTTGGTCCTAGTTCAAGAAGAAGAGAACGTCTAAAAGCCAGTATACTACGTCAGCCGCATCCTAAGGGCTGAACTTAATTACATTCTCATTGAGAGAGCTTCCTTCGCTCTCATCACCACAGTCAGAAGACTTCATTCGTACTTCTAAGCTCACATTGTGGTAATACGAACCAATTTGCCTCTAAAAAAAGAACTCGACAATCCTACCACTTTCTATTGAATGATCAATTGGTCCATCAAACTCAATGAATATGATGTCTAGTTTGACTCCAGGACAATGATAAAGGCCCAAGTCCTTGCTGACTTTCTTATCGAGTTATCTGATCCAGAAGATAGCCCATCAAATAACAGCCTTCCCTTCCTAGGCCTCTGGTCCAAAAGCCTCACAAAAGTGCCCCATCTCTGAGAAATAGTACTCCTAAGCGCGATTTGCCAGAGTTCTCATCATGATGGTTGCTGAAAGTAGACGGATCTTTAGAGAAAGTGGTAGCGACCAGGAGTGGTATTGCGCAGCCCTTAGGGACACATCCATAAATACTCAATTGCCTTTGATTTTTGGGCATCGAATAATGAAGCGGAGTACAAAGCTCTTCTCGACAGACTCAGAGTCGCCCTGGCAGTCAAGCTAGAGTCTATTTTCATAATCATCGACTCTTAACTTATTGTCTACCAAATACTAGGTGAATATGAAGCGAAAGACCCTAGGATGGCTAAATACTTACGGAAGATGAAAAACTATTAGGCAAATTGAAGGAGTTTAGAATCGAGCAAGTCTCAAGGGCCCACAATGCTCGTGTGGATGTTCTGTCCAAATTGGGCTCCTCAAGCTCAGGGGCAGGATAGGGGCCAGTATACATGGACACTCTCAAACATCCGAGCATTACAAAAGCTACGGTAGACTCGATCATGCAAATGGATCCCTCACCAGAGCCACGTTGGATGAATCCACTTATCCAATATCTGACAAAGGGAACTTTGCCCAAAAGCCGAGCAGAAGCTAGAAGCCTGTAGAGAAACACCTTGAAGTATCTTATGACTGAAGACTAACTCTACTATCTTTCCTATAAAAGTAGTAGTATGGGGTTCTTATCTTTGGTGCATCCGACTTGAAGAAGCGAACTATGTCTTGAGGGAAATCCATGAGGGGATATGCGAAAAACACATAGGGGCCAGAACCCTAGCACAGATGGCCATTAGGCAGGGCTACTACTGTTCGTGGTGAAAGTTGGGATGATTGTCATTGCTTGAATTCGATACAAACTTCGGTCGCTTACAACGAGATTCAAAAAGAAAAGACCGCCTTTTTATAAGGCTTTACAATGAACAATCAAAAAGATTACAACTTTACTCCTTTTGAACAAACGCGGGATCCGTTTATCAGATCCTCGCTTGCATGGGTGTCTTTGCCTGTGCCGGGGACTTCTTTTTCGTCCATGGACCATCGCGCGGTTGTGATCCGAAGAAAGATCTACACGGTAAAAAGGGGTTATTTTACGAAGGAAATAATAGCCCAAAGCGAATGAAATCGACTAAGCAAAATCAAAGCTCTTCTCGGGATCAAAAACAAAGTTTTGATCCGGAGGAAATGGTGTAGATCTGACCGAGATCTCTCGAACGTTCGTAGGGGCTTATCTCACGAAGGAGGATAACAGCCCTGGGGTTCGCTAAGATCTGGTTGTCGAAGATGATCGCCGAAAAGTCCTCCCTTTCTCCCGAGATCTAGATCTGAAGCTTGATTTCAATTTTGCAGAGTTTCGGCTTCTTGCAAAAATCTAGATCCTCTCAAATGAGACCTCCACCTCTCTATTTATAGATTTCACATGTGGATGCAGGTCAAAACTGAGCAAAGCCCATCTCCGGGCCGAGAGAGGTACGCCGACACTATGGGTGTCTCTACCAGCCAGATGCCGAAGCGTTTTCTCATTTGTCATTTCGTTGTTTTGAGTCCGGTTTGATTCCGTCTCATCGATATTTGCTGATTCGAAGCTTCACGGTTGGATTTATTCCATCGTTTGCGCGCGATTCGTCCCTTCATTGGTTTGCGTGCTTTGCCGACCTGTTTCATGTGTTCCGTCGGCTCTCTTCGCTGGCTTAGATGCCTCGTCAACTCGCCTCATGCGTTTCATCGACTCACTTTATGCATTTGTGTCACGGTCACTTGTCGTGTTGTAACGGTTCGTCGTCACGTCGTCGGATAGCTCATCGATCGTCAACTCATCATCACGAGTCTCGTTCAGGGACTTATAGACAATTTTCAATGCCTATAGATACCCCCTCCAAAGTGTTTTGCTCTCGCTCTTTTATAGAAATAGCCGAAATACTTTGGATATGATAGGCCCAAACCTTCAGTCGGTATAACAGGATCTGAAAATGGCTTCGAATCTTGACTTCTCCAATTCTTTCAGACTATCCAGTGCTTTGTAGGATGACTGAAAGTGTCGCGACGCTACATTTATTCTCTGACCGCTGTCGAAATCTTGACCCGAAGCTGATGAATGAATTTTTTATTTTAGCTCGTGTTGGTGAGTTGTCGTCGGACTGACCATCCAACTTCGTGAGATTTATCCTCTAATCGGCGAATTCTCCATTGCGTCACTTGTCATAGGATTAACCACAATGGGAGGAGATTGAGGGTTCATCCTTTAATCGATGAATTCTCCAGTGCGTCACCTATCATAGAGCTGACCACACCTGGAGGAATTTTTCTGAGATTCATCCCTTAATCGGTGAATTCTCTATCGCGACGCGTTGACCGGCGTCAGAAATTTTTTCTTGAAATCCAACCTTCAATCGGCGATTTTCCATTGCGACGCGTTGTCCGGTGTCATAGAACTGAACACAATGGGAGTAATTGGGGGTTATCGAGTTATCCTTAAGAATATTTTATAAAAAATATTCTCCAGAAACTTCTCAACAAACATAGAAAATAGTTTATACTCATATACCTTTTTTGTGGAGTTGTCGAGTTATCCTTAAAATATAAAACATTTTCCAGAAACTTCTCGACCAAAATAGGAAATAGTTTATACTCATATACCTTTTTGGAGATATTAGGAAGTTTGAATAAACTGAGCCGGGTGAAAATTGACTCTCAATGGGTGATAATCCCGTTGAATAAATATTTAGGGCCCCTCCAGAGTTAGCCAAGGTAATTGTTGATGACCTTGATCGCCTAGAATTGAAGCTTCAGAAGTTTCAGGGGTTGCAGGCAGCACGTGCTTCTTCGTATGTAGCTGATCGGGTGGAGACTCGTCTGGGAGCTTGGCGCGATGCTTGAGTTTTTACTGGACTCGAGGTTCAGATGCAGCGTGGCCGAGTATATCAAGTCATGACCGCGCTTGACGAGAAATCAACATCCCTGAGCAACATTCATTCTCTTATTGCTTCGAGTGAGGTCGAGATAGCGCAACTTAAGTGGGAACTCCAAGCAAAGGAAGAAAACTTAAGTATTTTAGAGCTGATGAAGGTCAGCGAAGAGGAAGCTCGAACCGTCCTATCCAAGAAACTTGAGCTTTCAGAGCAGAAGCCGGCTGAAGTCGAGGATGAAGCTGCAAAGACGCTGAATGCGAACGAGGAGTCTTTCAAGGCTGAGTTGCAGGAGGAGCTCCATCAAGCTTACCACGATGAATTGTCCTAGTTAGAACAATAAATTTTGTGTCATAAACTTAATGTTTGAATAGCTGCAATTTGAAAAACTCGACTCTCGAATAAATTTCTATCCTCTTTTTAATTATGATTTCTCATTTCGTTTGAAATAATCAACCATAATACCCACAGGATTTTTGGCAAACCCTCAGCCATCAACGGATTTGATGAGCCTTTACCGACACCGCTTGAATCGCCTAGCATGCGGATTATCTAACCCGCTCCGACGCGGACGCTGTGCTAAAAGAATGAAACTCTTTTAGACTTAATGCTACGATGCTGACTACGTAGACTTCATCATCTTTTACGGATAAGAGACTAACCGGCTGCATGTATTAAATGTAGACTTATCCCTACTTAGGATTCGGGATAAAATTCCCCATGCGTGTAAGGCGTGAATTATGGTGTTATTAATAACAACCTGCCACAATATTGAATATGTGGGCTTTTGTTCTTTTACTGCTAAGAACTAACCGCAACGCCGTTAGGCGAGGCTTATCCCTACTTAGGCTTCGGATAAAATTCCCGGACTTGAATTCCGTGTCTTCTTCAATCGGATAAAAGACTAAACCGACCGCATGTATTAGATGCGCTTATCCCTACTTAGGCTTCGGGATAAAATTCCCATGCGTGTAAGTGGATTATGGTGTTATTAATAACAACCCGCCACAATGTTGAATATGTGGGCTTTTATTCTCTTTACTGGTTAACTGCAACGTCATAGGGCGTAGCTTATCCCTACTTAGGCTTCGGGATAAAATTCCCGAGACTTGAATTCTGGTGTCTTCTTCAATCGGATAAAAGACTAAACCGACTGCATGTATTAGATGTAGGCTTATCTCTACTTAGGCTTCGAGATAAAATACCCCAATATGAATCTTGGTGTCTTTTTCACGGAGGAAAAACTAAACCGAAAAAGAGGTGAAACTGATGTGGGAAAGGAATAATTTTATATTCTATTTCCCGAAGGTGGAGAGGAAGGATTTTATATCCTGTCTCCAGGTCTTCTTTTAAGGGTAAAGACGAACCCAAAGTAAAAGAGGAAGAATTTTATATCCTATCTCTTGCCCCTGGAGAGGAAGAATTTTATATTCTATCTCTAGGAAAAAGAAAACTAAAAATGGGATATCTACTTCGAGAATCGCAGGAGGTGAAACTAAGAGTGGGATCTCCACTCCGAGAATCGAAAAGATTCAGGTAACTTTCACTTTTATAGGATTTGTTATCTGATCTAGAAGTGAATTTCTCATTTATTGAGATGAAATTCTAACTTCGGCCCTAACTGTGGGAAGACGTGACTGAAGTGGAAGAAAAGACTCAGATAGCTTTCGCTTTTATAGGATTCGCTACCTGATCTGGAAATAACTTTCTCGTTTATCGAGATGGAATTCCAATTTCAGCCCTAACCATGGAAAGGCGTGACTGAAGTGGAAAAAGTGGGGCCCTCTTATTTATTAAAAGGGGATCCTAGCTTTGAAAATGGACCTCTTGTTCATGAAAGGAATCAAGAGGGGATTTTGCTAGTGGATTGGACCAGAAAGATTTTTTTGGACTCACCGTCAATGAGTTTGATCGGTGAGGGATTTTACAGTGGAGGATAGATTTAGGGTTATCCTCGAGGACAATGGGTGAAATATTTTCCGAGGAACTTCCCGTCAAAATGGGTTATCCAAAATATACTAAGGATAGATCTTTTTCAGGAACTTCCCATTTATCGACATTAATTGCCTATCGTCATTTAGACGACATGGACCGTTTGAATAGGCTGTGTCTATCACAAACGGCCCTTCCCATTTGGGTTCAAACTTGCCCTTTTTCTTTGGACGGCTTTGGGGTAATGACCCCTACATCGATCAAGGCCTGGATCTTATCCTTGAGATGGTATCACGACTTCGTCGGGTGGTGAACCGCCCTGTGGAACGCGCAGTACTTTAGATCTGTAACCTTCTTTGCCTCCTCCTGATTCACGATTGGTGACAACTGGATTTTATTGTTCTCCAGGAGGTATTTGAAAATACCGGGAACCTCATCTTCCTTGAAGGAGTAGACTTTGACGAACCGTGGTTCTGACGACTTCTGTTTTTGAGGTCGTTGCTGCCATTAGTGTTGCGGCTAGAACGTTTGGTTTGCATCCACTGCTTTGCCGCGTGGGTCGAAGTTTTGATTACGAGCATTCGCCGCCTGCTGGCCTCTTTCTACACTTTTCCTTTTGAGGAATCGCTGGGCTTGCTCCCCGCTCACCTTCAAGTCCTTCCATATTTTGGACGGCGCTGTTCCCATTGCTTCCAGCACGTCCAATGAAAGGTTATTGTGGTAAGTCTGGAGGATGAATTCCTCCGTTATCGGGTCCCGATAATTCATCGCCTTGTTTTGTAACCGCTTGACAAAGTTATTCACCGTCTCTCCATCTTTTTGCTTCTCATCCAACAATGTCCCGATCGATATCTCGGTATCATCGTCGAAAAAGTTGGCAAGGAACATGGTCTCTATGTCATCCCAGCTGTTAACACTCCCTAACTTGAGACGGCGGCACCAATCGAAGGCAGCTCCACGAAGGGTGCCAACGAATGACCGAACCATCGGGGGCTCGTTGCCGGAAATAACCTCCAGGTGGGACTTAAAGTAGATCAGGTGCTGAGTAGGGGAACCCTTCCCGTCAAATGGCATAAAGTTTATTAGATTGAACTTTGCCGGATAAGGGATTGATTCCCATTCCCTTGGGTACGGACATGGTATACCTGTCTTCCTTACCTCTTGGACGGAAATCAGAGTATTGATCTTACTCTCGAGGCCCTTTATCTTTTCATTCTCACCTACGTCTCCGTTCTGGTGATTTTGAGAAAGGACGCTGGTGTTTCCACTGGCGTTCTGATCATTAGGGGGATTATCGGCGTTACGGTCTTCATCCCTGTCTGTGTCACTATCAGTTAGGTTGACGTTATTGCGATGACTTGATTCACCGTGGCGATTCATTATTGCTTGAATTTGCTGGTCATGTATTGCTCTCATCTGCTGCGTGGCCATCTCCATTTCAAGCTTAAAGTTGTCCTTTTGCTTGGTCAGGGCCTCTTCAAGCATTTTAGCCACCTGTTCTGCACCGATCATGAGCACTTCACGGGTTGCCCTCGCCGAAACAGATATCTGAGGTAATCGGGAGCCGTCCGACACTTCATCATCTGAGGGTAATCTCCTCTGCACTTTGTGATAATTTGATCACCTGATAGTCCCGGACCGCAATCGAGTCATTCGTTACGATGCCCCAAGAATGGCACGTGACGACGTCCCTCGGCTAGTCATATTGATGGTGACTTTTGGCAATTCATCGCCTTGAGGTACCGATCTTCTTTTGTGGAAGCGCCTCAAATTGGGTTCTGGCCTTCTGGTGCCAAGCCTATTGAAGACTCCGGAGCCCCTTTGGTGCAGCTACACTCTGAAAATATAGCTTTGATCAATCTGGAACATGGACAATGCGTGTTCGATTCTAGGGAGCTTCTTTTTTGAGATCTACTCGTACCCCCAGCACGATAGTACAACTCATCGGTATGGATGCCGGAGCAACCCATCGTGTGCTGACACGACTTCTCAGGTATAACGCCCTCATTGTCAAATGAAAACGTCTCCTTCTAAGGATGAACTGCCTTATCAGGGTTTTCAAAAGTCACTCGTCGTGACGTATGCCTTCGCGAGTGTGAATTTTCGACAAGCTCTTGAACTTCAATCCGCAGCCCGGTGCGGGCAACTGCAGGAGTCTTCCTGTCATGGTTGAGGTGGGTGCGACCCCCTGCACTGGGAGTGACCCGGGGCTTCCTCAACGGGCCTAAGCGTTCTTTGATCGGAACTTTGCCACGATCATCACGCAATGGGCCGAGGCGCTCTAAAGCCATTTTCTTGCTTCGGGAGGCTCCAGCGGGCTCGACCGAAGTTGGCGCTGAGGTGGACGGCGACTTGGATGCGATCACCGGGGGTGGAATCGATATTGAGGCGGACCTCCCTTGACGGAGATCATCCTGGGGTGGCCAAGCCTTTGTTGATGTTTTGGCCTTGGCCTGAACCGTTGTTCCGGGTTTCAGCCTCCACACCTGGCGCGTCCTTAGCGGCTTCTGGGCACTTCTTCCTTAAGCATCCGGGCCTCCTGAACTAGAGCCCGTGCGTGCGCGAGGAGTGCGCGACGCTTTCGGATGCGCTCCTCGAGTGTTGAACGGTTCCGTCTAACTTGGACCCATTCATTTGTTGACGTTTTCGTGAGCAGCTATTACTCGGCTGAGGCTTCTTCTAGATTTGAGATCCGCCTTGTAGCGGATCCCGTCCACCGACTCCATAGCCTTGGCGAATCGGCGTGCTAAATTTTAGCGTCGTCGCTGGTGGGCTCTCTTCGAAAGAATCGGCGCGCCATCGATGGTCAACTCCTGCACGGAGGAGTTCAGATCTTCATCTCCGGTTGTCTTGGATGCCGGAAGGATGCTGCTTGCTACAACTTCGGCAGCGGTGGGATCGGAATCCTCGCCTTGGGATTCTAGGTCCGAGGACCAACGGATCCTCCTTGCAGCGGAGATCCTTCTGGATTTGTGGGGGGAGGACGATCTGGACGAGGACGATAGTATGATACTCGCAGCGGAACCCGAATCAACTTGGATTCAGTTGACTTCACTGGAGCGTAATTGTTACACCCTATGCAGAGTTTTCGGCGGTTGCGACATGACGATCTCAGATCTAAGACCGTTGGCTCCCATAGTGGTCGCCAGCTTGTTCGCAGGGAAAGTTGGGATGATCTTTATTGCTGAACTCATTAAACCTTTATGGGATTACAAATGAATTCGATAAAAAAATTGCCTTTTTATAAGGCTAATTACAATGAAAATCAAGGAAAGATTACAACTTTTTCTCCCTAAACAAACGCGGGATCCGTTTATCGGGTCCTTGCTACCGTGGGTGTCTTTGCTCGTGTCGGGACTTTTTCGTTCGTGGACCGCATCGTCGGATCTCAAGAAAGATCTACACGGTAAAAAGCGGTTATTTCACGAAGGAAATAATAGCCCAAAGCGAATGAAATCGACTAAGCGAAATCAAAGCTCTTCTCGGGATTAAAAATGAAGTTTTGATCCGGAGGAAATGGTGTAGATCTGACCGAGATCTCTTGAACGTTCGCAGGGGATTATCTCACGAAGGAGGATAACAGCCCTGGGGTTCGCTAAGATCCGTTGTCGAAGATGATCGCCGAAAAGTCCTCCCTTTCTCCCCGAGATCTAGATTTGAAGCTTGATTTCAATTTGGCGAGCCGACTTCTTGCAAAATCCGTGATCCTCTCAAATGAGACCCCACCTCTATTTATAGATTTCACATGTGGATGCTGGTCAAAACCGGGCAAAGCTCTATCCGGCCGAGACACCCTCACCTGTATCGTGAGACACCTGTGGTGTCTCGACTGGCACCCTGCCTCTACTTTAGCCGAGACGCCGAGCGGTTTTCTCATTTGTCATTTCATTGTTTTGAGTCCGTTTGATTTCGCCTCGCCGATATTTGCCGATTTGAAGCTTCACGGCTGGATTTATTCCATCGCTATGCTGATTCACGCTTGCTGGTTTTATGTTTTGCCGACTTTATTTCATGGTCCCTACGCCACGACTTAGATGCCTCGTCGACCGCTTCATGCGCTTCATTGACTCACTTTATGCGCTTATGCCACCTGGCCACTTGTCGTGGTTGTCAACGGTTCGTCGTCACGCCGTCGGATGGCTCGTTGATCGTCAACTCATCATCACGAGTCTCGTTCGGGGACTTATAGGCAATTTTCAATGCCTACAACTACTGGCCTACCATTTTGGCCAAATTAAAAAAGCTCACAACCCTGTACAAAGCCTACCGATTCTTCTCAAGAGTCCCACGAGCTCTGACAACTGAGCTCACTTCTTTTATTAACCAAATCTCGTTCACTTAGTGGGGACTAGATTTGCTAGGACCATTCCTAATGGCAACCGAACAGCAAAAATTCTTAATTGTAGCCATAGACTATTTCACCAAATGGATAAAAGCACAATAGCTAGCGAAAATCGGCAAAAGTAATATTCACAACTTTGTCTAGAAATCAGTCATTAGTAGATTTGGGGTGCCGATAACTCTCATAACTGACAACAACACTCAATTCAATAGCAAGTGATTTCGCGACTTCTGTGAAGAGTGGAAAATCTAGTTCAAGTTAGCATCAGTAGCACACCCCAAGTGCAGCAGCCCAGCAGAAGCAGCAAACAAATGCCTACTACAAGCACTAAAGAATAGGATGGATGAAGTTGTGTAGGGTGGATGAAGTTGTGGGAGCCTGGGTCGATGAACTCCCTAATATATTGAGGCCATACAGAATGACTCACAAAACTCCATAGGAGAAACTCCATTCCGACTGGCATTACGAAGCAGAAGCAGTCATCCCGGTAGTAGTTGGCATGCCCACTATGTGACTACAACACTTTAATGAGAAAGCCAATCAAATCAGCCTAAGAAGGTGACTCGACCTTGTCGATGAAGTTAGGGAGCAAGCACTCCAATCACAAGTTATCAGTCAACAACGCACATCACCTGACAATACAACAGCTAAGTTCAACCCTGGATGATCAAAATTGGAGATCTAGTCCTCCAAAAGGCCATCTTCAATAAAGAAACTAACCGCGAAAAGGTAGCCACCAACTGGGAGAGACCTAACAAGGTCGTAAGAGTACACCTGAGAACTTACTGGTTGCAGAGTCAAGATGGGAAGGTCTTGAAGCATCCTTGGAATTTAGAACATCTCAAGAAATATTTCCAATAAATGTAATCGCAAGACTCCCATGCTAATGGAAAGCTATTTTATTTCTCTCCACAACCCTGTGCAAAGTCCTTGGTGTCGTTTTTAAGAGTAAACACTAGGCATACAAAAGTCCTTGTGACTCAATATTCACCGACTCATCCAAGTCACTCAAAGCCCTTGGTGTTGGTTTTCAAGAGTAAATCCAAGGCATACAAAAGTCCTTGCAACTCAGTAGGCACTCAAACCCCTTGGTGTCAGTTTTCAAGAGTAAACCCAAGGCATACAAAAGTCCTTGCGACTCGGCCTTCACTGACTCTTCCAAGGCACTCAAAGCTCTTGGTATTGATTTTCAAAAGTAAACCCAAGGCACATAAAAGTCCTTGCGACTCGGTCTTCACCGACTCTTCCAAGGCACTCAAAGCCCTTGGTATCAATTTTTGAGAGTAAACCCAAGGCACATAAAAGTCATTGCGACTTAGTCTTTATCGACTCGTCCAAGGCACTCAAAGTCCTTTGTGTCGGTTTTTAAGACTAAACCAAAGGTACGATGGAATATCCTTGCGACTCAGTCTTCACCGACTCATCCAAAGCACACAAAAGACCTTAAATATAAAACCTAAGGCACAACTCGGTCCTCACTGACTCATTCAAAATAGAAATACTTATGTTTTGGTCTTCGCCAACTTATCTAAAGATATTTCCAAATCAAAGCATGCAATTAGAAGCAACTCAGAAAAAAGTGCAAATATATTTGAGCCATACAAAATTAGTCTTTCATTCATTCATAAGAATTTTATAGGACTTTTACAAGTGACTCAACTATATATATATATATATATATATATATATATATATATATATATATATATATATATATATATCTTCATCATGGACCCGAGCAGATCTAGGCAGAGCAACCTGTGGTAAGAGTGGAAGCAAAACCTGAGGCAAGAGCAAGAGCAAGACCTAGAGTGAAAATAATAGATGAGGTCTCAGGTCGGTTAGATGAAGAGGACGAGCTGGTTTCATCGCTGGAGCCCTCAGCCTTGTCTTCATCTGATCCACCAATTGCTTCATCATCTTCCTCCGTTAGTAGTCCCATTCCACCTTCCACCTTGAGAGTCTTGAGGATGTTAAGGAAAACATCCACCCAAGAAGGATACATGAATTGGTCGAGGTTAATTCTAAGCTCATGAGGGAGCTGCCTCATCAGATAATCAAACCCTGTCTTGCAAGCAAGAGCAACCTCCACTTTATCAAGAGTACCATGTCGGTACTTCTCGACTATCTCTATCTCAAAGATGCTCAATTCCAAGAATTCTATGTGGTCTTGGAGCTCTTGGACTTAAGCAAGAAGAGAATTGTATTTCTACTCGGCCCTTTGAGGAACCCGGGCAGCTTCATGTCAGAGAGACTCCTGAAGAATGACATCCTCTTGTAGCCTCTCCTTCAACTCTTCTGCATCAAGCTAAGCCACCCGAGCCAAGTTGTAAGCATCCTGTCTTTCCCTCTTCTCCACCTCGACTTCCAACTTGAGATACTTGACCCTCTCATCAGCGAGTCCCAGGTAATCATGAGCATTATTGAGATCCTCCTAGTGACCTTTTATCACCTCCTCAGCTTGAGCGTGGAGGCCACTCGTTGTCGGGAGAATTCGATAGCAGCTTTAACCTTTTCATCCTAAACGGCCAAGTCATGCTCCATCTCTGCCCAACTCCCATTGAGCTGATCCAACTCACTCCCTCTCTCAGTGGCCAGTAGCTCGGTCGCCTCTCGGGCATCCTTGTTAGTCGTTAACTCCTCCCGAAGCTTGAAGAAAAGCTCCCGGGCCAGCTCGAACTGACCAAATAGCTCAGTCTCCACGAGTGCCCCTCTGGTAAGGTAGCTTCATAGAGCATGATGAAGACCCCAGACGTACCTCTCTAAAAATGTGGTCATTGTTCGCGGGAAAGTTGCTTTGATTGTCATTGATTTGAACTGCTACAAACTTCACCAAACAAAATTCAAAGAGAAATATCGCTTTTATTTTAAGGCTTACAATGAAAATAAAAAAGATTACAACTTTTTCCTTTATGAACAAACACGAGGATCTCTATATCGAGGTCCCCGCTATGGTTCTTTTGTCGTGTCGGGACTTTTTGTGTCCGGTGGACCACCGCACCGGATCCGCAGACCCGTTCCGAACTACATACGAAGGCTCGCTTACCTAAGGAAACGGTTACCGAGGGGATCACACTCACGGCGGAGAGGATCGCCGGGATCACACTCCACGAAGGAGAGGATCACGGAGCGGTGAGATCTACTAGGAGAAATCACAGCTATCCCCGAGATTAAGACGGCTTAATCTAGAGGGTATCTCAGTTCGACCCAATTCGCCACCTTGGCGCTTGTAGATCCGACGTTGATCGGGTTCGCGGTCACGGGTTCAAATCAAGCAAAAATCCGCCTAAAGTCCAAGAAGCCACCGAAGCTCTCCAAAAGATCTTCGTAAATTCCCCAAGCTCTCCAAAATCCAACCTTCAGCTCCCCAAGATCCAACCTTCAGCCCCCATGACCCAACCTTCAGCTCCCAAGACCCAACCTCCAGCCTCGAAGACCCCCTTATTTATACAAGTCGGAGGGTCTCAGGTCGGGCCAATGGCCTTGGTCGAGGTGCTCTACCAAGTTGGGTCGGGCGGTTCTACCAGTAGCCGAGCCACCCGGCTACCAGCCGGCCTTGGCCAATCGTCGGCGCCTTACCAAAGTAGCCGAGCACGGCCACTTGGCCAAAGTGCCTGGCCAAATTGTCGGTGCTCTACCAAGTCGGCCGAGGTAGAAGCAAAGGCGCAGGTTCGCCAGGAACATGAGGCTCGCCGAAGACGAGGTTCGCCAAATGAACACGCAGGCTCGCCAAACCGCGAGGTTCGCCGAAGGAAATTGAGGCTCGCCAGAAGACGAGGTTCGCCAACGAACACGCAGGCTCGCCAAATGACGCAGGTTCGCCAAACGCAACACGCAGGCTCGCCAAACTGAACTGAGGCTTCGCCAAGTGAACACGAGGCTCGCCAAATGACGAGGTTTGCCAAACGAACACGAGGCTCGCCAGAAGACGAGGTTCGCCAAATGAACACGAGGCTCGCCAAATGACGAGGTTCGCCAAACGAACACGAGGCTCGCCAAACTGAACTGAGGCTTCGCCAAGTGAACACGAGGCTCGCCAGATGACGAGGTTCGTCAAACGAACACGAGGCTCGCCAGATGGCGAGGTTCGCCAGAAGGCGAGGTTCGCCCCAAATGAACTAAGGCGGTAGGTTCGTTTAACGCATTCTAGGTCCAGATCATTTGATGGGTTGTCACCGCACTCGCCACACGAAGTTGGTTTCGGGGATCTTGTAAGCATTTTTTCAACGCCTACAGATACCCCCTCCAAAGTGTTTCAGTCTCGTTGTTTTATAGGCGAGCCTGGAATACTTTGGACATGATGGTTCCCGGCCTTCAGTCGGCAGAGGGTCCCAAAAGTTAGCTTCAAGTCTTCGATTCTTTCAGATCATCCAGTTCTTTGTAGGATTTCTGATAAGATCACTGCGGTCGCATTTATTGTCCCACCGCTTTGTTGAAATCTTGATTCAAGTCGGTAGGTGAGTTTTGTTTGCAACTCGTGGTCTATTGGTCGCTGTTTGACTAACCATCGACTTTTGACTTCTCCGCATGTCGGCTAACTCCTTTGTTGGCTTACACGCTATCGTGGTCGTATACATGGAATATCATAACCCTTAATCGGCTATTTCTTCCATCATCCCGCAGTGTTGTTAGTTTAACCACGCCGAGGACTAACCTTTCATGGAGATGTCCTCCGAGGATTCCTCGTCGCAATAGAGACCACTTGGCCTTCAACCATCATGCCGGCCTTCACCGACGAGTGACGCTTTGACCGCTTTTGGGTATGATTATCCCCGCGAGAAGTTTCTTCGACACTTTGTCCGTGTCAACATGACTTTCATGCCTCGCCGTTGTTCCTCTCTTGGATATTATGGTGGGAGGAAATTAAGGGTTATCGAAGTTATCCCTAAGAATATTTTTGTGAGAATATTCTTTCGAACTTCTAACAAATTGGGGAACAGTTTATACTGTAATCCTAGTTGGAGTAAGATTGGGCGACGCGTTGATCGGCGCCGATGTATCCGCGACGATCGAAGTTATCCCTAAGAATATATTCTTAAGGAACTTCTAACAAATTGGGGAACAGTTTATACTGTAATCCTTGTTGAGTAGGATTAGGCGACGCTGATTTAAGCGCCGATATTAATCCATCGATCGAAGTTATCCCTAAGAATATTTTTATGGGAATATTCTTCCCGAACTTCGACAAATTAGAAATAGTTTATACTGTAACTCCGATTGGAGTACGATTAGACCACATGGGAGGATATTTGGAGAATTGGAGCCATGTAACATCTCTAAAATCTTTCCAAATATTTAGGAAAAGAGGATGGATAGGTTATTGGGTTGATTTGGACTCCTTTTAGATATCCAATTGGGCTCCACTAGAATTCCTACCCATCGCCAAATAGGACTCTTATTCAAGGATTGGGTTCATATGGGTTGTTATAAATACCCATAGTTTCCTCCCTCCTCTTGACCTAGGCCGCCCCTTCTCGCACTTTTTCTTGTTTTCTTCCGCCGTCGCCTCATCTTCTCTCGAACAACGAGGTATGATGAGGGTTTTAGATCTCCTCTTCTTCTCTTTTCTTTTCTTCTTTTTTGTTGCATGCATGCAGGAGAGAAGAACCCGTCAGGCTATGAATAGCATGGCGGGGCCACTCATGGCGGCGGGCGGTCGGGTGAAGGCGGCTACGGCGGCGGCGGCGGCCAAGCGGCGGGTCATGGCGCCAGGTGCATGTCAGCGACCAGCTCGTCACTGGCGTTTGTCAAGCGACTGAAGGCCATGCTGGCGCCGGTCAGACCGAAGCCGGCGCGCTGGCTGCTTTTATCGCGACCGAGCCTGGCCGCTGAAGCCTGCTCACACGGCACCCCTGACGGTGCGGTCATCCGTTGTTCTTGTCGACATGCCCGTTGATGCCCCGCCATGATTGATAAACCACGACCCGACCAAGCTGGACTTCTTTGCCGTTGTATTTGCCGATTTTGGCCCCATCGCCCGACTTTTTGTCGATTTTGCCCGATGTCATCGGAAGATCACGCTCGGAGGAGTCGATCAACTCGCGACGGCGCTGCGGAATGCACGCCTTCTTTCGGTGGAAGCGCCAGCCATCATATTCTCAGATATATATGCGTTGTATCCCCGCTTCGCTCTCCTTCGCGAGGCGATTGGGAAGAGCCAAATCCTCCTTGTGGGGATCGACGCCGCAGATTGTGTACACTCGCTACGACCCCGCTTCTTCCTTTGTGAGGCGATTGGGAAGAGCCAAATCTTCCTTCGGAGGATTGAGGCTTCAAAGATCACCCGCCTCGATATCTTTAACGGGCGCGATTTCATACCGCATTTTGCCCTCAGAACGAAATATATTGCCGCTCACACGCTAATTATATTTATTGTTCTCCCGTATTCGATATGGGTGAAATCGCCATATTAATAAGGTCGGACTCAATCTATGTAAGATGAATTCAACGCTTTACTAACTCAATATTTTCTCGATTTCAGCTTGATTATTCCTCGAGCTTTTCCGACATACGGGTTGATGGACGCCGAGTGACTATTATTCCATCGCGGGATGATCCCGCTGATTTGTATTCGGCCGATTTGCAACCTATGACGCCACGAGGCTATTCAGACCGAAGTTGAGGGGAGTTCCCGCGATTCTCCCACGATTGGTTACCGATGCGCCACTCATAAAGGACACCAGCACCACCGACCTTATGGTAAATAGAATATCTGTTCGGCGACTTAGTTAAGGACCCGATACAGCCTTTTGTCGAGCGAAGCGATGGTTGAACCAAGACGACGGAGGTCCTTGTATGCCTTTCTGATACCTCGCCTCTCATCACCGATTTCAGACACCACGCCACGGACACCAGTATGTCATGGCGCCTTACCGAGGAGCATGATCATATTCATTGTGGGTTTATTACCCGCCAGCCTGCCCGTTCCAACAGAATCGCCATCGGCCTTCACTCGATTGTGGGTCGGACACAACCTCGCGATGAGCTCTTTGTTCCCGCCTAACTTTGAAGAATCGCCGCACGTCTGGGGCGAGATGCCATCATCTAGTCACGATTTTACTACCGGGTTCACTCATCCCAGAACATTGGTGGGTCGCTGACCACCACGCCCTCAACCGGGATGGAGAACTTCGGCTTTGTGCCTGTTTTATTCGTACACCATGTATGGCCTTCCATCAGCTTAACCATTTCTTCGCTTTATTTGAGCTCTACAATCCAGATTCAAATACGCTTTCACCAAACACGGCGAAGTTAGTGGGCTCTACATGAGATGTATCACTTCCGATTTACCCATGGGGAAGATGTCAGATCAGAGTACTTCCTTCCAATCGAATTGAGTCACCAAGAAACACACACCTGATCGCCACAAGATTTTGGGATCTCACTTGTCATTACTATATAGCTCGCCCAACTCAACCTTGTGCCAAAAGGAAATTGCAAGTGAGTCCAAGGCGCTTTAACTATTTGTTCCAAAGATTTGGAGGACAAATCGCGAGGAAATATGTGAATTGTCACCGCCACTCTTCAAGGTTAATGAACTGATCGAGAGGTCCGAGGCTAACTCTACACCTCACCACGCCGAAGATGATTTTCCCCGTGGACCAAGTTTGCAACCTTTCTGCGGCATGCGGTCAAGCCCATCCAAACCGAATTTAACTTTTAGCCGCTATCTTGCAACTCGGTCAAGAAATGTGTGGTTCCATATCAACTGATGATGCTTTACCTTTGGAGGTCCTTTACCTCGTGATTTCAGCTTGCCCACAAAAGGAACTCTCCTTCCTAATGGTGGCCAATATTCACCGTGGATTGCGCATATAGTCCGAAAGCATTTACTCGTGAGAAAAGACGAGCCATCATCAACGATTCTTCCTATCCGGAGCTCCCATATACCTATTTGATGGCCTCGGTTGGTTCCTTCATCGCCCGACATGATGTCGGCACCTTCCATGCATTCGGCTCTACCCTTTCGCGCTGGTAGAGGATTGCGATGGAAGGGCGTGGCTTTGCAGAGATCAAGAAACGATGCATTCACAAAGGGTGGATCTTTCCGCATGTTTCCTCGATTCTCGGGTCAATATGGTGAGTCCTGGTCGACGAGGAGGTACCAAGACACAGCAGACTTCACTTGACATTGGTCGCTTCAACCGCTAGTGAATATCGTGCCGTGGTATCTCACTTTCCGGTAAAGGAGGAATGCTTCATTGAGCCTTATTTTCCTCGCTTTGCTCGCCAGCTCTCGTTACGCACCAACTTTATGTTGGGAACCCAACCCATTCTACCAGGTGGACTTGTGGATGGCCTTCGAGCATGGTTGTGGAGCCATGGGATGTACCTGCTAGATTCGCCTCCCGAGTCAGACTGCCACCGAATCGACATTCCTTCATTGCAGCTGGCTATTAGTAGCTAATGAGTCGGTCCCCGTGGGAGGGCTATCTCAGATTTGGTGGTCGGCTGCCGCTGAGAGCCGACACTCGACACTCCAAGGTGCCACTCGCTCAGAGGAAGGCCGCCAATCTCATCCGCCAATTGAGACCGAGGAGGGGTTCCACCACTCGCGCAGTGGACTCTAGGAGAGGACCATGTTGAGTCTGCAGCTTATGAGAAGAACCTTGGTACTCTCCTTTTCCCCTTCGCTTTCTCATCCTTTCCATTGGACTTCTTATTCAACCGGAATTTTCGTGAAAATCTGTTGGAGAAGAAGAATTTCAACCCTCTCAAGGGTGAAACCAAAGAGGTTAGCCCATAAGAATCGCTGCGGAATCCTGGCCTTGATATAGACTTCACAAGAATGACCCAATCAAGGACGGAGGTATCAATTCACCGTGATGTAATCTGAAATTTCACTCTTGGAGACCGACATTTTTCCATTTGCATGCAGGGGTTTTAAGGATTATGATCCTAGCCTTGATTTTCACCACACTCACGGGAGCCCGCCTCTGCCAGAGCCAAGTTTTACTCAACAAATGTATGGAGCTATGGCGGAGGAGACTATCAGGACCCGATTCGTGAATCCGTACATCTAACATCGATAACTCCCTTCAGCGGCGAATCGAACGACTCGGACCGGACTCCCCACCAATTGCCTCTTCGCTTTTTGCTCTTTTTAGAGGGATTGCAGAGACAAATGCACTAACCGAGACTAAGCAAGCTACCCCACCGCAGAGGTAAGTAGCTTTACCTATTGTTCGCCTTAGTTGCATTCGCTTCTTAATGCCTTCTTTTTTCGACTCTCCATGGAAGAAAGCTGGTTTATATGGCAACACTTCCATGGATGACTCGCTACGCTTGGTCACGTGATGGTGATACTCTTGGTGAAGATTTACCCAAGCTACCATCCCCGAAGAAGGTCTAAATTTTCTTCGACACTATAGGACCACCATTTGGCTAATATCACTATAATTAAAAGAGGTCGAGACATTTCTTTGTGTAGTGGTAGGCCCTCTTTCCGCCGCTCTCTAATCAAATACCACATCGCTGAGATACACCTCAGGGCTCACCAAGTTGATAGTATCCCAAATATAGATACCTTCCTCGTAGACTCACCAATCTCTCAAACTACACCGAAGGAGACTCGTAAGAGTCCCCAATCAATATGCATCCATTAGTTTTGGTTGAAGATTCCTGTTCTTTTCTTCGCAGAGCCTACATCTCGACTCCATGACCGGGCGAGAGCGCTGATGCCGGATGAAGATCCATCCCATCTTATTATCCGCTTGGAAGTACGCCATTCTTTTCGTGAACACCGCGGATCGAAAAGGTCCTTCATGGCGGCTTTCTTTATCGCCCAGCACCGCTGATCCTGATGGCCTTGATAATGATATGGGTTATCCCGAATGGCTCGTGCCATTGTTGATGACCTCGCCTATCCGAGGGAAAGCTTCAGAGATCGCAAGAGCCGCGGTAGCCGGGCTTCCTCATATGTAGCCGCTCATACCGGTTCGCGAGATGGCGCTGATGCTCGTGGTTTTACCGGGCTCAAGTCCGATGCAGAGATCACCATCAGCTCTGAGTCGTTGTTGCCGACATATTCTTCCTTAAGCCACATCCGCATCGATATTGTGGCGAAAAGGAGAGGATAATATCGCCGTGGGAGAGCTCCATGCCGAGGAAGATAGATGAGCAATTTGAGCTGGCCAAGGCCAACAAGGAAGAAGCCCTCACCGCTATGCCTAGGGAACTCGACCGTCGGGCGTAAACCGGCCGAGCTCGAGGAGGCAACCACTAAGACACCGAACACCGATGAGGAGTCCTTCAGGTCGAGTTAGCGTGAAGAACTCCACCAGCTTACAATGGTGAAGTGTCAAATAACAACAAATCCTTTGTCATAGACTTGATGTTTAAACAGCTTGTAGCTCCTTCTATATTTGCTTCAAATGAATAAGATCCATCCCTTTCATTGTTTATTATGATTCTTTATCACACCGTAAATAATTAACCATAATACTTATAGGATTTTTGGCAAATCACCATCAACGGGTTTGATTAGCCTTTACCAACCACCGCTTGAGTTGGGCTAGCGGTGGATTATCTAGATCCTTTCTCAAGACGTGACGCTGTGCTAAAAGAATGAAACTCTTCTAGACTTGTTGCTATGATATTGAATACATAGACTTGGTACTTTTACGCAAGACTCCTACAACGCTGCAGACGCTGTGACTCATCCCTTCTTAGGCTTCGATAAAATACCCTTAATCGAACTCGTGTCTTCTTCAATCGGAAAGACTAAACCGGCGACGGTTAGCGCCGACTTCATCCCTTCTTAGGCTTCGGATAAAATACCCTTAATCGAACTCGTGTCTTCTTCAATCGGAAAGACTAAACCCGAACGCTGCGGTGAGGCGCTGGCTTTATCCCTTCTTAGGCTTCAGGATAAAATGCCCTTAATCAACTCGTGTCTTCTTCAATCGGGAAAGACTAAACCGCTAACGCTGCAGCGGGCGCCGACTTTAGGTTATTGGCCAACCCCCACCTTCAACGGGTTTAATGAGCCTTTACCAACTACCGCTTGAGTTGGGCTAGCATGTAGATTTTCTAAACCGCTCTACACACGACGCTGTGCTAAAAGAATGAAACTCTTCTAGACTTAATGCTACGATGTTGAATACGTAGGCTTCGCCTTTATCACGGGAAAGACTAAACCGCAACGCGTGAGGCGCTGGCTTTATCCCTTCTTAGGCTTCAGGATAAAATGCCCCGTAACCCAACTCGCGTCTTCTTCAATCGGGAAAGACTAAACCGCAACGCGTGAGGCGCTGGCTTTATCCCTTCTTAGGCTTCGGATAAAATACCCCAAGATGAATCTTGGTGTCTTCTTCAATCGGGAAAGACTAAACCCGAACGCTGCGGTGAGGCGCTGGCTTTATCCCTTCTTAGGCTTCAGGATAAAATGCCCTTAATCAACTCGTGTCTTCAATCGGAGAAAGACTAAACCGCAACGCTGCGGGAGGGCCAGTTTTATCCCTTCTTAGGCTTCGATAAAATGCCCCAAGATGAATCTTGGTGTCTTTTGACCGAGAATGACCGAACCGAGTAAGATTGATTGAGGTGGGAAAGGAAGAATGTGTTCTATTTCCCGATGAGGCTAACTGTACAGATTCTTTGTCGAGAATTAAAAGACTCAGTGACCTTCAAAGGACAACCCGGTTCGAAAATCCCTACAAGATACCTTCATCGGGCGCTACCTAAGATGAAAGGTAGAACTAAGAGTGGGATCTCCACCGAGAACCGAAGAGACTCAACCTTCAAAGGACAACCCGGTTCGAAAATCCCACAAGATACCTTCACCAAGACTACCTAAGAGAGATGGAACTAAGAGGGATCTCCACCGAACCGAAGAGACTCGTGACCTTCAAAGGACAACCCGGTTCGAAAATCCCACAAGATACCTTCAATCGGCTACCTAAGAGAGAGATGGAACTAAGAGGGATCTCCACCGAGAATCGAAGAAACTCGTGTGACCTTCAAAGGACAACCCGGTTCTGAAAATCTCTACAAGATACCTTCACCGGGCTACCTAAGATGAGAGGGGAACTAAGAGTGGATCTCCACCGAGAACCGAAGAGACTCGTGACCTTCAAAGGACAACCCGGTTCGAAAATCCCCAAGATACCTTCAATCGGCGCTACCTAAGATGAAAGATGGAACTAAGAGGGATCTCCACCGAGAACCGAAGAAACTCGTGACCTTCAAAGGACAACCCGGTTCGACAATCCCTACAAGATACCTTCAGTCGGCGCTACCTAAGAGAGAGATGGATAGAACCCTTCCGTTTGTCACGAAAAGGATCTTACGCTTGGAGAGGAAGAATTTTATGTTCTATCTCCGGCGTGAAAGGGATTTTGAATGGGCCTCTTGTTCATAGAAGGAATCAAGAGGGGATTATGGTAATGTACCAGAAAATTTGTAGGCCTACCGTCAAGAAATTTGATCGGTGAGGGAAATTATGATGGAGAACAAATTTAGGGTTATCCTCAAGGAAAGTGGGTGAAACATCCCACGAACTTCCCTCACGAACGGGTTATCCCCAAGATACTAAGGGTAGTATTTCTTCGTGAACTTCCCATTTATCTAAGAATTGCCGGTCGCCATTTTGGGTAATTAGGCGATATGCACCATTGAGTAGACCGCTTCTATTATAAACGACCCTCCCATTTAGGTTCAATTTACCTTTCTTTTGAAGTGAGGATTATTGGTCATCGAAAATGAGGACCAAATCTCCTTCTTTGAAACTTCTCGCGGTTCTTCTGTTGAAAGCCTTCGACATCCTAGCTTGATAGAACTCAATGCTTTGTTGAGCTTCCAGACGCTTCTCATCCAACATCTCGAAGCTCTTCAAGACGCTTCGATGTTGTTCGGTCGCCATCTCTGCTGAAAGGGCGATAATGGTGACGGATCTCGATCTCCAACGGAGAACCGCTTCACATCCGTAGACCGAGAATGGTCTCCGCCATGCGGCGTATCACAGCGATATGCCCGTAGTGCTTCTCCGAAGCTTATCGCCCCAGCCTTTGTTATTTTTCACAAGCTTCGACAAGATCTTGATAATCGCCTTGTTGAACGCCGCTAATCCATTTGCAACCGATTATAGGTCGCTGACGCAGACGCCTTGTATCTTGAATTTCTAAACCCGATGAAGGAATTGCCGATGAATTGGGAACCGCTGTCATGCACGACCGTTTCGACACCATGTCGATAGATGACATGGTGTTTGATAAATTTGATGACGGTACTCGCCTTTACTTCCTTTAGCGATTGCTTCCTACCACTTGAGAAGTAGTCGGTGATCGCTAGAATAAACCGACGCTTTGACCGACGGAGGAAAATGGGACCTACAACGCCCATTCCCCATGTCTCAATGGCCGTGATGTGGTCGGGATGCAACCGCCAGAGGCCGATGCATATAATTCGCGGAATTTGACACGCGGCATTTTCGAAATGCATTTCGACAAGGCCATTAATCATCGTGGGCCGTAGCCCATCCTCCTAATTCATCAGAGCTTGGGACGGGGCCGGTGCACCACATTCACCTTCATGTGCTTCCCCGAAGGACCTCTTCTTCTTTGTTTGAGAGGCATCGAGTAAAGACCATCGCATCCCTCGCATATAACATCCGGGTCTCGTGGTCGTAAAGAATCTTGAGCTCTTCACGGATTGACTCTTCCTTCACGCCTTCCGCGTAATACCATGTAAGACGAATCGATGATAGGAAAGCCAATCTCGGCTCCAATTTGGTTTGGTTTGCATTTACCTCTTTGGTAACTATCCCTTTGTCTTCTTGTACCCCATCATATATCGAGTACGTGTGAGTCTTGACCGTAATCCATTGCTCTGGCCTCTGAGGGTTGTGCTAACGACACGCACGCCAGCAGCATCCGCATGAGCCGCTCAAGGCGCTGGATATATTCGATGAAGAACTCTTCAATGAGTCCGCCATTTCAACGCTACCGATGATAAGGGATCGATCGTGGTTCCTAACTTCGTAGTCACCACGACCGCTTAACTATCAATTGCGATCGCCAGATGCTTCGAGATATTCGACCCCACCGGCGGCTAAGTCCGATAAGTAACGTTGTATTCTTGGCTACGTTGTTGGAACAAGGTTCGTGAGTGAATAAGCACGGGCATGACATGATTCCCTGGAAATCAAGACAACTCGAACTCCACGGAGATTTTAGAACATCGGGGGTACATTAGTGGCTCGAGAAGTCCCAAAATACAATCGCCATATTTGTTGGTGCAATGTAGTGTTGACTTCAACTTCATCCGAAGATCATCATATAGCTCAATCAAGGTCGTTGGCCGGTACCAAGAGATCACAAATCGCTGTCCTTTGATCACTTCGTTTGAAGTGCAAGTCATATTGGGACAAGAGTAAGGCTCCATTTCGCCGCATCGCCAACTCATTGAGGCCTTCGGGTCATAAATATTCGACCGGATTTACATTAGAGATAACATAAATCGCCCGTCCGACTAAATAGTGTCGATTTTCTCAATCGCTAACACTAATGTAACCGCTTCTACCATCGGATATCGAGACTCGACCACTAACCCTGTAATACACCGCCCGTCATGGACTGTCATCGCCTTTGCGCAAGTAAAGCTTAACGAGTATCCGCTGTTGACGTAGATCAAAACGGTTTCCGGACGCTGCGCAACAAGAACGGAGGTTTAGCAAGATACGATTTGATCTCTTCAATGCCTTCCCCAGTGCATCGCCCCAAATAAACGACACGCCTCTTCTTGTTCAACTTTGAGAACGGTTGGCACTTCCTTATAGGTTCGATATGAACCGCCGGATGTACCAATCGCCTTTGTAACCCCGAAGTTCTCTCGGATGGGTTGCAATTTTGAATCGCTTTCACTTTGTCGATCGACGCGATTCCTTTGTTTGTGACACGGCCGAGGAACTTACATCGGACATCCTAAGGAAGGATTTGGCGGGTTCATCTTTAGTTGATGAGTCCGCATGAGTTCAATACCGCTCTAAGATCTTTGATGTGATCTCCTTGTCACGCCACGCACCAAATCGCCAACGAAGCATTCGAATCGCTTTTCCTGAGATGATCTTGAAAATCTCCGCCATTGCTCGCCGATATGTCGCACCGGCGCTTTTGAGGCCGAACGCATGACCGTAGCAATATATACCGATGCCTAAACGCGGTGCTTCAAGGCGCATCGGGTGCATCTTGATCCGATTGTAACCCGAAACCATCCATGAATGACATTCTTTCAAATCCACACGTATTGTCAACTATGACGCCGTGATTGGAAGAGGGAAATCATTCTTCTGCAAGCAAGGCTTAGGTCTCAGAGTCCATTACGCATCCTAATCGAACCATTCTTCTTCATGACCGACTATATTCGCCACCCAATCCGGATGTTGAATCTCCTCGATGAATCCCGGATTCTATGAGTTTCTTCACTTCGTCAACGATTGCTCGCAGAAGATTTGTGGACTAAACCGCCTTTGCCGTTGCTTGACAGTTTGACATCCATCCGATGTTGAGGTGATGAGTCGCCATTATTAGGTCGAGTCCCGCATGTCCCGTAACTCCGTGCTAATACATCGATATACTCCCGATCAAGGCAATTAACTCTTCCTTCTCTTCGAGGGAAGAGTATTGCTGATGTTTATGAGCTTAGGATGCTCTCATCACTCATATTAACTGACTACCTCGCCCCAGCGGGGTTCTCTTTGTTCAATTTATCCCCAAACCGCTTCGAGTTGATGGATCCATGGGTCTTCCCATGTTGGCATATCTTCATCACTCAATAGCAGCAGGATCAATCGTGAGCCATATTTGACATCAAAGCCTTGAAATTTTCTCCAGGCCGGGTGTCAATCCCAAGTCAAGAATCGATCATGTCCGCCTCCCTCATTGGGTGGATTATCATCAATCACCATGAGCATTCATCTTCGAGGAGGATTCTTATCCCAATCCCCTCAATGCATAGTAGCATCCGCTTCCTCTTGGGACATATGCCGCTTAGAGGGACTCGAGGACCTCGCCCAAAACATAGACCTTCCCTTGTGTCAAGTTGTACCCCACTTCTTCATGATACCTGTTTCGACTATATCCAATGTGTGGAGGATAGGTCCATTGTCGCTTCATCTTCTTCTAAGAAATGATTCGCATTGAATCGTGATTCCTTTCCGTAAACCAAGTCTTTTCATTACTTGATCTTCGTGGGATGACGAGTGTTGTCCCGGCGAGTCTTGAACCGCTTTGTGTAAAGCAAGATGACCGAAGCCGTAAGTGCAACTCGATCGCTGTATAAGCCCTCATTACATCATTCAAAGACAAAGGGTACTCTAAATCGCCATTTATTGATTCATCGGCAATTTGCCAATTACAATGTTCATTTGACGATTCTTCATCGCCAAGATTGATTACAAGGGTACAATGTCATTTAGAACAAAACCACCACTATAACCAAGCCCTCGGCCGTAGTTTTCCACCCGTCCGTAATTGGGCCGATGATTCAGCTGACTCATTACCGTAGAGGAGAGAATCAAGGAAATAATTCTCCATCCCCTTAAACGGTTATTTGTCCGCACCACCGCCTTTGACTCATTATTCGTGTCTACATATTTGAGACATCATGAAGTGGATTCGGACTATAACGCTATTGTGGATCCAAGGTCCACCCAACAATAAGTTATAGGAAGTCTCTGCCAATCACATAGCAGGGACTTCTACCAAGTCCCCCATTTGGCACTTTATCCGGATCTTACCAAGCGGCCGAGACTACCGGTGTTAAATCCATAAATCATTGTGTCGTTGATGCCATCCACGCGTGAATTCCAAGGTGATACATGAGGCGCAGGGCATGATGCTCACGTAACCCTGGACGATTGATCCTGCTAACTTCACTAGAGCCAATATAATTCGCGGAAGTATAGCGCCTATCATGCTTGGAATTCCTTGTCCGCATATCCTCCTTTGTAAAAGTGATGCAGGGAAATGCTTAGCCGCCAGTTGCAATCATAATGAATTCTTCCTGGATTTGGCTTAATCTAAGAAAGACTTCCTAATCGCCTAGAGCCTCTTGAAGAGCTTGTCTCTTTTGACAACCGTAATGTACCAGAAGAGTGATCCTCGGGAATATTAGCCAATTGGGCCATGACGCAGTTTATAGGGAGTTGGAGCTTCCGCTTGTCTCTTCTAATCGTGATTGAACCGAGACCGCTTCGAGCCGAACTTCATGCACGGGCTTCCTGGCGCACTGCTTTCTACAGGAAAGTGAGGGGAATTGTTGGTACCCCAAACCGCCTTTGGCATTAAGGTTGAGACTTCCGTACTTGTATTTGTACTGTGTCCGCCTCGGTGGCGCTGGCTTCGTGTTCTCCTTCTGACAACCGAATGTTACCACCTGCTCGGCTTCATTCCCAAAATTGCAGTAGCATGGCATGCCTTTGCCTTCCTCCGCTTTGACTTTGCTTTGATGAAGAAGAGGCTACCCATTGCTCATCTTCAAGCGTGTCCGGTGGATCCATAGGACTTCGCCATTTGGGGTCAGATATGATACAAGTCCTTTTCCGGCGCTGCTTATGGGTCGCCGCTCACCGCCTTCATTGCGACTTTGACCATCGGTTTAGGTTCAAACCATGTCAATGGCATCGACCCAAAGCTTATGGACACCGTGATTTGCTCCAACCTTCTTTCTTTGGACTTCATAGTGATGACCCCTACGCCAATTAAAGCCTAGATTTTGTCCTTAAGGTCAAAACAGATTTAGTGGGTGATGAATTGCCCTGCGGATACGCCGCAGATTTCGTCGTTCGTCCTCATTGCTTCCTCTTGATTCCGGACCTGAGGGAGCTTGATCTTGTTATTTTCAACAAGATATTTGAAGAGACCAGAATCTCGCCGTCCCTAAAGGAATAGGACTTGGAATCTTGGCTCGAGGTTCTTCGCTTTTGCGCCCAAAGTTGCCACGCTGATTGTGTTTCCGCTGGCGGCTTCATTTGCTGGCCGGCCATTGCTTGAGTTGGAACGCTGGTTCGCGAACCGCCGCCTTGCTCGCTTCTTTTCCCTTTGCCGCGTTATTGAGCTTCCACTGCCTACCGGCCTCTTTCCTCTTTTTTTCCTCTTGAGGAATCTTTTCGCTTGCTCTCCACGAACCTTCAAATCCTTCCACGCTATAGACGGTATTGCCCCATTGCCTCAAGCACTTCTATCGACAAATTGTTGTGGCAGGTCCGAGGATGAACTCCTCTCATCGGATCCCTAGCCTCATTGCCTTGTTCCTAATCGCTTGACAAAGATATCCACAGCCCGCCCTTCGCTGCCGAGTTAACGCCCCGATCGATTTTCTCGTATCGCTGCCGAAGAAATTGGTGAGGAAACTAGATTCCATGTCGCCCCAAATTGCGGAATGCTCCTCGCTTGAGACGGCGGTACCAATCGGGCACCTAATGGCGGTGCCAACTAATGACCGAACCATCGTGGCTCAAGGTCGGATATTAATTGTGCTTAATTTGAAATAAATCAAGCATGCCATTGGGAACCCTCCCCCAAATGGTGTGAAGTTTATTAAATTAAACTTTGCCTGTATGGATTGATTCCTCCCTAGGGTATGGGCAAGGGATGCCTGCTTTTTCACCTCCCCGAGCTGAAATCAATGAGTTGATTTTGCTCTCCGTGTCTTTGATCTTTCGCTTCCCCGAAAGCAACAACATCTACGCTCGCCTAGCCGCGCGGGTTCAGAGGGTTATCATCCTCTTGTGCCTCCCTTGGTCCAATCATTGCCGCTCTAGGTCGACGCCGCATACCGACTCGATTCACCTCGATGCTTTGTCAAGGCTTGATCCGCTGGTCGCATTTCTCTATTGTCTCCGCATGGCCAAGTCCATTTCTAGCTTGAAGTTTTCCGTTGTTTAGCTAACGCCGCCTAGCATTTTAGCCACTTGATCGGTACCGATCATGAGCGCTTCGGGCTCTTCGCTAGATACAAGATGATCGAGGCGATTATGGAGCCAATATCCGACGCTGCCATCCTCCGCGTATCCTTTCGAAGTTTGTCGATTCGACCGCTGATAGTCCCTGACCGCAAACGAAGTTAACCTATGAGCGCGCTTAGGAATAAGCCGCGTATGACGGTTCCTTGCCGGCCATATTGTTGGTGACCTCGCAATTCATCGCTCGGTGTCGACCTTCATGAATCGCTCGACCTAGGTTCGCTGCAAGCAGGGTGACTGGAAGACCGACACCCTTTTCTCGAACTTTTGATGGCAATCGACCAAAGCACCGCCTTGATGAGCTTGAGCACAAGCATGACCGCCAATTTAGTTCGAGATTTTCTCGCACTTCTGCACGCAGAGTACAGACGCTTGCAGCGTGATCGAGCACCGCCGCGGTGTTGGCGCCGATTTCTGTATAACGCCGCCGCCATTAGACGCAGAGCCGCCTTCCGAATGGCCAAAACCATCAAAGTAACTCGCCTTTGACTTCCGCTATGCGAAAGGAAGTTTCGGGGACTCTCTGACTTCGACCTTTAATCCGGCCAGGGGGCAGAATCTCCCTGCCTTTTCCGAACGGGTGCGCCTCCTCAGATGAGGAGTGACCCGTGATCCTTCGTGAGGACCCAAGCGATCCTTGATAGTTGGTTTGGTGGTGGTGGACGGAGTTGGCTTCACCACCGGCTCGTGCGTGCACCTTTGACCTTGAGACGCCCGGTCTTGGGCTTTGGCTTAAGTGCCGGTGACAGAGCGAGGGCAACCGGGATTGGGACACCGTTAGACTTGGGCCTCCAAACCTCGGTGGTACGCCTGCTTCTTTACCACCTCCTTTTTCACTCCACGAGCCCGCCGCACTAAAGCTCGTCGGCAAGCGAGTGCGCGGCGCCCGGACAGCGCCTCGGCGGTGGAGCGTTCCATTTGACACGGACCCACTCGCTGGTTGACGGCTGATAGACTGCCGATCACTTGAGTCGGCTTCAGAAGTTCGATCTTAGATCCGCTTCAGCGGACCCCATCCATGGATTGCACGGCCTTTGGCAGATTTGCGCCGCTGTTGCTCATTGCCGCTTTCATGGCTCGCTGAGAGCGCTACGCTGGCTATTGACGCTCATCTCGGCGCTAGTAATCGACTTCGGCGCCGATAGATTTTTCGCTACCTACGGCGGTTGGACTCGCTGCCCCGGGCTCTACATCTGAGGCTCCATCTGCCCCTTTGCAGCGAGACCTTTTGAGCGCGGGGAGCCGGATCTGGAGGAGGGTGAGGATAGGTACTCCTCTCCCCGTCGGTCTAACTCCTCGACTCTCTTCTTCCACCAGATAGGATCCGCTGTTATGCACGACGCATCTCGACTGAGGCCTATGGTTCCTACTGTGGTCGCCAAATTTTGTTCACGGGAAAGTTGCTTTGATTGTCATTGATTTGAACTGCTACAAACTTCACCTCAAACAAAATTCAAAGAGAAATATCGCTTTTATTTTAAGGCTTACAATGAAAATCAAAAAGATTACAACTTTTCCTTTATGAACAAACACGAGGATCTGCTATATCGGGTCCCGCTATGGGTTGTTCTTGTCTGCCGGGACTTTTGTGTCCGTGGACCACCGCGCACTCGATCTAGGTAGAGACCTGGTTCGAACTCCGACGGAAGGTCAAGCTTAATGGGCGGAAACGGTTACCGAGGGGATCACACTCACGGCGAGAGGATCGCCGGGATCACACTCACGAAGGAGAGGATCGCCGAGCGGTGAGATCTACTAGGAGAAATCACAAATATATCCCCGAGATTAAGACGGCTTAATCTAGAGGGTATCCAGAGTTCGACCAATTCGCTACCGCTTGTAGATCGACGCCGACGAACTTGTGCTCACGGCTTTCGAACCGGTATCAACCGCCGTGGATCTCGCAAGAATTCTTCGAAAATCCCAAAATCCAAACTCTCCCAATCCCTCCAAGATGAGGAGAACCCCCTATTTATAGCATAGGTGCGCGTCGCTTCGCCACTGCCGAGGTGGTTCTACCATGGTAAGTCGAGCCACCTACCACTTGGCGAGGCACCTCTACCAAGTTGCCGGAGGTGGTCGGCCATTGTGTCGAAGCCACTCGCCACTTGCCGAGGTAACTCGCCGTTGGCAGGCCCGCTTCGCCGTTTCCTCGACTCTTGGCTTTCCCCGGACTTAGGTTCCGTGCGTATTTGATTAGGGACTAATTCTTGGTTCGCTCCGCTCAACGGTCCCGAATCCGATCGTCCGTTCAAGTCCGGTTTGAACCGTGCTTGTGACGCTATGAGTTTGCTTTCGCCGGTTCGCGCTTTTAACGATTCGACGTCCGTATCATTCGATGGGTTGTCATTCGCCACTCGCCACGAAGTTGGTTTCGAGGATCTTGTAAGTATTTTTCAACGCCATGTCATTGGGGAGGAAGATCTTCTCGATCGCATGAACTTAGTCTGATTCTCGATCGCATGAACTTAGTCTGATCTGGACTCCATGATCGACCCTCTCAAGTCTAACCGATGACCCAAAATAAAATTATTATCGCTTAATGGCTCCCTATCATGTCAAGGACTAGTCTTGGCCAACCCTATTAGGATCCTCCTTAACTTCAACCCTTCAAGAGGTGCAAGCTCACCAATACAGTGGAAGAAGGACCATTCATACCAACCTCCTTGCGAAGCCCCCTGAAGAGCCAACTTCTCTACTGCAACCGACTCCTCTGTAATAACCGGCTCCCCTCTAACAATCGGTTCCTCAATGAGTGGCTCCTTACTAGCTCTCCTTAAAGACTCGGGGGCCTCACCCAGTTCAACTTGTGTAGAGGGGCTGGCCTCATCCCCAGTAGGGATCTCAGTCCCGTCGACCCCGAAACAGGACGATCCCCCTCAACAACTCCTTCCCGCTCGGCAACTAGCCATGGGGACTCCCCTCTCAAGTCAATGACCTTAGGGCGGGGAACCTCGGAGGCCGGAACCCCACTAGTCAACCCAAGTGTAGGCCCAGCCACCTCTCCTTTGAGCATGAAGAGGTCCCGCATACCGCCCTCTGCTCGGCGACGACCTTTGGAGATGGTCTTCTTCCCCTTTTTCTTTTCTGACTTCTCACCCCAAGTGGTGGCCAAACCCAAACCTAGTTGGGCTGTGAGCTCAGTCGGGTCCTAGCACAAAGCCTGGCACAAAGCCTGAACTTCCTATTCAGCCGGCTTGGCATGAAGATGCTTCTGAGGCCCCGTAGATGGGCCGACATGGGAAGCCTCTACCGGTTGCTCTTCAAAAGTCAAAAGTGCTGCCCGAGGCAGATCTTCTTCTATGGAGGGCATATGAGATATGCCGGCAGCTTGGAGCACGCCATTATCAAAAAGATTCTTGCATCGGTGAGACCCCCTGTAGGCTCGGATCTTCTCCAGCCCCCGCCTCTCTACCTCTGATAGCTTTATTGCCTTTAAGACCTCCTTCTTTATTTCTAGCTATGTGGGGCATGCTAGAATAGGGTCAACACTGAAAATAAAGAAGAACTTCTCCTTCCATCCATTGTTAGTGCGGGAATGTTTGAAACTAGTAGAGAGTCGCTGACTGACTGGAGATAGAAGTGCCCATCACCCTTACCGCCTTAGCGCATAGTAAGTGATCCAAGATCCCTAGGGTTGGCTCGATGTTTACTTAGTGGAAGATAATGAGAAATGCCACCAAAAAAGCCACGGAATTAGGCTTTAATTGTACTGGCGATACGCCAAGCGCTCAGAAAACCCGCTAGAAAAAGGATGCTTTACCAGACGGGGACCAAACTCAAGATGTTACCAATACATCGGTACCAAATTTCCCCCGTGATGGTAGACAGTGAGCTCTGGTGCCAGAATAGATAGTGTGAAGGTGCTGGGGATATCATAATCCTTGACCCATTACTCGAGGCGGGTCTGGAGAACCAACGACTTATACCGTCAGAGTAGCAAGATTCAGTCCTCATTGCAGGCCATAGAGGGTTGCGCAATGGAAGCATTGGAGCAAGTCGAAATAGATGATCGGAGTTCTGGATGATAAAGATCTCAGAAAGATGGTCGAAGCTCTCATAGACGGCTTAGAGAATCTCTAGGGTTTTAGAATGTGGAAGCAGCATTGGAGGGGAGAAGAGAGGAGGAAATTTATAGGTGTGATAGGTGACATGTAGCACAATCCTAGCGGCTGACTCGAGTCCCTAAAAACTACTGATGATTTTCAAAATTGAAGCATCTTCTCGTCAACCGAAGTAACATCTCATCAACCGAAGTGACCTACTACGCACGATCTACGCTAACGTCAGAAATGTTAAATCTCATCTATCCCCCAAAAGGTGGTTCAAATCCCTAAGGTGGCAAAAGATGAGATAATTTGGTTTCTATTGAACTCGGCTTCCTGAGTTCGAGTAAAAGGGACCAATGTTGTATCCTGAGAATTACAGAGTCTAATGAACTCCTGAGAGCTGGCCACGTGTCATAATTAACTGGCTGGGTCCTATAATTTGAAAGCCCAACTCGCCGATGGCTCTAGTGGTCTGAGTCCAAGATGAATGATATCCTCAAGCCGGGACCCGCTAATTATGTAAATTTAGAATTATCATGGGACTATTTTGTAGTTTTTTGATTTCAAGGTGCTTTTGCAAATTTGACTTTTTTTTGAGTGCTTTATATTTTGAAGTTTTTAGTGGCCGTTTATAATTCTGATTTTTAGGGGCCATTTAAAATTTTCAGGAAGCTTTTATAATTTTGGAATTTATTTCAAGGCATTTTTTTTGTAAATTTTAAAGTTTTTAGGTGTTGTTTGTAATTTTCAAAATTTCCATTAAATACTTCATTGTTGCTTCACAAAAGGACTGTCTTGTGGAAGCAAACATAGTCTAAGAAGAGAAATAGGCAAATTGATAGTTTAGGGAGCAATTTAGGAGTTCAACAATACTTTTAAGGGGAAGTTAGTCACTTTGTACTAAATAAAAGTCCGTCATACTTAATTCATCACTCATGGATAGTTTTTTGACATACAAATCTAAACGAGGATTTCTTACCGCTTAAAGGGGATAGGGAAAGGCTAAATGACACTTAAATACCAAAAGGTTCTCCATTTTGGGACTTGAATAACATAACTTGTTTTTCGTGGCATTCAAATACTATAAGTTGTTCGTTGTTGAAATCATGCTAACGCCATTAGTTTTTGACAAAATGACACAAAATTACCCTACCCTAGTTGATTTTTACCCTTTAGTTCTTCTTCTTTCTCACTAAAATGAGACACAAATTCTCTCAAATCTATTTCTTTATCCCTAATAATGTTCTCATTCTCAAGTAATTTTAGCTCTTTTCCCTTCAATTTCATCTTCTTCTTTCTCAATTTCATCCTTTTCCTTCCACTATTCTCAATTGCACCATTTGAGCTTTGAGAGGAAGGGGGCAGATGAAGTCCTAGAGCTCAATTTCATGACTGCCTGCAAAAAAATTTAGGATAAGGGGGATCCAATTTGGGTATTAGGTTTCAAATTAAAGGATAAATTTTTTAAATTGCTTAGGGTAGGTAGTTAGAGCATGTTTGGCAACATACCCATTTTCACTTAGAAGTATATATTTTTTTACTTATAGGGTGCCAAGATCATGTTTGGTAATGATTTGCTTATTAATTATTTTTAAACTTATAAGTAGGGAAAAATAAATTTGGATTCTCCAACTAATTTTTGGCCAATTATAAGTAGATTTACTTATAATGTTAAAAGACTATTTTCCCCTCTAGCAAAATAAGTAAAAATAAATAATAAGTAGCTTATAAGGAATTATAAGATAAGTAGTAGTCAAACACGCCCTTAGCCATCAATGTGGTTAAATTAGAACTAAATTCTTCATGTAATAACCATATGAGAATATTCTATGGAGCATTCTCATGTGTGACTAATAGAAGTTATCAACGTGCTCAATTTGGGAAACTTATCGTATATAAGTTGTTATACCCTGGAAAATTATCAAGTCTAATGGAGTCTCAAAAAGCGGCCACGTGTAAAGACTAGATGGTCGCTTTTGAATGCATCTGCAAACATGACCCGAGTACTAAGATAAATCATTACCAAGTCTAATGTACGTCTTGAACAGTGGGAAGACTTGCCAAACATCGTTAGGGTCACATCACATTTAATGCATGAGCAGTCACCGCGACTACCACAAGATAATGCGACGTTAGAGTCATTATGACCTTTCAAGCCAGAGCCTTCAAAGCTCCTCAGACACGACATTATTTCCAACAGTCCCTTCACTGTTGCGAGGACGCCCTGACCAACCGGCTACCGACGAGTGTAAAGCATAGTCTGATCCGTCACTGCACGGACCCTGCCAAATTACCAACATGCCCCCATAAATCCTCTACTGACAGCGGTAACTTCTCACTCCCAAAGGTACGTGATTCTCACCAGAAGCAAGTCAACAATACTATACTATATTTCTCTATTCAGATTAATAAGATTGGTCACTAACTTGAGCGTCAGAGGGCATGCTAGAGGAATAACCTCTAGGCCTTCTAACCCATGTTACTTATGCAGAGAATTACAGCCCAAGATTCAGAACAAGAGAGTCTATCATCAAAGGGGATTAAGGGACCTTCAAATCAATCTCACCTTCACTAAACCACACCCTAATTTCCGTACATAAACATAAGTGTTATAAAAAGGATTAAGGGACCCTCAAGCCAATCTCATCTTCACTAAACCACACCCTAATTTCCCTACATAAACATAAGTGTTATAAAAATAACTTGTGACATTTAAGTGCCCAAATGAGAATTAGTATTTAAGTGCCATTTAGCCACAGAGAAATTCCCAAAGCAGCCGGTCCAGCCCCCTCTCTATCCCCATAAATGACAAAGATCACCTCTTTATAAAATTCTGATAGAATTTGGATTTTTTAAAGATAATATTCGCTATTCGTCTACTAATTATATACCTTATACAACTTCGTAAAAAAAAAAAAAAACTCTAAAATAGTTTGTGATATTTTTACGAAAAAATCCATCAGATTGTTTTGTGAAAATTATCCACCAATATTTTCTTAATAACCTTACAGAAGGAGAATACATTCCCCGTTTGGGAAAAGATCCAGTTCCAAAGGGAGAAGAACACTCGTGCAAATGTGGAAACTCCTCTCTCTCCGCTTCATATTCACGTCACTGCCGTGCACAAATGTGGCAACTCCTCTCTCTCTCTCCGCTTCATATTCACGTCACTGCCGTGAGAAAAGTAAAAGTCCAACCTTTGACCTGATAAAAAAACCCCTCATTCCCACTCTCATATATTAAAAAAAAAAAAAGAAAAAGAAAAAGAAAAAAAGTCTCACTAAGCTCGGATCAAAACCCTCGATCAAATCCTCCATCGAAGAAGAAGAAGAAAGAAGCTTCAATGGCGAAGCTCTACGTCGAGGCACGGCCGCCGGTGGATCTGAACAAGAACACAGAGTGGTTCATGTACCCAGGAGTATGGACCACCTACATCCTCATCCTCTTCTTCTCTTGGCTCATCGTCCTCTCCGTCGCCGGCTGCTCCCCTGGCGTCGCCTGGACCATCGTCAACCTCGCCCACTTCGCGGTAACCGAGATCAGTCCTTGGATCTATTGGATTTTGATTTTTGTTTTGATTTGTTAGGGTTTTGAGTTGATTATGTCGTCATACTTGCATAATTTGGACTTGGGAGGGTATTGGAAAGTTTGGGCTCTTTGGGGTTTCATTGCATAAATTTGATCAAAATTGCATACTTTGAATCATATAGGGTTAAAGACCAATTTGGTCCCTGTAGCAGGGCTCATACTCAAATTGGTACCTGCTCTTTTTTTTCACAACTTAGTCCTTTTACCCTTGTTAGATGTCCTCTAAAAACTCCGTTAAGAAAATCTTTAAGGGACAATATTACCCTTCACCTAAAACCTAGTATCCGTATACTCAAAAAAAGAACATATTAAACAAAAAAAAACTCCCTCCCGCCTAAATTAGTAACCCTAAATTGATTATAAAATCGAAAGAAGTTGAAACAACCAATCAAAGGCAAACATGAATCTTGACAACGCGAATCATGTCAAGTATTTCCTCTCTAAATTGATCTTTTTTCGTTGTCTATAAATTATAGTGTTAGGATTTATCATTCTCCAAAAAATTGATTATTTGTTTCTTGGTTAGGCTACATATTTATTCAAACTTTGCTTAGGAAACAATCTTTCTAGTACGCTCCATAAATTTTCATTGAGAAACTTTCAAAACTGATGTGCTAGCGTCAGAGTTTATCTATACTTCATAATTTTTTAAAGTAAAGAAATACAAATAATTAATTGTATAAGAAAATGACAGAAAAGAAAGAGAGTACAAACAATAGATTTTGAAAGTCTGAGCATCGGAGACTGAACTTATTACGGATTAACTAGCTATTGTTTTTCAAACTTTTTTAATAAATGGTGCTTTTCTTTTCATGAAAAAAAAACAAAGTTTAGAAACTTTGCACAAACCTTCAAATTTCATAGTTAACACACCTATTCTGGATTGTGCGATTAATTTTTCCCCTTGGAACTTCTAGTTTCTTGAATCAATGAACGACATTTTAGCGGTATATATTTGTTTGTGCAAGTCATTCTCTGATTATAGGAAGATAATGTAGGCTAATAGTGTTAGATGCATTTTCGTAATGTTTAAGGATTTAAAATTTCCATGAATAGGAGAGTTTGTAGCATATTCAATGCATATATGTTTCCAACTAAAAAGTAAGAAGAATTTTTATTCTTCAAGTTTGCATCTTATTAATTTTGGATAATAAGATGTGGATAATGCTAAATAATCAATTTCTGTCATGACTGATAAAATTCCCTAATCCCTTATTAATTTCCATAATTTTGGATTTCATATAACTTATAAAGAGTGGTACGAGAACCAAATTGAGAAAATATAAGTATGGGGACCAATTTGAGTATGAAGCTTGAGGGCAATATGGTCATAATTGAAAAATTAACACCCAAATTTTAACGGAAGTTAAAAAGGACTCCGTTTGTAACTGAGTTGTGGTACAAGGACTAAGTTGAGGGAAAAAAAGTGCAGGGACCAATTTGAGTTTGAGGCCCTAGTACAGGGACCAAGTTGGCCTTTAACCTTTTCATATATACTAGTTGTTAAGGTTCAGAAACATTTTTCTTGATAATTGGACAATTGGTGTCAACTTGTTAGGGTCCATTTCGTCCCGCATTGACTATATGGGTAGTCAATTGTGGGTTTCATATGAGATTTGTGTTCCCTCCCTCTGACAACTAGCTTTTAGGATTGAGTTGCCCTAAGTCTCCGAGCTGTCCTCAATCTGTTATCAGATCCAATCCCTTCTTCCCAGTTGTAAGCGAGCAGCTCTGGTGGTGATGCTAGCAGTAAATGATAAGTTGGGAAGTCAATTGTGGGTTTATTATATATTTGTGTCCCTCCCTCTAAGAACTAGCTTTTAAGTTTTAAGGCAGGGGTGAGTTCTCCTAGGTCTCTTACACAACTGTTTAAATGCGTTGTACAAATCAAACGTAGATGATGTCAGCAGTGGGGATGTTAGGGGAACACTGAGATCAGTTTGAATAGAAAACAGAATGCCCAATTATGGCGTAGAAGTTGAATGTAGGACCTTTATTATGGAAGGAGTAGACAACATATGACCTATTTGCAAATCAAACTAAATTCCTTTTTTTAATATAATTCTTAAGTTTAACAGTCTGGAGAGCCTCTTGAAACCCAGTGCTTTGATAACATGTAAAATTTATCCACTTTATATCTTAAAACTTAAGCTTTTAGGTTGTGGAATGATAATGTACATCAAACTAATATAATTTTTAATACAATGTGTCAAATCGATTTATTCCATGTCAAGTTGGTCTAAGATACATCATTTTCATTGTTTAGTTTTCTATTAGTTAATTTGTTTTGTCTGTTCCTTTTGCATATCATGTTTTCTGTTGTTTAATTTTATGCCCCAGGTAACTTATCACTTCTTCCATTGGAAGAAGGGAACTCCATTTTCTGAAGATCAGGGCATCTACAAAAAATTGACCTGGTGGGAGCAGATGGACAATGGCAAACAACTTACGCGTAATCGGAAGTTTTTGACTGTTGTTCCTGTTGTCCTGTGAGTATATTTCTTCCTCTTTTCTTTGGATATTATTAGTTCATTGCATTAATAATGATAAGACTCATTACAGGTGTGTAACAACATTTTGGATGGAAACTAATGCATCATTTTTTATTTGAACATATGAATACATGGACCTTCATGCTTTTTTAATTCTCTTGGACATGATGTTGCTATAGAGGGATAGTGCCATGTTTCTCTTTGTATGTTTGCCCCTCTATGATGGTCGCTTTTTTACTTTATCTTTTCTTTGCTCTTTGCTCCTTGGTATCGGGGCTACTTACAATTTTGGACGTCATCCATGTAAATATCCATGAAAAATATAGCCCATACGACTTTTAACAGATCATCAAAGATGTTATTTTGTACTAGAACACCTAAACTGCAATCTATGAAACTGGACAATGACAAAACCATTTTATAAGAGAACATGTGGATAGGAGCACAGCTACCTCCTTTCCCATTATATGACAGGTAATTTTGAAATAAAGATGGTACCTGCTAGAAACACACTCATAAGCATGCATGTCAATAACTTTTGTACATCTTCCAATAGTCATCCTTTTTTTTATCCAGTTGATAAAGAATAAACTTCATTTCATTTCCTCGGAGCGCCACACAAGTGCTGTGAACTTTCTAAATTATACTACTCTCTACTCTAGCACAAGATTTTGTTAATTGACATTGAAACAATATTATTATTTGATTGGAGGGGGTTGTGGGTATGTTTGTTTTTCCACGTTGTGGCATTCTATGGGTAAATTTGAGGTTTGCACTGATAGGTCTGAAGTGCAATCTTAGATCTTTCCATCTTCGGTGCTTATTGTTGGTGGAAAGTTGAAAATGCAGAGAAGTCTATGTTTTGTGTCAAAAAAAAAAAGTATAATAAAATAAATATTAAAAGTATTTCATATCAACTGAAACTGTACATCTAGAAGTGGATATCTAGATACCTACTTACCTAGTTTATGATTGCTTTTGCGACAAGCTGTTACATGGATTACCATGTGTCTCTTATTAAACATTTGCCAGACTGCTTGTATTTCCAGTTCTTTCGATTTTAAAGTTAAAAAATTCTATGTAATAAATTGTATGGTCAAGTTGGGATTGATTGGTGTTCTCTGGGCTGGCTCTATTTGGAGTTATGTTCTGGTAAATAAAGTCTAGGCCATATTTGAGTTAGATTGAGGGTTTTATGGAATACAGGTCCATTTGGGAATCCTTGAGCCAAGCCCAAGTTAATATGGAATGAAATCCAAACCACACTCGTTGTTTGGCCGGTGTCTTGGGTCTTGTCCAAGCCGATGAAGTGGGCACCCTACTTAGCTAAGAATATAGCAGATAGGGGATATAGACATGATACAACTCAAACACGTTAATTCATTAGAAAGTAGATCACAAGGACAGAAAGGCACGGTTATAGCTTTAAGTATAATAACGTTAACTTTAACAACAATGATAATATAATATGGAAGTACATAAAATTAATATGTGTAGGTACACATAAACTTGCTTATACACAGGGCACTAACCTTTTGTACATTTTACGCATCTTGTATGACAGATAGGCCTTGACAGTTCCAATTTCTGCAGAATGTATCATTGTATCAACCTTCTTGTATTGAATAAACTTCCTATAGCCTAATACAAGTCACTGTTGACAAAGGTTTAGTAAAATTTAGCGTGAAAAGTAAAGCAAAGTATATATATTTTTCGTGGAAGGAGTATAAAGAAGTGTTTGATAAATGTCGAATCTATGTTAGAAAGTGCATGGTAAGCAATGTTTTAAATATCGGCCAATAAACCGATATTATCGGCGATTTATCGGTTTTGGGGGCCTTCCGCTATGATAAGTTCGATTCTAAATCGGTTATCGTTTTTTAATGTTTATCGCCGATAATGCAGCGATAAACTGAGTTATCGGCCGATATTGTCGGCCCAAAAATCGGAATTATCAGCTTTTGGTTTGAGTTTTGATTTCGGGCAACAAGCACCTATTTATTGGTTTTGGATAGCTTCATTTTAGAGGTGCCTGTGCTGTATAAAACCTTCCTTTTAGGCCTATAACAACAATGCCATAATTTTTTTTTCCAAAAGGATTCTAGATTGTGGACTTGAAGCTTGGACCTATATTCAAATTTTCTTTTAGTGATTCCTTATATAACATATTATATTCGAGTAGACAGTTTGTTGATCACTTATATTGTTTATCAGGTCAGAAATAGTTAGTGGATATTTTAAGTTAAATATATGCCAGTATTCTTTCTCCCTTTGCTGTCAATTATAGAAATATGTCTATTAGCTATTGCTTAGCTTTACAAAGGAGGTGGCTGAGATGGCCAATACAGATTTCAATACGTTCTATGTAGGTAGGCTTGCGTTCAACTTGCACAATGCACAAGTGAAGAACCACAAGAGCAAGTTTCCTTGATAATTAAGCAGTGAGTGGTATAGATGAACACCACATTTCCTTAAAGATCAGAAAGGATTGATTAGGAGTTCTAGATAACCTCTGTAGACAGAATAAGAAAGAAAAGAAAACAAAAGAGAAAGAAATAACTATTAACTAGCTTTGACAAAATAATTAAAAAAATTAAAATTTCCATATGTGGATAGGTGTGCTGTATTGACATTTGCACAGATTGTTAAGATAGCTAGTTGGTTTTCCCCACAAAAGTCAAAAGGAAAACAACTTATCATATGCATAACCTCTATTCCTTCTTGTTATAAACACCCTCATATACGCTTGTCTTGGTATTAAGTTTATTTTACCTGCTTGAGAATTTGAGCATTCCAATGAAATTATGCTTTGCAGACCATAAAACTGTATATGTGTGGTTAGATGGATTAAGAGACTTGAGTATTCACCTTCTCTTGGAAGGCATCTCATACCTCTGAAACAAAAGGGTTATTTAATAAAGAAATGATAGATTGGTAACTGCTGCTTACACGAGGGTTGCTTTCCTTCATATATGCGTTTTGATTTCTTGATATGTTATTAAGCTTCATATCCGTTGTTTAAGCTTCTGCTCTCAATAGAAATAGTTGTATCCTTATTGCATTGGTTTCATCTTCCATATGTTCTGTTATTTAGCAGCAAACAGTTAAATCACTTTGTACATCATTCTTTTCAAACGGCTATGTGCTTCTTTATTTCTGTATTTTTAGTAATTTTCCCTTGCTAAGATACTCTCAGATTCTCAAACTTAAATCATGTTATGGGACGTTATGGTCTTTACTGGATTTTTTTTCCTCATGATTCTTTTTTGTTCCTGACAGGTATTTGATAGCTTCCCACACGACCGACTACCAAAATCCAATGCTTCTCCTCAACACACTTGCAGTGATCATCCTGGTGGTTGCCAAGCTCCCAAACATGCACAAAGTCCGCATCTTTGGAATCAATGAGCACTGATTACGGTACAGATAATGAACGATACCCCGCTTGATAACATCTAAGTTTATTTTCTATATCTTTAATCCCTGTACAGATGTAACTCTGAAGGAATTAGAGGTGGTATTTGCTGCTTTTGTGTAATAATATGTATGCTAGTTTTCCTGTTATATCTGTGTTATAATAGACTTGTAACTGTGTTTTTGTTGAATTTATTTGTGTAGATTCCCTCTTGCTACTCCTGGACTATGTTTTTATTTCACATCATAAAACTTGTATGTCAGAACTTAGGATTGCCATGTATTCACCTTCTCTTGGAAGGCATCTCATACCTCTGAAACAAAAGGGTTATTTAATAAAGAAATGATAGATTGGTAACTGCTGCTTACACGAGGGTTGCTTTCCTTCATATATGCGTTTTGATTTCTTGATATGTTATTAAGCTTCATATCCGTTGTTTAAGCTTCTGCTCTCAATAGAAATAGTTTTATCCTTATTGCATTGGTTTCATCTTCCATGTGTTCTGTTATTTAGCAGCAAACAGTTAAATCACTTTGTACATCATTCTTTTCAAACGGCTATGTGCTTCTTTATTTCTGTATTTTTAGTAATTTTCCTTGCTAAGATACTCTCAGATTCTCAAACTTAAATCATGTTATGGGACGTTATGGTCTTTACTGGATTTTTTTTCCTCATGATTCTTTTTTGTTCCTGACAGGTATTTGATAGCTTCCCACACGACCGACTACCAAAATCCAATGCTTCTCCTCAACACACTTGCAGTGATCATCCTGGTGGTTGCCAAGCTCCCAAACATGCACAAAGTCCGCATCTTTGGAATCAATGAGCACTGATTACGGTACAGATAATGAACGATACCCCGCTTGATAACATCTAAGTTTATTATCTATATCTTTAATCCCTGTACAGATGTAACTCTGAAGGAATTAGAGGTGGTATTTGCTGCTTTTGTGTAATAATATGTATGCTAGTTTTCCTGTTATATCTGTGTTATAATAGACTTGTAACTGTGTTTTTGTTGAATTTATTTGTGTAGATTCCCTCTTGCTACTCCTGGACTATGTTTTTATTTCACATCATAAAACTTGTATGTCAGAACTTAGGATTGCCATGTAATCACTTTTTGTTGGTAAAATATCATACAGAGGGCCCTATAGAGAAAGTCATATTCATAGTGAGACACATATGACATTCTTCGCCTTCCGATATGATTTTGTATAGATTGCCCTCTATAGGTCTTTTTCCATTTTGTTCATATGCTGGAAGCAGTTTCTGGGTTCAGTTTTATTTAGGCAACTAAACTATATTCAGACATCATTTTTTAAATTTTCTTTTGACTTTTATTGATGGCAAAAGCTCAATATATAGATTAAATACAAGAGAAAGAAGTCCAAAAAGATCAATATCGTACTACTAGAACCATCTACATCGCATGTTGTCCATATATATGAAATTATCAAGAAGAAAACTCCAATTATACTATGTCTACATCATGGAGTTTTGAATGAATTGTTGGAGGCTTTAGCATAAAGGAGGAGGGGGCTTTGTTCAGGATTGTTGTGGTTAAGAGATTTTGTTAATGTTCCGGGAAAATTTTACCTAGTACAATCTTTAGCCAATGCGATGCAAGAAGATATGATCAAACAACTTATTGAAAATGGCTTAGTCAGACAAAGTCACCGTGGTCTACAAACACATGGCTTGTTTGTTTTGGCAAAACACAATGAAAATCAAGGAAACATCATGATTTTAAGTACTCCCTTAGTAAGTGGAAACTTGAGACTGTTGCTGTGTCACATTCAATAATATACTGACTAGAGAGAGGGGTTTTGGTGTTGATTTTAGAACGGCAAAGGGGGAATTTTTTTTTCTTTTCTTAAAGATGTAGCACGAGCCAGAGAGTGGGAAAAATTGACGTTTGAGGGCTGAAGTTACTTAGTGAGGAAATTATGTTAATTACACATTCATAGTCAAGTTCAAACATCTTATTTGTTTTGGAGGACCTAGTTGCATTGCCAATGATTTGATCTCAAAATCTGAAAAGTTTGAGGGGCTAATATCCAAATAACCCACGTCTAGTTGGTGAATGAGCTGTCATTGGTCATACTCATTTTATTTATTATTTAGTATTGACAGTAAAGCATGTAGTATATATTTTTTGGAGGAAAATTACCAGAAGGGTACTTATCTAAGAATAACATCAAAATAGCTAAGATCATCAAGAACTTAGAATAGTCGATAAAACATGTCATTCACTTATTATCACAAGATCACAAGTTCAACAAATATTACAACCATATTCTACTAAAAGCATGAAATAAAATTACTCAGTGGAAATGGGTTCAATAAACAAGGAGCGGATTCTTTCCTTGACGATGTCAGTAGGATTTCTTAGGCCATATAATTCCTGAAAGACTGAAGCATCTTCTACACGAATTTATTGCCACGTAAACCAAGTTTTGAGGATGATCATCATTGACAACTTCCTTGTTGAGTTTTTTTTTTTTTCCCAATAGGTGATTGCTAGAGCCATGACATATTTTTTCCCGGTTTCGTATGATTCGCTAGAGTCCTTCATGCGGCAAAGGATTGATGAAGCTTGTCCGTCCATCTCAGCCTTCAAAGTATAAGCAAATGTGGAAAACATTATGTATTTCTTATTAATATATTTTCTAATTCTTTTTTGTTGAATTTCACGAAGCTATTGTAAACTATTTTTATTAGCGATTTTGAATGAAATAACCATAAACCATTTTTATTAGATAAAGTATCATGTACTTAAAAATCTGGTGAAAACAGTATCGCATACTATAAGAAAATTACCCTAACAGCATTAACGGTATTACTAAGAAAAATAAAATAATAAGTACAATTTTCATAATAAATTACATGCGTATCACATGTCACTTTACTCTTCTTTCATGAAAATTTTCTATATAAAACTCCTTATAATTTATATTATCTTGTGAAATGTACTCTTTTTACATACCTTTGAAGGTGCCAAGTCATCTATGAACCGAACGAGAACTAAAGAGAGGTAAGTGATTCCTTTGTAAACTTGTGCTCCACAAAATAAAAAGCATGAAAGAGAAGAAGTCGGTTTCCAGTTGAAGTCCAACCATTCTCCAAGTATTCTTCAAGAGATGGTGTTTTCCTTATATGAAACCATTGTGCTTTTCTCATGTATGTTTCACATAGACATATCCACTGAACAGCAATTAATTACCAAATAATCAATATTAGGAATTTCATTAGGGTTAATTGAAAATGCACTCTCAAGTATGGGGTTTTAGCACTCAACGAGCAAAATTAACCCGCGTGTTGCCGTGGAATTAGGGTGAAAAATGTCAAAAGAACAATGGTTTAAGTATTTGATTTAAAAAAAAAATTCTCAAACCAAATAATTAAAAAAATTGATCTAATGGTGTACTTTGGGTCTAAGTGATTTTGGAAGTTGTTGGATTTAAGTTAATAGGGGTCGAACTTTGGGTTTATAAGCAAAATCTATTTTGGAAGTAGGTGAGTTTAAAATTAAATAGGAATAAAATTTTTAATTTTTAGGATAAAATGGTATTGCGACATGAGTATGAAAATAGTCAAAAGAATTAACAGCTAGAGAATTTGATTTCAAAATAAACCAAATTTTACCCACTCGAGAAAATATAGCAAGTTACAAATGTAAAAAATGGTAACTTACAACATATATCAAAATGCTAAAATACAAAGCGGGTTTAGAAATTAGTCTGGAGGGGTATTTCTAGTTGTAATATTGATTTTGATAAGTAGATGATTTTGGAAATAAAGGACGTCAAACTTCGGGTTTATAGACCAAAATTCTTTTTGGAAGTAAATGGATTTAAAATAAACGGGGATAAAATTTTCTACCATAGACAAAAAAACCAACTACCGTTTATGATGTGTTATTTATTTAAGGATTCGATTTTAAAACACACAAAACATATAACCATTTAGAATAAAAATATAGCAAATTATAGTTTAATAAAGAAATATGTTCATTAGATCCGAAGGATACCAAAACTTACAACATATTTTTTACGTGAGCATGAGATAAAGAAATTATGCATTGATAGTCATATTTCTTTTTTTTTAAAGTTTGAGATATAAGTGGACTTTAGATACCTTGCAAAAGCCTTTACAACATGCCAATTATGTGAGTATTTTGTATAATTAAATGAGAAATGCAAGAGTATTGAATGTGCGACCTGGCTTTTCTGTGCTTGAACCAAGTGAGCCATCAGGAGAACTTTCAAACGTCATGTCTTTAATAATTTACATTTTACTTTAGATAATAACTGTTCATTTCTCAATAACTTCAGCATACACATTTAAAGTTTGAAAAAAAATTATTTTTTTGAGGTGCGACCTATAGAAATGAGACTTCCCAATTTTTAGAATAGATAGTAATAATAATAGTAATAGTAATAATAACAATAAACAAATTTTGGGTCTAAGAGTGTTCTTGAATGTGGATAGGTTTAAATACAATGAAATAAATCTTTGGATTTTAAGGAACAAAGCCCTTTATGTGAGAATTTCGGGCTTTAAAATAAATTAGGTGAAACCTTGGATCTATAGCGAAAAAACTTCAATACATATTATATATATTATTATGCTTGTTGGCAGCTACAATTTCTACAGTGCCTTGATGTTGATGGTTTAAATCACACTCAATTTGATAATGGGTTGAAGATGATGGGGATCTGCTAACTTTCTCCGAATATCTAGATTTGAGAAGGGCTGTCCTGTCCTACACAACTGAAAAGTCATAAGAGGGCGGGGTCTATTTCCCCGGTGGTTCCTCCGATGATCAAGTCAGCTCATGCTTGGGTGGAGGAGTAAAAAGGGAATTGCTAGAGTTCTGAAGGATTGAGAGTTGAAGAAAACTGAGTTCTTGCTGGAAAAATAGATTACCTTGATATTGGAAATAGTTTCGTCTTTTATAGCAAGAATGTGGGGGTAATTTAGTCACTTCAGCCGAGGCTGAGCTGGCAGCTGAGTCAGCCTTTGCTTTACAGGTGTCGACTATGGAGTGGATGGGGGTACTTCGATCAAGCATGGGTCGACGGCTGAGTCGAATTCGCCTTTACAAGTGTCGCCGGCTAAGTGGATGGAGTCATGTAGGCATTTAATGGGATTTGATGGCGGGTGTGCGGCATCGGCGTGGTCCGATGTGCCTTAAAGACTTTCGGGGATGGATCAATGATGACACTGATCATGCATTTAATGTGTTGGCGACGACCTGTCCGCGGGGAACTCGAGGTGAGTCGCCTAGCGAGTCGCCGAGTGGGATGTCGAGAGGTACCGCCTTTCGAGTCGACTTCGAGAGGAGTCGACTGAGGCGTTGGTTGGGCAATCGGTTTGTCGAATCATCCCATGTCGAGTCGACCTAATGGGGAGGCCGACTCATATCGCCTTTCGAGTCGACTTTGAGAGGTGTCGACTTGTGCCGCCTTCGAGTCGACTTCGAGAGGAGTCGATCGAGGCGCTGGTTGGGCAATCGGTTTGTCGAATCATCCCATGTCGAAGTCGACCTAATGGGGAGGCCGACTCATATCGCTTCGAGTCGACTTCGAGAGGAGTCGATCGAGGCGCTGGTTGGGCAATCGGTTTGTCGAATCGTCCCATGTCGAAGTCGACCTAATGGGGAGGCCGACTCATATCGCTTCGAGTCGACTTCGAGAGGAGTCGATCGAGGCGCTGGTTGGGCAATCGGTTTGTCGAATCATCCCATGTCGAAGTCGACCTAATGGGGAGGCCGACTCATATCGCTTCGAGTCGACTTCGAGAGGAGTCGACTGAGGCGTTGGTTGGGCAATCGGTTTGTCGAATCATCCCATGTCGAGTCGACCTAATGGGGAGGCCGACTCATATCGCCTTTCGAGTCGACTTTGAGAGGTGTCGACTTGTGCCGCCTTTCGAGTCGACCTCAAGAGGCATCAACTTGTTGAGTCGTCTGATCTTTTGGGACTTGTCCTCTTGATGCGGAGAACTGGGTGGATTATGCCTAATGCGAGATACTTGTCTGCTACTAGTTGGGGTTTAATATTTTGGCGATTAAAACACCATAAAGTTAGCCCCTTTCGCTTGGAGTTGGCTTTTGAGCCGGGTCCGAGTGAAATGAGATGGTTGTCTGGGCCGAGTCCTGCTGCACATTTAATGAAAGAGAATTGAAAAGTCACTTCAGAAGCGACGTGGCTGACGCCAACGCATGCTTTTGACTACTGCCACCTCGGGTTATGTGCCGGATTGTGGGCTGTCCAAGGTAGGTGGGCCGTGCCTTGATTCTAGAGAAGCCGCTTCAGGTTCTGGGGTTAATCTGGGCCGTTGGCTAAATTCCGATTGGGCCATTGGGATCCCGACAATTGTCAATCCAGCTTGTCTATATATATTGGGTCATGGCTGGGAGAAAGGCGGTTACTCGCTCTTAGGGTTTCTGATTTGGAATCTACGAATCTTCCTGGTCATCTTCTTCGGCGAACATCAGAAACCATCATAAATGGTTGCCCCGGCTCTCAACAAAAGATTGGCAAGGCTAAGTAGGATCCACTCAAAAGTGACCCGATCGCAGCTAAGCGTACTTCACGGGAAGTTTGACATCCCTCATGAGTACAGGATAACGGCGCCGATGAGGTCTAAGGTGGTCTACGACTCGGGCGGACCGGGCTCCTCTGTACTTGAAACACTTGGAATTTGGTCTCCGCCTACCGTTGAACCCCTTCCTCCGGCAAGTCTTCGAAGCTTTGTGGGTAACGCCGACGCAAATGAAGCTGAACGCCATCGCGAACCTAGTGGGGTTCATGGTGATTTGCCATTAGTTGGCAATTAAACCATCTCTGAAGGTGCTGGGCCGTTTGGTGAGCGTCAAAGTGACCCAGCATGAGCCCCATTTCCACTTCGCCATGGTGGGCAAGTTCAAACTCGCGCCGACCTTCCCGACTTGAATAAAGATTAGAAGGAGAGTTTGTGTGGATCTCTGGGGATGACTTAGACTTGAGCTACTCGAACTGGCTCGAAATATGGAGGGACGCTCTGATGGGTGACTTGTCAGACGCCGAGAGGGACGCCTTGGATCAAATCAAGGCGTATGTAGGCACTCGCAAGATGCAAGACTTGTTCAACAACTCCATTTTGCAGGTGGCGAACGTCTCAGTTGTGCCCCCTACTCATAAGGATCAAGAGAGGGCATAAATGACTGATCTTTGGAGACAGGGAGGCTGCCGGAAGACCATCGGCTCTAACTGTCGATCCTCAAGAAGGGTTGTCTACAAGGCCCGAGAAGCGCCTTCGCCAAGACTTGGCCATAGAGGGGGCTACGGCGAGTGCTGCCTGAGTAGCCGAAGCGTCGCCGAGGTCAGAGGGCTCGTCACCTCCGACCGCTCAACTTGAGAGGAAGGAGAGGCCATGGGGAGTTGTGCAAGGACTTGTGATGGCAATTGTGGTGGGCGAGACCGAGGTCGTCCGGTTGGATGAGGAGTCGGTTTCTGAAGAGGGGGGAGAGGTTGGTCAGTAGGGGATCGATGTGGAAGTTGAGGTCCCGAGGGAGGGCACTTCTAGTGTCTTGGAGTGCCCGTTCCCTCATCGTGTCGATGAGATTGGGGGAGACGACTGGGAGAGGACGAGGTTGTTCCTCATAGGGACTTTGGATGATGGCCCTAGATACACTCGGGAGCATGATATAGAACACCAGCACGACCCTAAGCACCATCTCGATTCGAGGGGCCGGTTCTTGGATCGCGTGTTTACCAAACGAGGGCCGTGGAGCAGTTCTGGCTTCCTCGAGACGAAGAGCTCTTGGTGGGAGTGCCTAATATTGGTCTCCACTCATGCCTCCGGAGTTATTTAGTCCGCGGGGCCCTAGTGGAGCAAGAGCTATTTGGCCCGGTGGAGCGGGTTTGTCTCACTTATCTAAAGCTCTAGGGGAGGTGGAGACCCTATGAGCTAGCAGTGGGGGTGACCCGGGGAAGACTTTGGAGTTGTCGGCTAAGGAGGCAGTGATCGAGGAGTTGAAGGCTTCCGAAACCCAAAGTCTGCTGAGGTCGACAGGCTCAAGCGAGAGCTCCTCGAGAGCAACAGGAAGGCCAGACGACTGGACAAGGAACTCCGAGAGAGGGATCACATCAAGGTGCAAGCCGAGGCCATGAAGGAAATCGCTCAGCATGTAAAGGCCAAGCTGGAGGAAGAGCATGTGGCTAGGCTCAAACTCCGGGAGGAGTGCGCCCACCTCAGGGAGTCCTCAGTCCTAGCCCAGATCCGGATTACCTATCTGGATTTTGAGGCCTACCGCTCTGCAGTGGCCGAGGAGTACCCACAGGGTATCATTGGGAAGACCGAGGTAGCGATAGCCTGTAAGGCCGGGTACAATTACCTCGTGGCCCAGGTCCCAGCCAAGTTGAGGAGCCAACCCGACCACTTCCACTATCCCCCTATGGTGGCTTAGCGTTTGGATGAACTCGTGGTAGTGGAGGAGCTCGGCGGTGGTCTTGATCTTAGCAGGGGCGATGCAGAGGTGTCGGACGACGAGGTAGATGGAGGCTCTGATGAGAGGGCCGGGGGAGACGAGCGGCCGTCCAGGGAGGCAGGTAAGGGCCCCTCTAGTGGGAAAGATGAAGAGATCGAGCTAGAGGCTCGGTCGACTCCTCTGCCAACCGTCCACAGAAGTTCCGTGCCCTTGCCTCTAGGAGCGAGGATGGATCTGCCTTAGTCTTCTAGGGCTTTTGTGTTTCCATGCCGTTTTTTGTAGATGTATACTTGTAGTTATTTTTAAAAGATGAATAAAAGATATTTTGATTTCTCCATTCTCTATGTTGCTTTTTTGCTCTGTATTTGGTAATGCTCATAATTCCATAGGAAGAGTCGACCCCGTGGGGGGTCCAACTCCACCAATCTTTGTGTTGATCCAAATGACACTTGTTTAACTAGATTGCATACACTCTGAACTTGGGTGGACGCCAACGTCTTGCTCTCGAACTCCTTTCCCTAAGAAGTCACATGTTTTAGCTTAGGGTCGGCCGAGTAGGCGACTCCTTAATATAAGAGTTGGTGCAGACATCGATTTGAGCTTAGCTTGGTAACTAAATTCTGAGGCCGAGTGCTTTTACTTGGCCAGGTCGACTGCATAGGGGCTGAAAGAGTCGAGTTCCATGGCGAGACGACTAGGGTCGTATCTCTTCTCAATCATGTTGATTGTTGGCCCGTGGGGTCACTTAGGTGGCGTCGACTTTATCTTGAACTGCCGCAATTTGTGAGTTCCAAGACGCCTTTATTGGGTATGTGATACATCGCCATTTGAAAAAACTTTATGACGTCACCAAACGCCATGCGTCGCTGTCGCTTTGATTTTCAAGCGAGTGGGGCGGAGTAAAGAGGGCGGCGCATCGATTCTCGTGGGGACCGTTTAGATTTTGAGGTCAATGTTATCCGTCCATTTTGAACTGAGTTGTCCGTTCTGATTTCTCCACGTGTCCCGCTTGAACCCTATAAATACCGTTCTAATGCCAAGAGGGGCTCTTCTTCACAAACTCTTGCCCTAGACTCTATGCTTCCCACCTCTTGTTTTCGGCGATCTTACATCTAATCTTGAAAAATCTCTCATGGCGGCTTAGACTTCCACCACCGGCCGTAACGAGGAAAGAATCAAGCTTCTCTGGCCTATCCGCTCAAGGATGAACACCCAAGAGTTGGAGATATACTATAATCTCTATGATCTCCCCACTGCCTTCACTCTGTTAGCACCGAGCGGGGATGAGCCGGTATACCATCACGGTGGGAACAAATTGCCGCTCTACATCGCCCATCTAGAGTATGGGCTCCGGTTGCCTCTTCCCCATTTCATCAGCAACTTCGATCGCCTCTAGGGTGTCCCCTTCACGCTTTACGCCAATGCTATCAAGGCCCCGGGTTTTGGTGATCTCACCGGTCGGTGTTGAGCCGAGCATGCGCTTGCTGGGGAACCTTGTCAGTGTTAAGTTGACAAAGGATCCCCACTAGTTCTTCCAATATACTGGCAGCTGCAAGTTTGTGGCGGACGCTCCAGTCTCTAATAGAGACTGGAAGGAGAGGTATGTGTGGGTCTTTGGAGCCGACGGTGTCTTGTCCTGCCCTAACTGGCCAGAGATCAACAAGGATGCGTTGAGGCAGAGCGTTCTAATGACCGAGGAGAGGTGACACGTGGAGAAAATTTGCTCCTATGCCGGGTCTCGGGATGGGGGGAATATTTTTGAAATGGCTTCGCTTTGAGTGGTTGGCCTTTTGAGGGTTTCCCCTACTGAGGCTGACAAGGCGAGAGCGACTCTGCTTGCTCTTCCTCTGGAAAAAAGCTCTCAGAGGAATTCAAGGGGGGAGGAGTCACCCGCCACCACCAAACCACAGAAACAGTTGAGGGGAGGGTTAGCCCCCAAGGAGGTTGGTGGCTTGTGGTCGAGAGTGGCCGAAGTCGCTACCCTGCTGGCGGGGCAGAGGATGAAGGCCAGGAAGGAGAAACTAGAGAGGAAGAAGAGGAGGCTGGACAAAGGCCAAGGACCTAACTGGCTGGCTGAAGCGGCCCTAGCCAACTCCGCAATGGGATGGCAGCCAGTCGCCCCTCCCCCCAACAGTCAGTAGTCATCATTCTTGAAGAAGCTTCCCCCCAAGGCCCGAGATTGGGGCCCCCGAGGCTGAGGCCCGAGTTGGGGAGTCGACCCCTCAGGCCTCTCTATCCGAACCATCCCATAGGTTGGGTAAGGAGACCGTTGGGATGTCCATAGGTGCTGGAGAGGAAGCGGTCCCCCTCCAACCTTCCAAGAAAATATCGCCGCGCAATGTCGGCTCAACGGAAGGTGGCTTCCACTGGCCCTTCCCCCATTGGGTCTCTGAGGCCGACCCTCTAATGTGGGAGAAGGCTGGCCGGGTCCGGTGGCAGGAGGTAGAAAACCTCTCCTAGGGAGGAGCTCAGCCTCTAAGAGACTGGAAGGAGAGGTATGTGTGGGTCTTTGGAGCCGACGGTGTCTTGTCCTGCCCTAACTGGCCAGAGATCAACAAGGATGCGTTGAGGCAGAGCGTTCTAATGACCGAGGAGAGGTGACACGTGGAGAAAATTTGCTCCTATGCCGGGTCTCGGGATGGGGGGAATCTTTTTGAAATGGCTTCGCTTTGAGTGGTTAGCCTTTCAAGGGTTTCCCCTACTGAGGCTGACAAGGAGAGAGCGACTCTGCTTGCTCTTCCTCTGGAAAAAAGCTCTCAGAGGAATTCAAGGGGGGAGGAGTCACCCGCCACCACCAAACCACAGAAACAGTTGAGGGGAGGGTTAGCCCCCAAGGAGGTTGGTGGCTTGTGGTCGAGAACCAAGCAGATCTCGCCAAGGAGCAGTTGGCTCTCCAAGCTTCGAGGGCTGAGGTCTAAGATTTGGAGGTCCGGCTCGCTCGTCTTGATTTGGAGGAGCACAAAGCGAGGGTGGTGGAAGATTACAGCCATAGCCCCTTGGGAAAGGCCGAGGTGGCGCTATCCTGCAAGCTTGGCGTCGACTACCTCGCCTCCCTTCTCCCTCGCTAGTTCAGACAAGCTCCGGCTAGGCTCTTCCCTCCTCAAGTCGCCTGCTGCCTTGACCTTCTGAAGGAGCTGGAGGCTAGCGGAGGGGGGATGTTGCTGGCCTTAGATGATGGTGATGATGATGATGAGCCCGGGGATGACCGGGAAGAGGCTGCCCTTCCTGCCTCCCTCCTGCTGCTGTCGGTGCCGCTTCCGACCCAAGTGGGGATCTCCCAAGCCCTACTCCCGATCCTAGCCGAGGGTGCTGACGACTTCTCTTTTTTTTTGTAACTCCCCATGTGGGTGATGTAAATAATGTACTTTCTTGGTCATGAATGAAAAACCTTTGGCTTTTGCTTCGTCTTTTTATGGGCTTTCCTTTGTCTTCTTGCTTCTTATAGTGTTGCTTCGAGAGGTCAGGTGAGTCGAGTCGGTTGTGTCGAGACATCTCAGGGCCGCGAGGGGCGAGTCGACTAGCTCGCCTCACGTGCCTCTTGTTGGTGGTAGAATGCCTTGGACTTAGTGAGGGTGTCAAGGTCTTTTCGGCAATGATGACCTAGGGGTCGATGCCTTTGACTTATGAGGACGCCAAGGTCTTTTCGGCAATGATGACCTAGGGGTCGAGTGCCTTGAACTTATGAGGACACCAAGGTCTTTTCGGCAAAGATGACCTAGGGGTCGAGTGCCTCGAACTTATGAGAGCGCCAAGGTCTTTTCGGCAGTGACGACCTAGGGGTCGAGTGCCTTGGACTTATGAGGACGCCAAGGTCTTTTCGGCAATGATGACCTAGGGGTCGAGTGCCTTGAACTTATGAGAGCGCCAAGGTCTTTTCGGCAGTGACGACCTAGGGGTCGAGTGCCTTGGACTTATGAGGACGCTAAGGTATTTTCGGTAATGACGACTTAGGGGTCTAGTGCCTTGGACTTATGAGGGCCAAGGTCTTTTCAAAGAAGGATGACCTAGGGTCGATGCCTTTGACTTATGAGGACGCCAAGGTCTTTTCGGCAATGATGACCTAGGGTCGATGCCTTTGACTTATGAGGACGCCAAGGTCTTTTCTAATGATGACCTAGGGTCGATGCCTTTGACTTATGAGGACGCCAAGGTCTTTTCAAAGAAGGATGACCTAGGGTCGAGTGCCTTGGACTTATGAGGACGCCAAGGTCTTTTCGGCAATGATGACCTAGGGGTCGAGTGCCTTGGACTTATGAGGGCGCCAAGGTCTTTTCGGCAATGATGACCTAGGGGTCGAAAGTGCCTTGGACTTAGTGAGGGTGTCAAGGTCTTTTCTAAGCAATGATGACCTAGGGTCGATGCCTTTGACTTATGAGGACGCCAAGGTCTTTTCTAATGATGACCTAGGGTCGAGTGCCTTGGACTTATGAGGACGCCAAGGTCTTTTCAAAGAAGGATGACCTAGGGTCGAGTGCCTTGAACTTATGAGAGCCAAGGTCTTTTCGGCAATGATGACCTAGGGGTCGAAAGTGCCTTGGACTTATGAGGACGCCAAGGTCTTTTCTAAGCAATGATGACCTAGGGTCGAAAGTGCCTTGAACTTATGAGAGCCAAGGTCTTTTCGGCAATGATGACCTAGGGGTCGAGTGCCTTGGACTTATGAGGACGCCAAGGTCTTTTCGGCAATGACGACCTAGGGGTCGAGTGCCTTGGACTTAGTGAGGGTGTCAAGGTCTTTTCTAAGCAATGATGACCTAGGGTCGAGTGCCTTGGACTTATGAGGGCGCCAAGGTCTTTTCGGCAATGATGACCTAGGGGTCGAGTGCCTTGGACTTATGAGGGCGCCAAGGTCTTTTCAGCAAGGATGACCTAGGGGTCGAGTGCCTTGGACTTATGGGGGCGCCAAGGTCTTTTCACCATGGCGATCGAAAGGTAATGTGGGAGTCGACCGCATGGCCTTCCATCTGGGTTTTTATCCTGGACAGGCACCAAGGGCTTTTGTCCTCTAAATGTTTAACACTGCGTGAATAACATGAGTCAGACTCGAAAAGATTTTATTAGAAGTAAAATGTTCTTATAACATTATTGACAATATTTTTTAAGATGCTCCACATTCCAGGGGTGCTGTAGGGTTCTCCCATCCGGGGCTCTCTACCGATAAGTGCCCGATCGTAATTCTTCTAGGATCGTGTAGGGTCCTTCCCATTTAGGAGCTAGCTTGCCTCTCCGGGCGTCCTTGTCAAAAGCCACTTTTTGCAGGACTAGATCGCCGACACAGAACCTCCTGGGTCGACTTTCCTGTTGTAGTACCGGGCGATCCACTGTTGGTTGATGACTGGGACCGGAGTGCGTTCACTCAAACTTCGTCTATAAGGTCGAGTCCGACTCGAAGCCCTTTGGAGTTCAAGCCTTCGTCAAAATGTCGTAGGTGGATTGTCAGCTTGTCGACCTCGACTGGTGTTAATGCCTCAGCCCCATAGGTTAACATGAAGGGAGTTTCCCCTGTGGAGTTCTTATGGGTAGTGCGGTAAGATCAAAGGATGCTCGACAACTCTTCGACCCAGTTTCCGATCGCGTCGTCCACCTTTTTCTTCAGGGCTTGTATGATGCATTTGTTAAGGCGGATGTTATATTCCTCACAAAAACTTCAAAAACCTCCGCTATCGAACTGAGAACCATTATCAATCACAAAGGAGAGAGGCACACTGAATCAGCAGACAATGGATCTCCAAATGAAACTAGTGACATTGCTCTCGCCTATTTTAGCCAAGGGTTCAGCTTCGATCCACTTGGTAAAGTAGTCAATGGCCACAATTAAAAACTTCTGCTGTCCTGAGGCAATAGGGAGAGGGCCCAACAAATCCAACCCCCATTGGGAAAAAGGAATTGGGCTCAAGATGGAGGTGAGCTTGGTAGCCGTTGCTCGTGGGATGGTCGAGAAGAACTGGCACTTCTTGCACAAGGAGACGAGCTTCTTGGTATTGGCTTGTATGGCGGGCCAATAATAACCCTGGCGGATGACCTACTGTGCGAGAGTTCTGGCCGCAAGGTGATTCCCACACGTCCCTTCGTGGATTTCCCTGAGGACGTAATTAGCTTCAGCTGGTCGAGGCACCGCAGATAGGGTCCCACACCAGTGCTAGCGCATGACACTTGGTATAGCTGGTTGTCGAGCATGAGGCAGCGTCGAGCATTCCTATGTAGGCTCTTGGCTACAGTGGCGTTCTCTGGTAGGGTCCCCTGGTGAGATACTGGATGATGGGATCCATCCAACAGGGCTCTGTGGAGGTCTCGGTCTGCATGGTAGCCTCTGACATCTTTGTGATGCTTGGGTGCTCGAGAGTATTAGTGTAGATGGGCCCCGAGCTGCTTCCTGAGCTGGTCGATCCTAGTTTCAACAAGGCATCCGCCCGGGCGTTGAGGGCTCGGGGGACTTGGGCGATCTTATAATCAACGAATTTGATAAGCATTTCTTTAACCGCCTCCAAATATAGAATCATCCTCAAATCTTTGGCTACATACTCCCCATTCACCTAGCGGATGACAAGATGGGAGTCGGCCAAAACATAGAGTCGCTCAGCCTTTGCGGCTAGAGCGGCTCGAAGACCTGCCAGAAGCACTTCATATTCTACTTCATTGTTTGATGCCGAGAAACCAAAGGCGATGGAGTGCTTTCAGATCGACTCCGCTGTGGCTATGTGACCACCTCGTTCACGCCAACCGAGGATCCGTCCACCTTCAACAACCACCAGGAAATAAACTCTGGTGAATCGTATCCGAGGGTGTGGCGTGTCTGGGGGACGGGTGCTCTAGCTACTTGAGATGTCGACGGCTCCTACTGAGTTGGCGGCAATAGTGTAGCTGGTTCGTCGTCTGGTATGGTCAACTCAATGAGGAAGTCGGTCAGGGCTTGAGCCTTAATTATCGTCCTTACTTCAAACTGTATATCGTGCTCGCTGAGCTCGACCGACCAGGTGACCATTCTCCCTGAGGTGGTTGTAGGCGATAAAACCGATCGCACCGGAACAAGACTCGCGGACGGGTTGACAACCGACGATCCATTCGACAAACCGACGCCGCGAAACGCTGCGGAAGCAAGTCGACGAACGATGTGAGTCGGCGAGGCTATGTGTTATGGAATGAATCCAACTAGCAAAGCTTCAACGAGATCGACGTGGATTCAACGCCAACGAGGTCGGATTTGAACAACGACCGATCGCCACTTGAACCGCTGACGATGAAACCAATCAAGTGAATCGAAGTTCGACTTATGACGACAATGACAAGATCGAGACAAAATGTCGCGAAAAGTCGAAAACCAACCAAACGAGGCCAAACGGCCGCCGAACCCGACACCGCTTGCGTTCGCCATCTACGACACCAAATGATGTCCGCCAAAGATCGAACACTAAAAGCAGTTCGTTAACGCTCTATCAACCATTCGTGTCCGGCCAAAACCCTCTCCTTGAGCATTTGCCTATAAATAGGCCGAGGGGTGTTCAGGCCTAAAGGTTGGATTTTCCGATATTTGAGAGAGAGCTCACGAGATCTACGAGTAGTCGACGACACCCGGCGCACCGCGCAGCAAGTCTGGCCGACGCCGATCTACAAATCGCGAGGTAAGCAAACCGGTCGGCATGATCACAGGATTTCTCCTAGTAGATCTCACCCGCCCTACGATCCTCCTTCACAGGTGTGATCCCCGGCGATCCTCTCCCGTGAGTGTGATCCCCTTAGCGCTTCGCTTCTTCGCGGAAACGAGCCCCTCACGCCTCAGAAGTTCCGTAACCCTGCCTCACTCGATCGGAATTGCGCGGCGGTCCACTGGACGATTCAAGTCCCCAAGACAGCAAAGAACCCGACGCTAAGCCGGTGATCTCGATATAACAGATCCTCGTGTTTGTTCATACAAGAAAAAGTTGTAATTTTTGTTTCCATTATGCGCCTTTAAAAGGCATTTCTTTTGAATTTTGTTGTAGGCCAAAGAAGCCGTAGAACAATTCAAGGACAATGAATAACAAGTCAACTTTCCCCGCCAATGTTTCGGGTAATTGGGAGCCACCGCCTCGATCGAGGTCGCCGTACGCAGCCGCGATTCCTATCCCTGGAGGAAGAGGTCGAAGTTCGAAGTTCACCGTGAGAAGTTCGAGGAATACCCGCCCTCACCCTCTTTCCAGATCCAGCCCCCGGCCGCCAAGAAGGTCTCCGCCGCAAGGAGAACCCGGCGGGCTTCCCGACGAGAGCCCCGACGGCGAAGTCCAACCTCACGCCGCAGTAGCGAAAATCCCTCTCGTGCCCGGGTTCCACTACAATCGCCGAGATGAACGCCAACGATGTGCCCGCGACTCTCCAAGCGAAGCCCGCCAAAGGCTAATTTACAAAGCATGGCGCCGCAAACATGCCAAAGCCGCGTAATCCATGGATGGCGCCCGCTATGAAGCGGATCTAAGATTCCAGACTACTTGCAGGCACCACCAAGGATCGACGGCCTATCCAAGCCGCCAACCAACGAGTGGTCCGTGTCTGAACCACTCCACGCCAGAGCGTGATTCAAACGCCAAGCACTTCCAAGCAGCACGAAGCTTGGTGCAACAAGCTCGTGAATTGAAGAAGGAGGTGGTAAAGAAGCCGCCGACATACCACCGTGTTTGAGGCCCAAAACTAACGGTGTCCAACCTCTACCGCACGTTCCAAAGCCGAACCGCCAACATTCCAGCCTCGCCCCATTTTAAACCGAGGGCCGCAGCATTGCAAATTCAGCGCCAAAGTCCAACGGCGCCAAAGTCAAAGGCGTCAGATTCAATCGGGCTGGCCAACTTCCGCCACCACCACCAAACCAACTATCAAGGATCGCCCGGGTCCTCCGAAGAATCACGTCACTCATGCGAGGTCGGATCCGCCTCCAGAAGGACAAGAAGATTCTCGCAGCCCTCCTATCGGATTGAAAATCGAAGTCCGAGTCCGCGGAGACTTCGTGACTCACATCGGCGAAAGTCTAGGCGAGTCACTTTGAAGTTTCGATGAATTGACCCGCCCGGAAGGAGACGCTTATCCGACGATGAGGACGCGATTATACGGTGAGATGGTGCCAACACACGTTAGGGTTGCTCGCACTGCGTCGATGAGTTATACCACGGCATCGAGTAATAAGAAGGCTCAAAAGCTCTCCCAAACCGCCGCACCATGTTTGTGCTCTAAGCTCCTCAAGACGGTGCTCGAGTGTAACCGCCAAGAAACTCCAAAAGGGTATCGCCTTCCGAGGCTTAGCACCAACACCGGCATTCCAGGTCAAGGTGACTAAGGATGACATCCCGAGGATGAATTGCCGAGGTCACTAATAACATGACCGCAAAGAACCGCTGCCACGGCCATCCCCGCCAGATCGCAACGATTAACTCGCTTATGGTCCGACTATCCGACGTCCGATACGACAAACTTCAAAGGGATACCCGCGGAGGATGATGCGTCGATATTGGTTCCAATCGCCTCGATCATACCGTATCTAGCGAAGGAGCCCCCAAGAAACGCCATGATCGCATTGCATCAAGTGGCTAAGATGCTAGACGGCCAATAAACAACGGAAAACTTCAAGCTAGAGATGGATTTGGCCATGCACGATGAGAGAAATGCATGACCAACAGATCCAAGCCTTGACAAAACATCGGGTGAATCGAAGTCAGATCAACGTTGATCAAGATGACAAATGATTCGACCAGAGGAAATACAAGAGGATGATAACCTCCAACCACGCAACGACAAACACGTAGATGTTATTGCTCAGAAAGCGAGAAGATCAAAGACCTCGAGAGCAAAATCAACTCATTGATTTCCGCCAGAGGTGAAGAAACCGCATCCCTGCCCATATCCTAGGGAGTGGGAATCAATCCCATACCCGCAAAGTTTAATTTAATAAACTTCACACCGCTTGATCGAAGGGTTCTCGACGCAAAGACTTGATTTACTTCAAGTCGCACTGGGTAATATCCTAAACGCCCCGATGGTTCGGTCATTCGCTGGTACTCCTTCGGGGCCGCCGATTGGTACCGCCTCAAGCCGGGAGCATTCATACCGGACGACATGGAATCTAGTTTCCTCACCAATTTCTTCGACGACGATACCGGCATCGACGGGACATTGCTCGATGAGAAGCGTATGACTGAGAAACCGTGGATATCTTTGTCAAACGATTCGAACAAGGCAATGAACCGTCGGGATCCAATAACAGGAGTTCATCCTCCGCACTGCCATAACAACTTGTCGATAGACGCGTAGAGGCAATGGGGACAGCACCATCTATAACATGGAAGGATTTGAAGGTTCGTGGAGAGCAAGCCGAAGATTCCTCAAAAGGAAAAAGGCGAAAGAGGCCACCGACAATGAAGCTCCGCCGCACTTTGTCCCACGCCGCAAAGGGAAAGAGCAGCCAAGACGGCGGTCATAACCAAACGCTCCAACTCCAACCCCAAAGAAGAAGAAGCAAAGAAGAAGAACAACCGCCGCAACAGCACAATCAACGGGCAACCGGGCCACAGAACAGAAGGCCCGTGAGCCAAGATTCCCAAGTCCTATTCCTTTAGGGACGACGAGATTCCGGTCTCTTCAAATATCTTGTCGAAAATAACAAGATCAAGCTCCTCCGATTCGTAATCAAGAGGAAGCAATGAGGACTAACGACCCAAAATATCATACAGATCACGCGCATTCATCACCCCACTAAATCCCGCTTCAGCCTTTAAGGATAAAATCCAAGCTTTAATTGACGTAGGGTCATTACTATGAAGCCGCCCAAAGAAAAGAAGGTCGGAGCAAATGCGGTGTCCATAAGCTTTGGGTCGCTACATTGACATGGTTTGAACCCAAACCAAAGGGTCAAAGTCGCGAATGAAGACGGTGAATGACGCACCCACACAAGCAACGCCGTAAAGGACTTGTATCATATACCCAAATGGCTAAGTCCCGTGGATCCACCCGCACCTACTTGAGGATGAGCAATGGGTAGCCTCTTCTTCATTGAAGAAAAATCAAAGCGAAGGGAAAGGCATGCCATGCTACTCCGCAATTCGAGGGAGATGACGAACGTGGTAACATTCCACCGTCCGGCGGGGAACTCCGCCCACGCCACCGTGAAGACACGAGTACAAATAGGCACCGGTCCCCGACCCTAATGCCAAGACGCCGCCGAATCGTGCCAACGACTCTCACCGCTACCAGAAGAAGCGCAATAAACAGGTGGTCGCCAAAGAAGCCACAGCCGGGCGTACACAAGAAGTTCACCGGCAGCCTCGCTCAATCACCCGATTAGAAGAGACAAACCGAAGCTCCAACACCCCATATCGCCGGGACGTTATGGCCCAATTGGCTAATATTCAAGGATCACTCTTTACGAATCAAGGCGGTTGTCAAAAGAGACAAGAGAAGCCCTTCAAGAAGCCCTCACGATTCGTGAGGTCTTCTCACCCAGACAGCCAGCTAAGAGTCGGCCCAACAATGCAACCTTGCGACTAAACACTTCCCGATCACTTTTACAAAGGAGGATATGCGACAGGAATTCCAAGCACGATAGGCCGCTATACTTCACCGTATATTGGCTCTAGTGAAGTTAACCGATCCAAGTCGATCCGGTTCCACAGGAGCATCATGCCTCAAGGCCATGTATCATTGGAATTCCCGCCAAGAAGTCAAGGCCAGCACGGTGATCTACGGATTTAACACCAGCCTCGCCGCTGGTAAAATCCTGATAAAGTGCCAAATGGGGACTTAAAGTCCAAGTCACCGCTATGTGATTGACGCGAGACTTCCTATAACTTATTGTTGGTCGAATTGGATCCACGGAACGCTATAGTCCCATCTACTCTTCATCGTCTCAAATATGTAGACACGAATAATGAGGTCAAGACGGTGGTCGCGACAAACAACCGCTTAAGGGATGGAGAATTATTTCACCATTCTCTCCTCTACTGAATGAGTCCTAAATCGAATCATCGCGGCACGGACAGTGAAGAAGCCGACACCGGCCGCTTGGTTATAGTGGTGGTTTTGTTTTAAATGACATTGTACCCATTGTAATCAATCTTGACGATGAAGAATCGCCGATGAACATTGTAATTGGCAAATTGCCGATGAATCAATAAATGACGATTTAGAGTATCCTTTGTCTTTGAATGATGTGATGACAAGTTTATACAACAATCCTGAAGCACCTACCAACCGCCATTTTGCTTTACACAAAAGCAGCCCAAGACTCCTTTGGGACAACACTCGCCATCCCACTAAGATCAAGTAGTGAAAAGACTTGGTTTACTAAAAGGAGATGCGCCAACCCCAATCATTTCTTAGAAGAAGATGAAGATGATAATGGCCTATCCTCCACACATTCAGATATAGTCCAAACACTGGGTATCATGAAGAAGTGGGGGTACAACTTGACACAAGGAGAAGGTCTATGTTTTGGGCGAGGTCCTCGAGTCCCTCCTAAAGCGGCATATGTCCCAAGAGGGAAGCCGGATAACTACTATGCATTTAGAAGGGGATTGGGATACCTAATCCTCCTCGAAGATGAATGCTCATGGTCGATTGATAATAATCCACCCGATGAGGGAGAGACGACATTCGCCCGATTCTTCGCTTGGGATTCCTGACACCGAGAAGCTTTCAAGGCTTTAATGTCAAATATGGTTACTGATCCCGCTACTATTGAGGATGATGAAGATATGCCAACATGGGAAGACCCATGGATCCATCAACTCAAAGAGCAGCTGGGATAGATTCAACAAAGAGAACCTCCCACTAAGGACGAGGTAGTCCAGTTAATATGGGTGATGAAGAGCATCCTAAACTCATAAACATCGAATACTCTTCCCTCTAAGAGAAGAAAGAATTGATCGCCTCTAATCAAGGAGTATATCGATGTATTTGCCCGAGCTACGAGGACATGCCAGACTCGACCCTAATGTGGCGACACATCACCTCAACATCAAGGTGGATGTCAAACCGCCAAGCAATCAAGAAAGACGGTTTCGGCCCACAAATCTTGCAGCAATCGTGACAAGTGAAGAAACTCATAGAATCTGGATTCATCGAGGAAATTCAACATCCGGATTGGGTGGCTAATATAGTCCCTGGCCATGAAGAAGAATGGTTCGATTAGGATTTGTGTCGACTACGCAGACCAACGCCGCTGTCCGAAAGATGACTTTCCTCTTCCAATCACCGATGTCATAGTCGACAATACGCGGTGGATTTGAAAGAATGTCATTCATGGATGGTTTCTGTTACAATCAAATCAAGATGCACCCCGATGATGCCACAACACGCCGCTCGTAACTTCCATCTATATATTGCTACACGGTCATGCCGCTCGCCTCAAAATGCCTACGCCACATAACAGCAATGACTAAGATTTTCCGTGATCATCTCCGAAAACGGTCGAATGCTACGCCGACGACTGGTCGTGAAAAGCCGCGGACAAAGGAGATCACATCAAAGATCTTAGAACGGTATTCGAGCTCATGCGAACTCATCAACTAAAGATGAACCCCGCCAAATCCTTCCTGGGATGTCCAGGGCAGTTCCTCGCTTCGCCACCAAAAGGAATCCATGTCGATCCCGACAAAGTGAAGGCGATTCAAGAGTTGCAACCTCCGAAATCAGAGAACTCGGTTACAAGGGCGACATGACATCCGACGGTTCATATCGAACCTATCCGGGAAGTGCCAACCGCTCTCTAAGTTGAACAAGAAGGGCGTCGCTTATTTGGGACGACACCGCCGAAAGCCGCTGAAGAGATCAAATCGATCTCTCTAAACCTCCGCTCTTTGTCGCACCGCTAGCCGGAAAGCCATTCCTGATTTACATCAAGGCAACGGATCACTTCATACTTTGCTCAAGCAAGACGCATGACGGGTCACTTAACAGCAAGATATTACCCGAAATAACATTAGTCGGCGCCGAAGTCTCGATACCCAATGGTCGAAGCAGCGCCTTGCATTAGTGTTCGCGTTCGAAAATGCGGCACTATTTAGTCGGACAGACGATTTATGTTATCTCTAACGAATCCGTCCAATATTTATGACCCACCGCCTCAATGAGTTGGCGCTATAAATGGGCCTTACTTTGTCCCAATATGACTTGCACTTCAAACAACAAAAGTCGGTCAAAGGACAAGCGATTTGCGATCTCTTGGTCGCCAACCCGACAACGGACGCAGCTTGAGCTATATGATGATCTTCCTGATGAAGTCCAAGAAGTCAACACTACATCGCACCAACAAATATGGCGCTTGTATTTTGACGAGCCGAAGCTACCAACGCCGTGCCCCTGATGTTCTAAGATTTCCTCACGGAGTCGGGTTGTCTTAGTTTCCCGTGGAATCATGTCATGCCCCGCGCTTATTCACTCACCGAACCTTGCTCCAATGTAGTCAATACAACGCTACTTATCGGACTTAGTTTCGCCAAGGAGCCGGGTAGAGTATCTCAAGCGCACGGCGATTCGCAATTGATAGTTAAACAGATCCGTGGAGACTACGGTCGAAATCCGCATCTAATTCCTTATCATCGTAGCAATCGAAATGGCAGCTCGCTCAAGAGTTCTTCATCGAATATATCCCACGCCCAAACGCTTACGATGCACCGGCGGCAAGTAGCGTGTCGTAGCACAACCTTCCGAGACCGAAATCTAGTTACGGCCAGACTCACCAACTCTTCGCATCAATATATGATGAGGTACAAGAAGACAAAGGGTAGTTACCAAAGAGGTATATGCAACCCAAACCAAGTTGGAGCCCCGAGATTGGCGCTTCTATCATCGACTCACGCCTTGCATGGTATTCTCGCCACAAGACGGAAGAGAGAGTCAATCCGCTAAGAGCTCCAAGATTCTTTTACACGTGACCCGTGCATGTTATATCACGGGGTACGATGGTCTTTACTCCCATGCCTTTCAAACAAAGAGGCGAAGAGGTCCTTCGAAGCACACGAAGGTGAATGTGGTGCACACCACCGTCCCAAGCTCTACGATCGAATCAGAGAATGGGCTACTTTTGGCCAACAATGATTAATGACGCAATGAGTACGCCGGAATGCCACGCGGTCGATTCACGAATTATATGCATCACCTCCGAGCAGCTTGCATCCTTCTACCACATCCCGCCATTCGAGATATGGGGAATGGACGCTGTAGGTCCCATTTTTCCTCCGTCACCAAGCAGATCGGTTTATTCTAGCGATCACCACTACTTCTCCGTGGGTCAAGCAATCCCGCTTAAAAGAAGTAAAGGCGAAGTACCCATCAAATTTATCAAACACCATGTTATTTATCGACACGGTGTCCCAAGACGGATCGCATGACAATGGTCCCAATTCATCGCAATTCCTTCATCCGTTTTTGGCGAAATTCAAGATACAAGACGCCTGCCAATGTTCTCTATAATCCAAAGAAGAAACGGATTAGCCGAGGCGCTCAACAAGACGATTATCAAGATCTTGTCAAAACTTGTGAAGAACAACAAGCGAGATCGACGATAAACTCGAGAAGCACTCGGGCATATCGCGACAACGGCACGCGACGCCAACCGGAAGCGACTCCCGGTACTCCTCGTTTACTGCGCGGCGCCTGGAAATCCAGATTCACTTCAAGACGCCTCTTCAACAGAGATGACGATCAAGAACAACATCAAAACGCCTCAAGAGCTTGAGATGTTAGATGAGAAGCTCGAAGCTCAACAATGCATTGAGTTCTACCAAGCTAGATGTCGAGCTTTCAACAAGAAAGTACGACAACGAAGTTTCAAAGAAGGAGATTTGGTCCCGCCGCCGACGCACCAATAATCCTCACTTCCAAAAAGAAAGGTAAATTCAACCTAAATGGGAGGGACCGCTTGTAATAGACGTCTACTTTAACGTGCGACGCTTCACCCAATGGCGACCGCAATTAATGCCGATAAATGGGAAGTTCCCAAGAAATACTACCCTTAGTATCTTCGTGATAACCCGCTTCGACGGAAGTTCTCGTGGATGTTCACCCACTTTTCTTTGAGGATAACCCTAAATTTATCCTCCATCACAATTTCCCCACCGATCAAATTCTTGACGGTAGGTCCACAAATTTTCTCGATACATTACCAAAGTCCCTCTTGATTCCTTCTATGAACAAGAGGTCCACTCAAAGTCCCTTTCACACGGAGATAGGATATGAAATTCTTCCTCTCCAAGCGTAAGATCCTTCGTGATACGGAAGGGTTCTATCCATCTCTCTCTTAGGTAGCCGATCAAGGTATGCGCCGATTTTCGCATCGTGTTGTCCGATCAAGGTCGCCTCGAAGTCTTTTCGGTTCTCGGCGGAGATCCCACTTTAGTTCCATCTTTCATCTTAGGTAGCCGATCGGTATGCGCCGATTTTCGCATCAGTTGTCCGATCAAGGTCGCCTCGAAGTCTTTTCGGTTCTCGGCGGAGATCCCACTTTAGTTCCATCTTTCATCTTAGGTAGCGCTTAACTGGAAGGCGCGCCGGATTTTCGTATCAGTTGTCCGATCAAGGTCGCCTCGAAGTCTTTTCGGTTCTCGGCGGAGATCCCACTTTAGTTCCATCTCTCTCTAGGTAGCTACCGACCGAAGGTATGCGCCGATTTTCGCATCGTGTTGTCCGATCAAGGTCGCCTCGAAGTCTTTTCGGTTCTCGGCGGAGATCCCACTTTAGTTCCATCTTTCATCTTAGGTAGCCGATCAAGGTATGCGCCGATTTTCGCATCAGTTGTCCGATCAAGGTCGCCTCGAAGTCTTTTCGGTTCTCGGCGGAGATCCCACTTTAGTTCCATCTTTCATCTTAGGTAGCCGATCAAGGTATGCGCCGATTTTCGCATCAGTTGTCCGATCAAGGTCGCCTCGAAGTCTTTTCGGTTCTCGGCGGAGATCCCACTTTAGTTCATCTTTTCAAGATTCTCAAAATGGAGATCCCATTTTAGTCGCTTCACTGGAAATGACAAAATCCTTCCTTTTCCAATATCCTGAGATAGGAGACAAGATCCTCCTTCCTCTCCATCAATAAGAGATAGGATACAAAACCTTCCTCTCTTATTTCAAATTTGTGAGCACCGAGATAGGAGACAAGATCCTCCTTCCTCTCCATCAATAAGAGATAGGATACAAAACTCTTATTTCTCAATTGCTGAGTTTCTGGAGATAGATACAAAACCTTCCTCTCCACCGGCAAGAGATAGGATACAAAACCTTCCTCTCTCTCTTGTTCATCCTCACTCGAGATAGGAGACAAGATCCTCCTTCCTCTCCACCTTCTAGAAATAGAATACATTCTTCCTTTCCCACCTCAATCAATCAGAAGTCGGTTTAGTCTTTTTCCGATTGAAGAAGACACCGAGTTTGATTCGGGTATTTTATCCCGGCCTAAGAAGGGATAAAGCCAACGCCACACGCTGTCGGGTTTAGTCTTTTTCCGATTGAAGAAGACACCGTGAGTTTGATTCTCGGGTATTTTATCCCAAGCCTAAGAAGGATAAAGCCAACGCCACACGCTGTCGGGTTTAGTCTTTTTCCGATTGAAGAAGACACCGAGTTTGATTCGGGTATTTTATCCCAAGCCTAAGAAGGATAAGCCTACGCCTACGTGCATTGCCGAATTTTAGCCCTGCTAGTCTTCCAGAAAGACAAGCCTACGTGATTCAACATCGTAGCATTAAGTCTAAGAGAGTTTCATTCTTTAGCACAACGCTGTGTGTAGAACGGATTTAGATAATCTACATGCTAGCCCAACTCAAACGGTAGTTGGTAAAGGCTCATCAAACCCGCTTTGAGGGCTGGGCTAATAACCTAAAGCCAACGCCACACGCTGTCCGCTTAGTCTTTTTCCGATTGAAGAAGACACCGTGAGTTTGATTCTCGGGTATTTTATCCCAAGCCTAAGAAGGGATAAAGCCAACGCCACACGCTGTCGGGTTTAGTCTTTTTCCGATTGAAGAAGACACCGAGTTTGATTCGGGTATTTTATCCCAAGCCTAAGAAGGGATGAGTCTAACGGTAACACGCTGTGGTCTCTGCCCGTAAAGAGTAATGAGCCTATGTATTCAATATCATAGCAACAAGTCTAGAAGAGTTTCATTCTTTAGCACAACGCTGTGTGTAGAACGGATTTAGATAATCTACATGCTAGCCCAACTCAAACGGTAGTTGGTAAAGGCTAATCAAACCCGTTGATGGTCGAGGGTTTGCCAAAATCCTATTATGGTTAATTATTTCGATGAAATAAAAGAATCATAATAAAGAAAAAGGACATATTTGATTAAAGGATGAGATTACAAATCCTTAAACATCAAATTTATGGGAACTAATTTGTGAAAGTTGCTGAAGTTCCGCTTTGAAGCTCACCCCGGGACTCGCCGCTATTAAGGGCCTTTGCGCCTCCTTTCGATGTCAACCATTTTCGCTTCGAGAATTCAAATTTCGCATGACCGCAAGAGCCTCCCTGTGTTGGCCTTCATCGCCTTCAAGATGACGGACTCTCCCTCGCCGCTGAAGTTCCTATTCGAGCTCTACTATCCCCTACTCTAGCCGCTACACAGACCTAAAATGTCCCACCTGAAGATGGAGCTTCAAATACGCTAGCCTCCTCGACGATGCACCCGGTCTCAAGGCGAAACTTCGAAGTCCAAGTAATGCAAGCATTTTGCCAAGCTTCTGGCCGCTTCTCAAAATCTTGTAGACTTTGAGTTTAACCTCCAAATGGTTTAAATCATCGAATGGCTCCGTGACTCAATCTTCCAAATATTCTCCCACATCGACGCCAATCAACGCTGCCGCTAAATCCTACTCCAACTAGGATTATGAGTATAAACTATTTCCTAATTTGTCGAGAAGTTCTCTAAGAATATTTTCACCAAAAATATTCTTAGGGATAACTCGATCGTATGGATTATATCGACATCGATCAACGCTACGCCTAATCCTACTCCAACTAGGATCACGAGTATAAACTATTTCCTAATTTGTCGAAGCCCCTAAGAATATTTTCACCAAAAATATTCTTAGGATAACTCGATCCGGATTATATCGACATCGATCAACGCTTCGCTAAATCCTACTCCAACTAGGATCACGAGTATAAACTATTTCCTAATTTGTCGAGAGTTCTAAGAATATTTTCACCAAAAATATTCTTAGGATAACTCATCGCGCGGATTATATCGACATCGATCAACGCGTCGCTTAAATCCTACTCCAACTAGGATCACGAGTATAAACTGTTTCCTAATTTGTCGAGAAGTTCCCGGAAGAATATTTTCACCAAAAAATATTCTTAGGGATAACTCGATCGTGCGGATTATATCGACATCGATCAACGCGTCGCTTAAATCCTACTCCAACTAGGATTACGAGTATAAACTATTTCCTAATTTGTCGAGAAGTTCCTTAAGAATATTCTTAGGATAACTCGATCGCGGATTATATCGACATCGATCAACGCTGCCGCTAAATCCTACTCCAACTAGGATTATGAGTATAAACTATTTCCTAATTTGTCGAGAAGTTCCGGAAGAATATTTTCACCAAAAATATTCTTAGGATAACTCGATAACCCTCAACTGTGGAACTTCAAAGAGGATGAATTAGCCGAATCGACAAGGTTTATATTGTGGCGGGACAATGCGTTCTACCTTGAAATAATCCCTCCCATGGATAATTGTATTCCAACAAGAAATAATCGATGGCGGCGTAACTAACTGCTCGTCGCGAAGGATTCAGCGATCAGCGGTTGGATCCCCTTAAAATGCACGCCGGTCAGCGTTTTGCACTTTCGCCCGATTGAAGGCTAAAATCCACATAGTTTGGCCAATTAGCAGCGTCGAAGAAAGGATTCCCGATCAACAAAGGAATCTCGATGGTCAGTTGGACTGACAGTTCACCAACGAATCAACGGCAAGAAATTTAATCTGATTCGAAATTCCGACAGCGGTCAAGTAATAAATCGTGGCCCGTAACACCGGGTATCCTCTGAGCTGGAGACACGAGAGGATTGGAGGAATCAAATCTGGAGCTAATCCCAAAATTTATCCAACTCGGTCAAGATCTCGACAATGGTCGGACAAAAATGCGATGCAAGTAATACTTTCGGCAATCCTACAAAGCGGAAAGGCTGAAAGGGCGGGGGAGATCAAGCATAAAGTCATTCACAAGTCCCATCCGCCGATTGAAGGGTGAAGGGTTTATCATATCAAAGCATCGGACTTCGCCAAAGAATCGAGGCGAGGCGGCTGGAGAATATCTGTGGCGATAAAGCGCTTATCGGTGCCGAACAAGACTTCGTGGCGGTGGGTTGACAACCGATCCATTCGACAAACCGGCTAAAGCAGCGTGAAGCAAGTCGGCGAAGCGCATGTGAGTCGGCGAGACTTACGTGTTATGGAATGAATCCAACTAGCAAAGCGGCGAGATCGTCGGTTGAGCGTCAGCGAACCGGTTGAACAACGACCGATCGTCCTTGAACCGTTGGCGGGATGAAACCAATCAAGTGAATCGAGTTCGGACTTATGGCGACAATGACAAGATCGAGACAAAATGGCGGAAAAGTCCGAAAACCAACCAAAGCGAGGCCAAGCGGTTGAAACCGGACACCGTTTGGTGTCGGCCATCAGCCGGACGCAAATGATGTCGACATCGGACACCAAAGGTGTCCAATATCGGACACCATTTGGTCGTCCGGCTAAACCCTCTCTCCTTTGAGCATTTGCTATAAATAGGTGAGGGTGTTCGATTATAAAGGTTGGATTTTCGATATTTGAGAGCTCTCGCGAGATCTGAGTAGTCGGCCTTGATCCGAGCACCGGCGAGCACAAGTTCCGTCGATGTCAGATCTACAAATCGCGAGGTAAGCAAACTTCGGGTTGACTCTGAATCAGTAGTGATTTCTCCTAGTAGATCTCACCCGCTCGTGATCCTCTCCCGTGAGTGTGATCTCCGAGATCTCTCCTTCCGTGAGTGTGATCCCCTTAAACCGTTTCCCGTTGGCGAGCCCCCCCTCCGTCTGTAGTTCGGGGCAGGGTCTCTGGATCGAATTAGCGCTGATGGTCCGCGGACGATTCAAGTCCCGACGAGGGCAAAGAACCCGCATGGCGAGGATCTCGATATAGAGAGATCCTGCGTGTTTGTTCCTCTGAGGAAAAAGTTATAATTTTTTTTTTTCCATGCATGCTTAAAAAGGCATTTCTTTTGAATTTTGTTGTAGACCAAAGAAGGCGTGGCGAATTCAAGGACAATGAATAACAAGTCAACTTTCCCTTGAGCGATTGGTGGGGCGCCAATTGCTTTCTTTAAAGGAAAACTCGTCCGCACTATTATGGAATGGGCTTGGAAGTAGGGGCAAAACCTCCTAGATGTGGTGACTAGGATGAAGGAAGATTTCTCTATGAGGGGATAATTGAGTTCACCGGCCTTCAAGATCGTGAACATAATACAGCTTCGGGTGTTTTCCTCCTCCTCGAATCAGGCGGTGGCGGCTTCGGGAGAGACGGCTAAGTATAGATACAATGTCTCTCCCTCTCTTGGGTGGCTCAGCAGTTGCTCAAATAGGTCTTAAGATCTCTGAAGGCAGCACTGCATTCGGCAGTCCAACTATTGCTTTCTCTTAGCTTCTTGCTTTCCCTTAGTACCTTGAAGAATGGAAGCTCCTTTCAGTAGATTTGGAGAGGAAGCGACCCAGCGCCGCTATCTTCCCATTCAGCCTCTGGATGTCCTTCAATGTATGAGCTCGGGTAGTCGCTCTATGGCAACTATCTTCTCCGAGTTAATCTCAATGCCCCTCTGGGTAATCATGAACCCGAGGAACTTCTCCGATTGCACTCCAAAAGTGTACTTAGCTGGATTGAGCTTCATGCGGTAGCCGGAGGGTAGAGAAGGTCTCGTCCAAGTCTACTATGTGGGACGACACCCGTTTCGACTTCACCAGGAGGTCGTCCACATAAGCTTCCACATTGCGGCCAATCTGAGGCTTAAAAATTCTATTGACCAGCCTCTGGTACGTGGCCCCTGCATTCTTGAGATCGAAAGGCATCACCCTATAGCAATAGGTCTCTTGGTCCGTAATGAATGATGTCTTCTCCTGGTCGTGCTCCGCCATGAGGATCTGGTTGTAGCCGGAGAATGCGTCCATGAAGCTAAGTAGTTCATGTCCCACGCTCTCATCAACTAGCTGATCGATCCAGGGGAGAGGGTAGCTATCTTTGGGACAGGCTTTGTTGAGATCAGTGAAGTCCACACACATCCTCCACTGGTCAAGAGCCTTCTTCACCAATACCACGTTGGATAGCCATTCTAGATATTGCACCTCCTGAATGAAGCTGACCCTCAGGAGTCGGTCAACTTCTACAGCAGCTGCCTTCTATCTCTCTAGGCCGATGTGTATTTTCCTTTATCGAACTAGCTTGGTATGTCGGTTGACCGCAAGCTCGTGGCTGATCACCTCGGATGGGATTCCAGGCATGTCTTCAGGTCCCGATACGAACACATCGAGGTTTGCCAACAGAAACGTGATCATAGCTCCCCGTAGGGGCTCTACGAGGTCGGACCCGATCTTGATCTTCTTCTTCCCCTCTGAGTTGATTAGGATCTCTTGAAGCTCCTCCACAGGCCACAGGAGTCGTTCTCTCCTGTTCTGATGCCTTCTCCATCTGAAATCAGGCCTTCTTGATGGGTAGGATTTCTTGTACTTCCTTCCCCTTAGTTGAGAGTAGATAGAAAGATCTGGCCTCCCGCTGGTTGTTTCTAGCGACCCTGACTCCTTCAGGGTTCGGAACTTCAGCATCTGGTGATAGGTCGAAGGAATGGCTCGTAGGAGGTGGAGGGCAGTTCGGCCTAATATACCATTGTGGGCCGACTTCAGATCCATCACCAAAAATTGGACCTGGACAGTGGATACCTAGGGGTATTCGCCAATCGTCATGGGAAGTGTGATCATCCCCTCTGGTACGAGGGAGTGCCCGGTGAATCTAATGAGCGGGCCCCACCAAGGCTGCAACCTGAATTTGTCAATGCCCATTTTATTGAAGGCGTCGATATATAGAACATCGATTAAACTTTCAGTGTCAAGCATGATCCTCTTCACTCAGAAGCCATCGATATTGGCCGAGATGACTATGGGATCGTCGTGAGGCGTCTCAACGCCTTTTAGATCTGCATCGCTAAAGGAGATGGGGTCTTCTGTTCTCGGCTTCTTATCACAGGAGTTGACCCTCAAGGCTCGCTTAGCATACTTCTTGCGAGCGTTGTTGGAGGATCCTCCAATAGTGGGTCCACCACTGATAGTGTTGATGACCCCCTTATGGCTAGCTTCGGGGGGTCGGTTGTCCTGCCACTGCTGTGGGTGAGGAGACCGAGAGCGAGCTCTGTTGGCTCCTCCTGGAGCGGGTTCTCTCCGGTCTTTCTGGGAGATAAGCTTCTTTAAGTACCCCCTTTATATCAAATCTTCGATGTCCTTCTGCAGGACTCAACAATCATTGGTGAGGTGGTCGTGGTCCTGTGGTACCGATAGAACTGTCGGGTATCTCAGTTTTGGGGATTCGACCTCATCGGGGGAGGGGGTTCGTTGAGATGTCCCTCCTTGCGGACCAGGTAGAGGGCATCTGTAAGAGGTGTTGAGGACCGTGAGGGTTGCTCTGGGTGCCGGCTCCCTCCTTCGGTCCCTCCTGTCGGACCGGTTGGAGCGGTTGTCGACCTTGGGGGGATCTCTGGGCCACTCCTAGCTCGGAGGGGGATCTCTGGCCGATTGGAGCGCTGGAGCCACCACCGGGGCTGCCATCGCCACCTGGGGTGCTCGTGTTGGGAATGGCGGGGTGGAGGCCACGGCTGGTGCTGGGGTTACTACTGCGGCTATCTCCGTAAGTCCACTCGTCGCCTTGTACGCTCTGGCGTCCTCCATGTCCATGTATCCGCGAGCTTTAGCCATCGATTGCTCATAGTTGGCGACCGACTTCTTGGCAAGTGAGTCGGCCAACTCATTAGGCTGTAGACCGGCTACGAGAGCAGACATGGCAACCCTGCTTCCTGGGTCATTGACCTCCAGTCTCTTCACCTGGAATCTCTTAAAATATACCCAAAGGCTCTCTCCGACTCTGCTTGGTATGTATAAGCACATGGGGAGGTAGCTTCTGCTTGGAGTTAGCTAGGTGGTGGCAAACTTGACTGGCGAAAAACGATGGACTTCTTCTCGAGAGCATTCCACCAGAGCTTGGTGCTCCCCGATAGAGTAATGGGGAAGCATTGATAAATTACGGCGTCGGACGCTTGTAACATGCTCATCACATCGAAATAGTTCTGGACGTGTTCGGCAGGGTCCCCTTCACCCTTGTACTTCTCAATACTCGGCATCTTGAACTTCTCAGTGGTCGTGTTCATGATGTCATCGGTGAAGGGAGTATTCCCCCCGATGGCGTCGATGACTGGTCGGTAAGCCCGATCATATCCGCTCGCCGTCTTGGGAACTGAGGGGACTGGAGTGGTATGCTCATGCCGGGGGGCTTGCGAAGCTCCTTTTGTCGCTCCCTCTGCGGTGGCTAGGGCCGGGGCTCTCGCCTGTAGTTTCAGAGTACTGGAGGTGACGTCGATGAGGGTTTGCACGGTGAGTTGGAGGCGGTCGCGGCGGCGGGGATTCAAGCTCGACGCGGTCCCTTCGATGTTTAGAGGTAGCATGCAGAGTCTTAGGCGCAATTTTGGAGCTTCTAAGGGGGAGCGGCGTTCTTGGCGTCGGTATCAAAAGGTGGAGGGACGGCCGAGTTGGCGAGGCTGCTGGCGAAATCGGTTGAGGAACTCCTTGCCTTGGGATCCATGAAAGATATGAAGCCCATTTTGAGATTTGTGCATCTTTTGATGGCACAAATCTAAAGGCAACATCAATGGATAAAAAAGTTGGTGTATACTATTCCATATAAACTTAAGTTTATAGGAGATTTGCTATATATCTTTCGCATATATGAGCAATATGGAGGAACTTGGTACCAAGCACAAGTTTTTGTGTTTGGTAGTGAGGTGGCACATTCCCATCCGCTCATTCAAATGGAGACCACACTCACATGGGTTAGAGAGTGGATAGGAATGTCAGCGTCAAACACAAAATAAATTATCTACACAGTTTAATTTTTCTCATATATATATATATATATATATATATATATATATATATATATATATATATATATATATATATATATTAAATCTAATGGGTTGCAAAACTATTAAATGATCTTCAGAGCTTAGAGCGATAGTAGACCCATTAGTTTTAGTATATATAAAAATAAAAATGTCCATGTTTAACTTTATTAGCATAAACACCTCTTCTCATACTAGCGTACATTTTTTTTCCTGTTAGTTAATAAACTTCTGAAAAAATCACGTGATGGTCAAAGTACCATATTTGGTAAGAATATTCCCAAGTGATTCCCATGGGAGTTTAAAAAGCCAAAGAAAATTTTGTATCATCCCCATCATCAGGGAATGTATATGCTAATTTAATAGAATATAAGGGAAATTAGAAGCTAAACTCTCATGGTACATACAACTGAGTTAATCAATTAATTAAAATTTTCAAAAGATGTGTGCCATCTTAATAGGATTAGGGTGATGTATAGATGTACCTCTCTTGCTAATAAGCTTCTAATGTCAAACACAATCCTTGAGGAAATCATACGCAGTCTCATTGACAAAACTGTACAGTTCCAAGTAGCACAACTTCAAGAAATGTGGAAGGTCTTCCATGGCCTTGAGATCCCACCTAGATGAAACAAAGGAAGAAGTACCATAAATTGCTTAGGTTAGTTCTATGTTGGTCATGTAATCGAGCACTACATTATATATATATATATATATATATATATATATATATATATATATATATATATAAGATTAATGGGTATCATTGACATATGAGGAGATTTTCCTCATATACGCAAATTGCACAATCTCACAAGTGTAGGAGAGAATAAAGTAGGAGAGAGAATAACTCTTATTTTATTAAAATCATACTGTGGAGATTGTGCACGCGTCAGCATATGAGGGAATCCCCATATGTCAATATTCCATATCTTATATATATATATATATATATATATATATATATATATATATATATATATATATATATATATATATATATATATATATATATATATATATATATATATATATATATATATATATATATATATATAAAAGGTCCTATAAATTTAAGTTGATATGAGCACTTGTCCATCAACTTTTTATCCCTTCATTATGTTTTGAGATTTGTGCTACAAATCAATGCTATCTTTTGATTTGTGCCTTGATTTGTATCATATGCTAGCACAAATCTCAATGTAAAATCAAAGGATAAAAAAGTTAGTGGATAAAATCATCCACTTAAGTTTATAGGAGTTCTCTCTCTCTCTCTCTCTCTATATATATATATATATATATATATATATATATATATATATTTTTCTGGTGAATGAAAAGTTCATTTTTTTTCATTCACCATGAGTGTTAGAAGCATTTACAAAATCACTAAGGCATGCCAAGTATAACGACCCTCTCAAAGGTTGCACAAAAGAAATACAAAAAAAGTTCACTCAACACTACATCATAAATAGCGTTAAGTTATATTTTCTAAATTACTTTATTAATGAATTTTTTGATTTTCTAATTCTAACTGGACACATAGAAAGAAACTAGGGGCAGTTCTGGACTTAAACCTCTTTTTTATTTTTTGGGGGTTTTTGCCTTTAAACGCAAAGTTTTACTCCACTTTATTCACAAACCCAAAAGTATCTAAACAATATTTACATACAATGCATCTCTTAGAAAAATAGAGAAATGCCAAATTGCCCTTCTCATTTCTCTTTTCTTCTTCTGTACAACAAAGAACTCATTGTTTCTAATGGGATCTTTCTCCTTCCTCCACCTCTTCTTCTTCAACATTCATCGCCACTATTACTTCCTCATCCTCCCTCCCTTATCTCTTTCCTCCTCTCCTAAAAACTAATGTCTTTGAATAAAAAATTGTTATATGAAATCAAGTGCCAACTAAGAACACGCTTGCCTGGTGAGAATAGACTATTTTCATTTTATGGAGTTTATTAAGAGTTAAGACTACTGCAGTGTGGTTGTCCTACGTTCGTTAGAAGGGGTAAATAAAAGAGAAAGATTTGAATTGATAAAAAATAACGCATGTTGTTCTTTGAACCATGATTAATTCAAAGAGATTAATAAGAACTAAAGCGGAAGCGTACCTGAATCCATGAAGATCTGAGTTAGGGTTTTGATAATCTTCTAATCTTAGGGTTTTTCTTTATGGGTTTCTCTTTAGATGGGGATAAGAGAGATGAGAATATTAACCCTAGATTAGGGACCATAACCCCATATATATAGGTGTTGTACTTTTACAATTTGGCCACTCATCAAATTATAATTACAACCTGATATCTGCACATTTAGCCCATAATTTATTTAAATACCCATTAACCTAACTTTATTGATCACTTTAGTGGGTTAGCCTTAAGTATAGTACTACACATTAATGTAACATATGTGCCCACAAATAGATTTAATTAGATTTAAATCTAACAATCTCTCACTTGGGCACCATATGTTTCCTTAAAATGTGTATAACTTTATGAGCTCAAAATTGCTATCACTGATAAGGGTATTTCCAAACAATCTCGTCCATTGACTATATCAATATAGGATCAAAGCGGTCTTCGTCACATTTATCGTGACTAAATCCATCAATGGTCACATATGCCAATACACTCAAATGACATAGATCAATCATGGATGTGCAGCATGAAAATTACATGCAATGTGATCTGTGCATGTCTATTTTTAACTGGTCCTACCTTAAACTTTAGTGAGGTCATCCTCAAATATAATGTAGTAGAGTGTATAATCCGAATGCTTTATTCTGATCAGAGAAAATAACCAAACATAAATATGTCCAAAATATACATAAAGCAATAAAATCACAAACTCTCACTAAAACACGATATTCTCAAATATTTACAACACCCATATGAGCAGTGTGCTCATGAAAGACCTTGGGTGGTAATCCTTTAGTAAGAGGATCAACTATCATGGAGTTTGTTCCAATATGCTTTATGGATATCTGACCACTCTGTACCATTTCTTTCACAACTAGGAACTTAATGTCAATGTGCTTTGACTTAGTTGAGCTCCTGTTATTATTGGAATACATTACTGCTAATTTATTATCATAAAATAACTTTAGTGGTCTTTCAATATTTTCCAGAATGCGTAGTCTAGTGATAAAATTTCGCAACCATATTCCATGATTGGATGCCTCATAGCAAGCTATAAATTTTGCTGCCATAGTGGAAGAAGCTACAAGTGTCTGTTTGACACTTTTCCAGGATATAGCTCCTCCAGCTAACATATAAATGTAGCCTAATATAGACTTTCTGCTATCTTGACATCCAGCAAAATCAGAATCAGAGTACCCAATGACCTCTAACTGTTCTGATTTCCTGTATGTGAGCATATAATCTTTTGTTTCTGAAGATACCTCATAACCCTTTTGACTACTATCCAATGATCCATATCATGGTTGCTTAAGTATCTACCTAACATACCAACAATGTACGCAATATCCGGACGCGTACACATCTGAGCATACATTAGACTCCCTACAGCTGAAGCATAGGGAATCTTCTGCATTTTCTAAATTTTAAGGTTACCTTTAGGGCATTGATTAAGGCTGAAATTGTCTCCTTTTGCTACAGGGGTGTCACCTGGTCTGCAATCTTGCATGCCAAATATTTTGAGTACTTTATCGATATAGCTTTTTTGTGATAATCTAAGTATACCTCGAGAATGATCTCGGTGTATCTGAATTCCTAATATAAAAGAGGCATCCCCAAGATCTTTCATCTCAAAATTCTTTGATAGAAATTTCTTGATTTCGTGCAACATGCCTATATCATTAGTGGCAAGCAAAATTTCATCGACATACAGAACCAGAAAAATATACTTACTCCCACTAAACTTTTGATATACACAGTCATCAACAATATTCATCTCAAAGCCAAACGAGATAATTATTTGTTGAAATTTGTGATACCATTGACGAGGAGCTTGCTTGAGTCCATAAATGGATTTACTTAATTTGCAAACCATATTCTTTGGGTCTCCCGACACAAAATTTTCTGGTTGCACCATATAAACCACCTCATCAATGTCCCCATTGAGAAATGCAGTCTTAACATCCATTTGATGTAACTCAAGATTAAAATGAGCAACAATTGCCATAATTGTTCTAAAAGAGTCTTTCGATGAAACTAGAGAGAAAGTCTCTGGATAATCAATACCTTCCTTTTGAGTATAGCCTTTAGCTACAAGACATGCCTTATACCTCTCCACATTACCATTTGCATCCCGCTTGGTTTTAAATATCCATTTACAACTAATTGGTTTTGCACCTTCTGATAATGGAACAAGTTCCCAAACCTTATTGTCTTGCATAGACTTGTACTCCTCATTCATGGCATCAATCCACTTTTGAGAGTTAGAACTTTTCATGGCCTGATGAAAGTTAATTAGATCATCTTCCATCATTCTATTATTTTCCTCATGTTCTTGGAGAAATACAATATAATCATCTAGAATAGCATTTCTCTTTTCTCTCGTGGATCTCATTAATGGTATTGGTTCTTGAGGTTGTTGAGTTTATTCTTCTGGAACAGGGAGTTGTTCAACATTATCTTCTTGAGGTTCCGGATTCATTTTTTGATCAATAACAGGTATAGGAACTTGAATATTATCAGAAATGATAGTATGGATTGGATTTGAAGCCAATTCCTCCTCAAAAGCAATGTCTCTAACTTTATTTCTCCCTCCAAACTCAACATCCTCAAAGAATGTTGCTGTTCCCGTCTTAAAAATAGTCCTGAGTGTGGGATCATAAAATTTATAGCCCATAGAATGTTTAAAATACCAAAAAGTAGCTGCTAACTGTTTTGGAGTTTAATTTCTTTTTATTTGGTCTATAAGGCCTTGCCTCAGCTGGACATCCCCAAATATGTAAGTGTATTAAACTGGACTTTCGACCAGTCCAAAGCTCATAAGGTATTTTAGCAACTGCTTTACTTGGTACTGTGTTTAGAATGTAAGCTGATGTCTTTAGTGCTTCTCCCCAGAGTGACTCTGGTAAAGAAGAATGAGCAATCATACTTCTTACCACATCCTTAAGAGTTCTATTTCGTCTTTCAGCTACACCATTCATGCTAGGTGATCCTGGCATGGTGTACTGTGGAACGATATCACATTCCTCTAGGTATCTAGCAAATGGTCCTGGACGTTGTTCACCAGAACCATCATATCTGCCGTAGTACTCACCACCACGATCAGATCTCACGGTTTTAATCTTTTTATTTAGCTGGTTTTTAACTTTAGCTTTAAATAATTTGAACAAGTCTAGAGACTCAGATTTCTCATGAATGAGATATAGGTACCCATAACGTGAGTAATCGTCTATGAATGATATAAAATAGTGTTGACCATTCCAAGATGTTGTAGGAAATGGCCCACAAATATCTGTATGTATCAATTCTAAGACATTTGAAGATCTGTTGGCACCTAATCTCTTAATTTTGGTCTGTTTTCCCTTAATACAATCAATACATACATCAAAGTCTATAAAATTAAGGGAATCTTAAATGCCTTCAGACACAAGACGCTCAACTCTACCTTTTGAGATATGACCCAAGTGCCTATGCCATAATATTACTAAATTTTTCTTATTTAATTTACGCTTAGTACCACGTGAATCCACATGCATGGTTTCATTATCATTATAGGAAGCAATTGTATCAAGCAAATATAGGTTATCATAAGTACTTAAGAACCCAGTTCCCACAATATTTGAATTTAAAGATAAACTAGCCTAACTATTTCCAAATGAACAATAATAACCTGATTTGTCTAATGCAGAAATAGAAACCAAATTTCGTCTAAAAGATGTAACTACAAAAGTATCTTTTAAATCCAAATAGGAACCAGTTCCCAACAGTAACCTAAAGTGCCCTATTGCTTCCACGTCTACCGATTGTCCATCGCCCACAAAGATGTGTCTTTCACCATCACTTTGCTTTTGGTAGCTCAGGCAACCCTGCATAGAAATACTTATGTGAGTAGTAGCAGCTGAATCTAACCACCAAGTATTTCTAGGTACTGAGACTAAATTAACCTCAGAACAGATCAAAGTAAGGAACATACACTTCTTAACACGCCAGGCATGATATTTGGTACAATCCTTCTTTACGTGTCTGGATTTATTATAGAAGAAACAGCCCTGATCATCCTTATGTTGTTTCTTCTGAACCGGACCCTTAGGAGCTTCATTGTCATTCTTTCTTTTCTTGCCCTTATCCTTAGGGGCATAAGCCAAATAAGCACTTTCAGTTTTATCTTGCTTCAATCTTTCTTCTTCTTGCACACAATATGAAATGAGCTCATTTAGAGTCCATTTCTCCTTTTGGCAGTTATAACTAACCTTAAATTGATTAAATTGTGCAGGAAGAGATAACAGAACCAGATGCACCAATAACTCATCACATAGATCGAGTTTTAGTGCCTTAAGTTTTGAAGCAATATGAGACATTTTCATAATGTACTCCCTGATATTTCCTTTGCCCTTATACTTCATTGAAATCAAGCGAGCTAAAAGCATGCTTGTTTCTACCTTATCATTTTTAGCAAAACGTTTCTCAATTTCGGCAAGAAAATCTTTAGCTTTAGTAATCCCTTCGGATTCTGTGCCCCTAAAGGCTTCCGGAATGCCGCGCTTGATGATCATTAGACTCATGCGATTTGAACGCTCCCACCTCTCATACTCCTTCTTTGCATTAGGATTGCTTTTCGCAGTGAGAAGTTAAGGTTGTTCAGTTCTTAATGCAATGTCTAGATCCATGCAGCCAAGAACAATTAAAATGTTCTCTTTCTAAACCCTAAAATTAGTCCCATTGAGCATGGGAATTGAGTTAATGTTAGCAAAAATGTTTACAGCAGAAGCATTAACTGAAATAAACAAAAAGATTTTCACATTAATAACTGTAATTAGTAATCAATAAAATTCAAACAATGACATATCCCCATCCAAGATATCTTGTACAACATTAATATCAAGTCTTTGGACAAGAATATTAATTGCAAGTGATATCTTGTTGCAATGATCAAACATCGACAATAATACATGTCAAATAATAAACCTATCTTTGGATTGATTTATTATTTTCATGTAAACCTTATAATTGTCACGCTTATCATCGCAGATGTGTATGCAGCCTAAATAAATATTAACCTTCCTTTGGGCCATTAAATATTTACTCAAAAATATACACACAACCATCTAACATTCCTCATGAACAATCTACACAGAGAGGTTACTTTGGCAACATCTTGTTTCAATTAATCATTTGGAATGAGAGACAAACTTAATGCTTTAGTGTCATAATATTTGAATTAAATAATTAATTAATTACCAAATTTAATTCAAAATTAAACAATTTAATTTTAAATTAAATTCTGAAATTTACTTGAGCTATTAAAAATAGATTTTACTATTTTAATTAACCATAACAAGACCCATATATTAAAAGGCCTACTACTTAATGGATTATTTGAGAAATTCAAATAATCCACATCTTAATTTATAAGGGGCCCATAAAATGCTTCATAACAGGCCCAACTCTTAAGATTATTTGATAATAACAAATAATCCACATCTCAATCATAAGGCCCATATATATGTGCCCTAGCTCAAGTTAGCCTGCACTAATATTACTCGACTCAAAGAAACAATCAAAGCTCGAGGTCGCCTGAGGCTCGAGCAAGGAGGTTTCGAAGCTCGCCTAATTGATCACGAGGCTCGCTTGAGCCGAAGCTCACCTGATTTGGATCTCAAGCTCGCCTGAAATCGAGCGCGAGGAAGCTCGCCTGAGTTGGGCACGAGGCTCGCCTGAGTCACAAGCACGGGATCGCCTAATTTGAGACTCGAGCTCGCCTGAAATCGAGCACGAAGCTCGCCTAAGTTGGGCCTCAAGCTCGCCTGACTTAGGGCTTGAGCTCACCTGACTTAGGGCTAGAGCTCGCCTGCAAACTTGCTGACGAAGTTCACCTAATTGTTTGCCGATGAAGCTTGCCTGCTGACATAGCCGACGAGTTTGCCTGCAACCTGGTAAGCTCGCCCTAATTTCTGTACGATTTCACGCACGATCTGAACCACCGCTTAGGCTCTTGCACGAACACCCCTTTAGGGTTTCGTTTTGATGGCCGCCGCCGCCACTTAGCCTCCTGCACCCTAGGGTTTACTGATGCAGCCACCGCTGTCTTCATTTGACAGCGGGGCCGCCAGCATGACATTGCCGGCGAGGAGCACGGCGGTCGACTTCGGCCAAAAGACTAAAACTTGATCCAATCTCGATCAAGTATTTGATCCAGATCAACCAAAAACCAGAGAAAAATCAAACCCAAACCAGAGGATGAACTATGAACGAGCATAACATGCCTTCTGATTGCGAAATTTAACAAAAATTTCGTTACCTTTGTTCATCGCGATATGAAAATAAACCCTAGTTCTTTGATTCATACTTAAATGTCTAAAAGCTAATCACGGTGGGCTCTGATACCACTTGTTGTTCTTTGAGCCATGATTAATTCAAAGAGATTAATAAGAACTAAAGCGGAAGCGTACCTGAATCCATGAAGATCTGAGTTAGGGTTTTGATAATCTTCTAATCTTAGGGTTTCTCTTTATGGATTTCTCTTTAGATGGGGATAAGAGAGATGAGAATATTAACCCTAGATTAGGGACCATAACCCCATATATATAGGTGTTATACTTTTACAATTTGGCCCCTCATCAAATTATAATTACAACCTGATATCTGCACATTTAGCCCATAATTTATTTAAATTCCCATTAATCTAACTTGATTGATCACTTTAGTGGGTTAGCCTTAAGTATAGCACTACACATTAATGTGTAACATATGTGGCCACAAATAGATTTAATTAGATTTAAATCTAACACCGCAATCTTATTCCGTGGGCTGTGGAGTGAGGTGGAGGGGGTGCAGATGTTAAAGGAGGAGGAGAATGTGAAGGACAGGGTGAAGGAAGGTCCAGACGATAGGAGGAGGGAGAGGAGAGGGTGAGAAGGGAGAAAGAGGGGAGGAGGGGGGAGTTGAGGGACGATGAGGAGGAAGTGGTGATAGCAATGAAGGTTGGAGAAGAGGAATATCTCATTAGAAATAATGGGTACTTTGTTATAAATAAGGAGAAAGAGAAAGGAGAAAGGCATTATGGGATTTCCCTATTTTTTTAGAGATATTGTATGCATATCTTGTTTTAGATGCTTTTGGGTTTAAAGGTATAGCTGTTTGGGTTTATGAGCACAAACAACGTACATGGGTTTAAAAATAAAGTACGGTAAATCTTTAGGTTTAAAGGCAAAAACCCTTTATGTTTTTCTTTTTCATTATTTTTCCCGCATCTCCTTTTCTTCATCGTATTGTTTCTCCTTCATTCTTTCTGCACATCTTCTCTTCTCCTTGTTTTCCTACCTAAAATGAATGTTATTTGTTTATTCAACTATTACAAGAATTACATAAAAACCATACTGATTTTTTTATTAGTTTATTGGCTGGTAACAATGGGTTTAATTGAACTAGGATATAGTGGACAGTGGAATGATAAAAAATCACAAAGATCGATGTTGGCCTTGAGAAGAGACGAGGTCTATCAATGACAAGATCTCCATCAGCCATAGATAAGTGTGAAAGCTTTATTGTGTATGGGTGAAAGAGATGAGATACAAAGTCTATCAATGGAGAGATTCTGCCGGCGATAGATAAAGGTGGAAGCTTTATAGTGGATGGGTGAAAGATATGAGATGAACATTGCCGACTGGAGAGGTATTCTATGATCCAATGGAAGTCAAGTTGATCCAGAGGAAGGGATGAGGGTGCCATCTTCACTAGAGAAATAATTGGAATTTTGTTTGACAAACACACCCTAAGCCTGTTATTAATTTTTATTAATAGAGCCACTTGTAGTTGCCGTGCATGCTATGTCAATTGTTCCATGGACTTGTCCCATTTTTGGGTCCTCCTAACGGTACTCATTAATTCATTTAATAAAAAAATATTTATGACCGATGCCAGCATAACCCTTAATACTCCATAATAGTTTTGTGAAATTTGCCTAATATTTCATAATCAAGACCTAACTAGAAGGAAGTTTTATGGTATTCTATAATATTAGTCGCCTAAAATTTACTTTTGAAGATTTTGGATACAGATACAAAAGAAAAAGTATATTAGACTGAACTAATACTTCATGTTAGCAACATGAACTATCAAGAGATGGAACTTATGAGGTCTTTCTAGTCCAACGTGACTATAGCTAGCAAAAGGAATCTCAAAATAAGCTATCACATTAATATTCTCATTTTTGCCAAAAAAATATTCCAAAAAGAAGCTACGAAGTATATATAGCTAGCTTTTAATTACTGCGATAATTCCTTTATGTCCTTTTGATGAGATGCTTGAACAACATGGAAGTCTAACTTGGCTAGATCAAACAAACAAGGGTTCTTTTCCTTCCCATTTTCATGGACATCAATGTAATATCTTGCTTCCAGCCTTAGCATCAATCAATATATAGGAGCCTCAAGAGAATGTCGCACTTGCTTAACTAGATTTACATCAACATCTTGGCTTAGAGATTGGAGGTGCTCAACACAAAATTCCTTAGCTTCTTCTAATATTTCCTCCTTAGGAAACACAAGATGAGTAGCTTCATATAAGCTCAACAAGCCCTCCACATGTTGGCTTAAGCATTTCATGAATTCATCCCTTCCTTTAAAACTTTTGAAGATATCTAATTCATAAGTGTTATGGGGGTTTTTGTCAGTAAATTTTAATCCCCAATTATAGCAGACAAGTGTCCCGCATTAAACACCTAATCAAGTTAACTCAACACCTCGGGATGGCCAAGATCTTCGACATGACCGACTCGATGGGTCGACATCTCCCGAAGTCGACTCGAAAGGCGGTGCATGTTGACCCTCTCGATAGGTCGACTTAAAAGACGGTGCTTGTCGACCCTCTTGATAAGCCGACTCGACGAGCGGACCATTTGGCCTTCTCTTTGGCCGACATCTTGCGAAGTCGACTCAAAAGGTGGTACTTCTCGACACTCAGCCAGGTGAGTAGGAAGACGACGGTATGCCTCGAGCCCCCCGTTGACAGTTTGTCGCCATCGCATTAAATGCACGGACAGACGCATTATTCCTCCATCCCCAAAGATCTTTATGACACATCGGACCCGTCAACCCATGCCTCCAATCACTTCACATTAAATGTCGGCGGACCCTATCCACTCGGCCGGTCACTACACGTAAAAGCAAGCGCTAACTCATTACCGGCCTATACACCGGCCGGTTACCAAATCACCCCTCTATTTCTATTATAAAAAGGGGGACTATTCCCTGCATCTAGGTAAGCAATTTCTAAGCCTTGACACCACATTTTTCTTAGTTTTACTGCATTGTAGAACTTGAACAGTTCCATTTACTTCTCCACTCAAGCACCTTGCTGACTTGATCGTCAGAGGAACAACCGGGGACACCAACCCCGCCCTCTTACGAGCTTTTATCTATGTAGGGAAGAACAGCTTATCACAAAATTAGATATTCGGGAAAGTGAGCGGCCCCTGATCATCCTTAACTCTGAAATAATTGATCGGTGATTTAAACCATCATCAGCTTAATACCGTGGGGCTACTTTTCTCGAGCAAACATGTCCGGTTCTCGAGCATAGGTTGATGAATCCTTCCCTGGAGGACCACGTCAGGGTTATGTCACTCAAGCCCAGCTTGAGGAGTCTACTCAGAAGATCACCCACGCTTTTCAGCAGCAGTTTGCCGCTTTCACCAGTGAGCTCTTTAGCCAGTTCCCTCAGCCGCATCCCCTAAACTCCGCTATTCCTCCACCTTCGGGTGACCAGCGGTCGGTGGCTCGCCTTCCGTCTGAACCTCGACCTATAGCCCCTCCTCACACTTTGCATGTTGAGGCCAAGCGATGGAGATCGCTCGGTACATGTCCCTCCACCATGGCGGTGACTTCGCCTGCGAACTCTGTGGCATCACCTTCGACACGCCGAGGCCTCCGATGAGAGCCATGGCCCTAGTTGTAATAAGGAACGCGCGGCGGCGGTCGCGGCGGAACTCGACACCGTCCTGTCGCCGGGACCGATACTCATGAAGCAGCCGGCTACGATCGAACCTACCGACCAATCGCCGAAGCCATAGGGGGGAATGCAGATGGTCAAAATATATTTTCACTGAGGCCAATGATCAGCTTGGATCCAAGAAGTAAACGTCCATGGGCTAAACACTTCAAATGGGCTCAAAGTCAAGCCCACAACAAGCTCTTGGCTTCGCCCGACTAAAGCGAACCTCACCAAGAAGCTCATATTGACTCAACTTGACCAAGTCGGAACGAGTCCATCCCGTGCTTCGCGAGACCGAGCCAAAGCGTTATTAGGCCAAGCCTATAGTCAAATTCTGCGTCAAATTCAAACTCACAGGTGATGCTCGCCAACTAACAAACTCCGCCCACGCCGCCTTAAGTGGACCAAGTCATCCACCTCAGAAGGCACCGTTAAGCGACCCTGCGCCCACACCCACGACTATCTTTGTCCGTCTTCCGAACTTAGAAGTCCACGAAGTCTGCCTAGTAGCCGTTTCAGAGCTATTTTCAGGGGATAACCGTTCCCCCATTATCTCCTACTTTAATGGCCATTAATCCACAATTAAGGGGCCATTAACTCTCTCTTTTAGCCTATAAAGGAGAGGAGATCATCCATTCTAAGGGTTCAGAAAATAGGTAAAAAAGAGCCTTAGCTAAAAAGAAAGACCCACACGCTGCATCATGAGCTCATTGAGAGATATTCTTTGAGAGTTAGCTTCCGTGCCATCCGACACTCAACAATCGAAAAGATCCATTTTCTTAGTCGCTCGCCAATGGAGTATAAGATTCAGCTCCAGAGGCCTTGGACAAGAACCCTCGTGAAATATAAAATTTTCCTTTGCTTTATTGTAATCTTTTATTATAATGCGTCAATTTCAATATAAAAGAACCCAAAACAGATGGTGACTCACCGGGACTTCCTTCTCAATCGACGAAGATTGTGTCGCGAATCGACACTAAGACCCTCGGTCTTTATCAAACGCTGGTCATTGAATTTGACCAAGTGAAGTTCGAGGAGTCTATCTCCATGAGCTCTTCAACGGCGGTGTGCGTGGCTGTTGTATAATTAATACGGTCGCGAGTCAGTCCAAAGTGACCCCGCGTGTGAAAGGCAATCCTCGCCCGAAGGTAGTTTGAGCTTAGCTAGAAGCCAGCGAACCGACAAAAGACTAAAACTTGATCCAATCTCGATCAAGTATTTGATCCGATCAACCAAAACCGAGAAAAATCAAACCCAAAGCGAGGATGAACTATGAGCGAGCATAACATACACGCTTCTGATGCAAATTTAACAAAAATTTCGTAATCGCTCATGCGGCAAATGTAAGCAAAATAAACCCTAGTTCTTTGATTCATACTTAAATGTCTAAAAGCTAATCACGGTGGGCTCGATACCACTTGTTGTTCTTGAGCCATGATTAATTCAAAGAGATTAATAAGAACTAAAGCGAAGGCACTAATCCATGAAGATCCGAAAGTTAGGGTTTTGATAATCTTCTAATCTTAGGGTTTCTCTTTATGGGTTTCTCTTTAGATGGGGATAAGAGAGATGAGAATATTAACCCTAGATTAGGACCATAACCCCATATATATAGGTGTTATACTTTTACAATTTGGCCCCTCATCAAATTATAATTACAACGATATCGCACATTTAGCCCATAATTTATTTAAATACCCATTAACCTAACTTGATTGATCACTTTAGTGGGTTAGCCTTAAGTATAGCATTACACATTAATGTAATATATGTGCCCACAAATAGATTTAATTAGATTTAAATCTAACACCGCAATCTTATTCCGTGGGCTGTGGAGTGAGGTGGAGGGGGTGCAGATGTTAAAGGAGGAGGAGAATGTGAAGGACAGGGTGAAGGAAGGTCCAGACGATAGGAGGAGGGAGAGGAGAGGGTGAGAAGGGAGAAAGAGGGGAGGAGGGGGGAGTTGAGGGAGGATGAGGAGGAAGTGGTGATAGCAATGAAGGTTGGAGAAGAGGAATATCTCATTAGAAATAATGGGTTCTTTGTTATAAATAAGGAGAAAGAGAAAGGAGAAGGGCATTATGAGATTTCTCTATTTTTTAGAGATATTGTATGCATATCTTGTTTTAGATGCTTTTGGGTTTAAAGGTATAGCTGTTTGGGTTTATGAGCACAAACAACGTACATGGGTTTAAAAAATAAAGTACGGTAAATCTTTAGGTTTAAAGGCAAAACCCTTTATGTTTTTCTTTTTCATTATTTTTCCCGCATCTCCTTTTCTTCATCGTATTGTTTCTCCTTCATTCTTTCTGCACATCTTCTTCTCCTTGTTTTCCTACCTAAAATGAATGTTATTTGTTTATTCAACTATTACAAGAATTACATAAAACCATACTGATTTTTTATTAGTTTATTGGCTGGTAACAATGGGTTTAATTGAACTAGGATATAGTGGACAGTGGAATGATAAAAAATCACAAAGATCGATGTTGGCCTTGAGAAGAGACGAGGTCTATCAATGACAAGATCTCCATCAGCCATAGATAAGTGTGAAAGCTTTATTGTGTATGGGTGAAAGAGATGAGATACAAAGTCTATCAATGGAGAGATTCTGCCAGCGATAGATAAAGGTGGAAGCTTTATAGTGGATGGGTGAAAGATATGAGATGAACGTTGCCGACTGGAGAGGTATTCTATGATCCAATGGAAGTCAAGTTGATCCAGAGGAAGGGATGAGGGTGCCATCTTCACTAGAGAAATAATTGGAATTTTGTTTGACAAACACACCCTAAGCCTGTTATTAATTTTTATTAATAGAGCCACTTGTAGTTGCCGTGCATGCTATGTCAATTGTTCCATAGACTTGTCCCATTTTTGGGTCCTCCTAACAGTACTCATTAATTTCATTTAATAAAAAAATATTTATGACCGATGCTAGCATAACCCTTAATACTTCATAATAGTTTTGTGAAATTTGTCTAATATTTCATAATCAAGACCTAACTAGAAGGAAGTTTTATGGTATTCTATAATATTAGTCGCCTAAAATTTACTTTTGAAGATTTTGGATACAGATACAAAAGAAAAAGTATATTAGACTGAACTAATACTTCATGTTAGCAACATGAACTATCAAGAGATGGAACTTTGATGTCTTTCTAGTCCAACGTGACTATAGCTAGCAAAAGGAATCTCAAAATAAGCTATCACATTAATATTCTCATTTTTGCCAAAAAAAAAAAATATTCCAAAAAGAAGCTACGAAGTATATATAGCTAGCTTTTAATTACTGCGATAATTCCTTTATGTCCTTTTGATGAGATGCTTGAACAACATGGAAGTCTAACTTGGCTAGATCAAACAAACAAGGGTTCTTTTCCTTCCCATTTTCATGGACGTCAATGTAATATCTTGCTTCCAGCCTTAGCATCAATCAATATATAGGAGCCTCAAGAGAATGTCGCACTTGCTTAACTAGATTTACATCAACATCTTGGCTTAAAGATTGGCGCTGCTCAACACAAAATTCCTTAGCTTCTTCTAATATTTCCTCCTCAGGAAACACAAGATGAGTAGCTTCATATAAGCTCAACAGGCCCTTCACATGTTGGCTTAAGCATTTCATGAATTCATCCCTTCCTTTAAAACTTTTGAAGATATCTAATTCATAAGTGTTATGGGGTTTTTGTCAGTAAATTTTAATCCCCAATTAATAGCAGACAAGTGTCCCGCATTAAACACCTAATCAAGTTAACTCAACGCCTCGGGATGGCCAAGATCTTCGACATGACCGACTCGATGGGTCGACATCTCCTGAAGTCGACTCGAAAGGCGGTGCATGTCGACCCTCTCGATAGGTCAACTTGAAAGATGGTGCTTGTCGACCCTCTTGATAGGCCGACTCGACGAGCGGACCACTTGGCCTTCTCTTTGGCCGACATCTTGCGAAGTCGACTCAAAAGGCGGTACTTCTCGACACTCAACCAGGCGAGTAGGAAGACGACGGTATGCCTCGAGCCCCCCGTTGACAGTTTGTCGCCATCGCATTAAATGCACAGACAGACGCATTATTCCTCCATCCCCGAAGATCTTTATGACACATCGGACCACGTCAGCACCCCATGCCTCCAATCACTTCACATTAAATACCGAAGTGACCCTATCCACTCAGCAGTCACTACCTGTAAAGCAAACGCTGACTCAGCCGCTAGCCTATACTCGGCCGAAGTTACCAAATCACCCCTCTATTTCTATTATAAAAAGGGGGACTATTCCCTGCATCTAGGTAAGCAATTTCTAAGCCTTGACACCACATTTTTCTTAGTTTTACTGCATTGTAGAACTTGAACAGTTCCATTTACTTCTCCACTCAAGCACCTTGCTGACTTGATCGTCGAGGAACAACCGGGGACACCAACCCCGCCCTCTTACGAGCTTTTATCTATGTAGGGAAGAACAGCTTATCACAAAATTAGATATTCGAAAGTGAGCGGCCCCTGATCATCCTTAACTCTGAAATAATTGACTGTGTGATTTAAACCATCAACAGTTTGGCGCCCACCGTGGGGCTACTTTCTTTTCTGAGCAAACATGTCTGGTTCTGAGCATAGGGCTGATGAATCCTTCCCTGGAGGACCACGTCAGGGTTATGTCACTCAAGCCCGGCTTGAGGAGTCTACTCAGAAGATCACCCACGCTTTTCAGCAGCAGTTTGCCGCTTTCACCAGTGAGCTCTTTAGCCAGTTCCCTCAGCCGCATCCCCTAAACTCCGCTATTCCTCCACCTTCGGGTGACCAGCGGTCGGTGGCTCGCCTTCCGTCTGAACCTCGACCTATAGCCCCTCCTCACACTTCGCATGTTGAGGCCAAGCAGTGGAGAGATCGCTCTGGGTACATGTCCCCTCCACCATGGCAGGTGACTCGCCTTGCGAACTCTCGGCGGCATCACCTTCGATACGTCGAGGCCTCCGATGAGAGCCATGGCCCTAGTTGTAATAAGGAGCACGCAGCAGCAGTGCGACGGAACTCTCGACACCGTCCTGTCACTTCAGGACCTTCAGCTACTCATGAAGCAGCCGGCTACGATCGAACCTACCGACTAATTGCCAAAGCCATAGGGGGGAATGTAGATGGTCAAAATGTATTTTCACTGAGGCCGATGATCAGCTTGGATCCAAGAAGTGAACATCCATGGGCTAAACACTTCAAATGGGCTCAAAGTCAAGCCCACAACAAGCTACAGCGAAGCTCGCCCGGCGACTAAAGCGAACCTCACCAAGAAGCTCATATTGACTCAACTTGACCAAGTCAGACACGAGTCCATCCCCGTAGCTCGCCCCAGACCGAGCCCAAAAGCGTTATTAGTTGGCCAAGCCTATAGTCGAATTCTGCGTCAAATTCAAACTCACAGGTGGTGCTCGCCAACTAACAAACTCCGCCCACGTCAGCTTAAGTGGACCAAGTCATCCACCTCCGAAGAAGGCGCACCCACGTTCGCAACGACCCTCGCCCACACCCACAGCTATCTTTGTCCACGTCTTCAGCGAACTTCGCCAAGTCCACGAAGTCTACCTAGTAGCCGTTTCAGAGCTATTTTCAAGGGATAACCGTTCCCCCATTATCTCCTACTTTAATGGCCACTTAATCCACAATTAAGGGGCCATTAACTCTCTCTTTTAACCTATAAAAGGAGAGGAGATCATCCATTCTAAGGGTTTGGAAAATAGGTAAAAAAGAGCCTTAGCTAAAAATAAAGACCCACATGCGTGGCATCTGCGAGCTCATTGAGAGATATTGCTGAGAGAAGGCTGAGTTAGCTTCCAGGCCATCCGACACTCAACAATCAGCTAAAGATCCATTGTCTTAGTCGGCTCGTCAATGGAGTATAAGATTCACGCTCCACCGGCACGCAGACAAGAACCCTCAGGAAATATAAATTTTTTCTTTATTTTATTATAATCTTTTTATTATAATCTGCGTCAATTTCAATATAAAAAGAACCCAAAACAGGATGGTGACTCAGCTGGGGACTTCCTTCTCAACTGACGAGAAGATTGTGTCGCAAACTGACACTAAGACCCTCGGGTCTTTTACTGAAACGCTGGTCATTGAATTTGACCAAGTGAAGTTCGAGGAGTCTATCTCCATGAGCTCTTCAACGGCAGCTGTGCGTAGCTGTTGTATAATTCGCCACAGTGCGAGTCTCAGGTCCAAAGTGACCCCCGCGTGTGAAAGGCAATCCTCGCCGAAGGTAGTTTGAGCTTAGCTAGAGCCAAACGAACTTCGCCAAGAGCGAAGGAAACTCGACTCTCACCTCGAGTAAAGATCAAGATGTTAACACGTCTGATCTCGGGCTTCAGTCATCAACTCCTTTAGGAATTCGATTTAAAATGTCTCGTGACGCTCGCTATGCTTCCCGATAGAAGCCAAGCTTAGGGGTAACCCCTCACTAAAATTCCCTCAGAGGAATAAGATCATTGTTGATGACCCCGCTGGACAAACATCTAACTGCCGCCGTAGTTTAATGCTCAGATTCTAAGGCCATGACTAGTGAAGATGGCACCAATGTTGATTTGTGAGAATTCATAACTCTAAAGAGAGCTCGCCAATATCAGTATTGTGCGACCCTCAGAGAAGTGGTCTCGGTAGTTCAAAAGAGTTGCCAATGCAAAGAATCAGTCTTCAACCGTTTCGGTCATGTTCTTGAGCCTTTGGAGGTTCGGATTAAATGACGACGACGTGCCCGAAGAGGTAAAACACAAGTATTCACTGTCAAGATGACAAGTATAACCTCTAGAGACAATGAAGAAAGCACGAATAGCTCGCCTGATCCAATATATTCTCCTGGCATCGGGTCCATACTACCAGAAGCGGAGGGTGTGTATCGCAACACCAGGTTAAGAAGGAGAACGGCGATTCCTTTTGACTATTCTTCCATGCAAACACCGCAATCTTCATCTCAAGCAAATCAACCAACTTCTAGTGACTCCAACTCAGCCATAGCATCTAATTCAACCCCTAGTTCAAGTCAAGGATGATGATGGGAAGTTAATGCAATAGACCGATATGACATTCTGACTCAAATGGCAATTCAGAAGAAAGAGGCAGACGATCGGATCGAACGCCTGGAAAAGATGACCGAGCAACTCTTGTTGAATCCTCATCCTCAAGCAAGTTCTTCAAAAGGGAAAAGGCCAATTGGCGAAGACCTTCCAGAAGAAGATCAAGAACACCATGACGATGCAGATTCTGAACATGCAAAGTCGGAAGCAACGATTCCTTCAAAGCCAATTAAGGAATCAAAAACCTTGGAAGACATCCAGAAGTAGCTCAACGTTCTTTCTCAATGAACTGAGCTCAAGAAAGTTAGGATCATCCGACCTTATCCCATCGAGTGGGACATGGTTCCCTACCCTATGAAGTTCAAACCACCTACGTTATATGTGTTTGATAGCAAAGGATCTACAAACCAGAACATATACTACTTCCACCAGCAGACTGGGAATGTAGTGGGGAACGATGCCATTAAGGCACATCTCTTTATCGGCATGCTTCAGAGAGTAGCCTTCGATCGGTTTCAGAACTTGCCCGAAGGTTCAATCAGATCTTGGGTGAATTTGGAATTCAAGTTCCTTTCACAATTCCATGAGGAACAATCCGATGTTACCATGGCCAAACTCCTTTCCGAGAAACAAAGTGGAAGTGAGACGGTCAGAGAATACATTGAAAGGTACCGCAACTTGACATTGCGGTGTCAAGATATGTCACTATCGATGCTGCTTCAAACTTGCCGGCATAACTTTGTGGCACGAGTCGAAGCTCACATGGGTGCTGTCACCACCCATACTTGGAAGGATTTGATGGAACAAGCTGAGATAGCTGAAAAGTTATCGAACGTTTCAACAAGTTCGAGACCTACACCAACTTCAAGGGCAACAAAGGCAAATAAGGGTAGATGTCACAACTGAAAGCCAAAGAGACTTTCGCTGTTGGAGTCCAGAATTCCAACAACAATCAGTAAAGAGAACCGAGGAAGAACTTTCAGCACAATTATTCATTGAAGGACGAACATACAGTTGCCATCTTTCATGTCTTCAACAAAGGGAATCGTCTAAAGCTCCTGGAAGCCCGACGTCCTGAAGAAATTGGAAAGACTGATGATCCTAACTATTGCCTCTATCACAGGATGTTAAGGCATCCGACGAAGAACTGCTACATCCTCAAGGACAAGATCCAGATGTTTGTCGAATCAGAGATCCTCAAGCTCAAACCCGAGCAAAAGAAGGTCATTGCCAACATGTTGACACTCCAGTTCGGCTGCATGCCGAAAATTCAAGCTCAGAATGGCATTGTTCCTATTCCTACTGCGAGAATGGAGGTGGTAAACTATGACCGCAAAACTAGCAAAGCCAAGGCTTGGTTTCTCTCATCATGGCGAGAGGAGAAATAATGTGGGTACATCCCGACCTTCTTCAAGATGAAGATTGGACTCTTTAGAAGTCTAAATCCAGGCATAAGACAAAGGCTTGCAATGCCATCTTCACAATCATTGAAGGAGAATCCATGCATGTCACTTCACTCACCGACTCAGAGGAAGAGAAAGTGGCCCTAACTAGAACAAGATCTGGCAAAGATTACCTAAGGGACTACGATTAGCCAGGAACATCCAAACAACCCGAACCGGCCAAATAAAAGGAGACTCGGTTCAATAAAGCCTTACAATGTTCTCCAAGTGACCCTAAGGCTCCCTTCAAATACGATATCATGGCTCAACTTGCCAACATTCCATCACGTATTACCTTGTATGAACTCTTACGTTTGTCCAAGGATACGAGAGAAGCTTTGAAAGAAGCCCTGAATAATAGTGAGAGGTTTCTCGCCCACATGACTGAACCTCTTCAAGACGAAGGATATGAGCAATACTATCAATGCCGACAGCTGACGCCTTACATCACCTTCACTCCGGAGGCCATACTTGTTAAGGATCATCATCACAACCGACCCCTCTATTATGCTGGGTATATAGGGTCATCAAAAGTCAAAAGGATCCACATCGATCTAGGCTCCGCCTTGAGCATAATTCCGCGAAGACTGTTGAGCTTTCTGGGCATTCCCCTTCACAAGCTCTCAAAGACTTCTGCAACTATACTCGGTTTCAACTCCAGCAGTAGCCGGTCTCTTGGGAAGATCCGACTTAAGTGTCAGATTGAAAATCTGAAGATGGAAGTGACTTGCTATGTTATCGACGTCGAGACTCTTTACAACCTTCTCCTCGGACGACCTTGGATTCACTCCAACAAGCTTGTCCCTTTAACACTTCATCAATGTTTCAATTACATTGATTAACAGGGGTCTCAACAGAGAGTCGAAGGTGAAAAGCATCGTTTCAAGGGGGTGGAGAATTACTTCACCGACTCTCTCTTATATGATGAAAATCACACAATCAACATTGTCCTTCCCAATGATGAGGATAGCTGTAATGAAGCAGATGTTGAGCTAGATCCCATTGATGATTCAATCTGGGAAATAGATCCACTTGTAATTACCCTAGAAGACCTCTGTATTGACCAATCTACCGACAACCAGGGCAATTGAATCTTTAATGAAGAAGAGTTTGCTTACGACTACTCTTTAGACTCTGGGTCTGAAACCCCATGAGTCAAAATTTTGATGGCCAAGCTAGCTCTAGAACCTGCGTTACATATGCCGATAAACGAGTCATACTCCGCCCTCAAGCAGCTAGACAACTCGAAAAATGCCACCTTCATGGTTCTACCCAAAGGGAATATCCTGAATCCGATTATTTTCGGGAAAGTTGAGACACGACCTCACTTATTGAACTCCGATGAAGAAGCTAAAGCAATGCCAAAATTCTCTCGATATAGCCAGCAGTCTCAATAGATTATGGTAAAAATGAAATACAACCTTACTGCAAAACAAGGGTTAAATTTCAATAGAGGACTGCGAGTCCCTTTGATCCCCTTTATACCAGAAGACGAGGTTTTTGACTATTACAACCGAACCAAACATGGACTCGGTTATATCTCTCCTGAAGCCGAATCACAAGTAGGATCAGCATCTGATGACTTTCTAAGTAGCTCTTCAGACACATCCAACTGGGATTCCGACATCAGCCTCGGAGCATTGTTCACAGCCAATGTGGTCTCATATGACCTAACCATGGACTTTGCTAAATCCAAAGTATTCGAGGATCTTGAATACGATTCATGGGCAAGACAGCTGGAAGAGCAATGGGAATCATGTTTTGAAGTCAGAGAACCGCCCACTGAAGATAAAGTGGTTCAGATCAACATAGGCGACGAAACCAACCCCAAGCCCATCTTCATCAGCGAAAGTCTATCACCCACAAAAAGGAAGAACTCATAGTTCTCCTTCAAGAATATATCGATGTTTTTGCTTGGAGTTATGAAGACATGCCAGGCCTAGACTCCGACGTAGCTGTACATCGCCTTGCCATCAACCATGGCATTAAACCGATCAAGCAACAGCAATGACGCTGTCTCTAAGTTGATGGAGCAAATCAAAAGGAAATTCGCGAACTCATCGAGTGTGGATTCATCCGTGAAGAACAGCACCCCGATTGGCAAGCCAACATCGTGGTGGTGATGAAAAAGAGCGGCAAGATCTAAATCTGCATCGATTTCCGGGATCTCAACCTCGCTTGTCCAAAGAATGAATTTCCTCTCCCTATCATGGATGTCATGGTCGACAATACATGTGGGTTTGAGAGGATGTCCTTCATGGACGGATTCTCTAGATACAACTAGATCAAAATGCATCCAGATGATCAAAAGCATACGGCCTTCAGAACACCCTTAGGAGTATTCTGCTATATAGTAATACCCTTCGGACTGAAGAACGCTGGAGCTACTTGTCAACGCGCTATGAACACAATCTTCCATGAACATCTGCGCAAGACAATGGAATGCCATGTCGATGACCTTGTGATCAAAAGCTATCACAAGCAAGATCACATCAATGATCTGAGAATGGTGTTCAAATTATGCGAAAGCACCAACTCAGGATGAATCCAACTAAGTCTTTCCTGGGGGTATCATTAGGCAAATTCCTAGGATTTATTGTCACATCCAAGAGAATACATGTCGACCCTGAAAAAGTGAAAGCCATCCAGGAGATGCCACCTCTAAGGAATCTTAAAGAACTTAGAGGCCTACAAGGACGATTAGCCTACATCCGAAGGTTTATCGACAATTTGTCTGGGAAATGTCAACCATTTCAAAGACTCATGAAGAAATTTGTTTCGTTCGCCTGGGACAACACTTGCCAAGAAGTTTTCGACGAGATCAAAGGTTATCTCACGAAGCCACCGGTCCTAGCTTTACCAGTATTAGGGAAACCATTCCAGGTCTATGTTCGAGCGATGGACCACTCTCTTGGAGCACTCCTTACTCACAAGGATGATAATGGCCATGAGCAAGCCATCTACTACCTCAGCCAGACTATGATTGGTGCCGAATATCGGTACAACCCAGTCGAGAAGGAATGTTTAGCATTGGTCTTCGCAATTCAGAAGATGCGACACTACCTCACCGGCCAATCTATCCATGTAATTTCAAGAGTTAATCCTCTACAGATACTCATGACAAAACCTGGATCATTGAATTTCAGGTTAGCAAAATGGGCGATATTGCTCTCACAATATGACATGACTTTCGTGCCACAGAAAGCTATCAAGGGTCAAGCAATAGCCGACTTTCTAGCAGAGCACCCTATTCCAGAATCTTCCAAACTTTATGAAGACATCCCAGATAAGGTCTTGGAGTTGAACGCTATCTCAGACCACCAAAATATGGTAGTTGTACTTCCACGGCGCATCAAGACGCAACCATAAGGGAGCAATTGTCGCAGGCGTGGGGGTAGTGCTGATCGACCCTCATGGACATGTTCTTCCCCGGGTCTACTCATTGATCGAGCCATGTTCTAACAATGTAGTTGAGTATAATGCCCTTATAATCGGCCTACAACTCGCTCAAGACATGGGCGTCAAATATCTTGAAGCCCACGGTGATTCCAAACTGATCGTGAACCAAATCAAAGGAGAATATAATGTCCGCCACAATGACCTCATACCCTACCACACGCCCAGGCATTCGAAGGTTTCTACATTAGCTATGTAGCTCGTCTCAAGAACACTCACGCAGATGCTTTAGCATCCCTTGCAGCCACACTCGCTTTGGCGCCCAAATCTACTAGGCGCATTACTGTGGCTAGCCATCAACTATGCTCCCCAAAGCATATTTTTGAAGCCAATGAGGTGCATGTCATGCTAACTCACTTTGAAGGTAATGATTGAGGTTCCCAATCATTGACTACGTCCTGCACGGAATTCTACCAGATAGTCCGAAGCAGGCAATCTCCATTCAAAGAAGAGCTTCGCGACTTCTTCTATGATTTTGCCACGCAGACTTTGTACCGACGATCTTTCGATGGTATTTTGCTCTTATGCTTATCACCAAGTGAAGCTTGAGAAGTATTAAAAGAAGCTCACGATGGTGCATGTGGAGCTCATCAACCAGGTCCCAATCTTCAGGACCGACTTCGTCGTCTAGGTTACTACTGGTCGACAATGACAGCAGATGCGATAGCATATGCTAAACGATGTCATGCATGTTAAATCTATGATGATTTCTTACATCAACCTCCGGAGGAATTGCATCCGACCGTCGCCTCGTGGCCATTTGAAGCTTGGGGCATGGACATCTTCGGGCCGATCGCCCACCGTCCACCAAAGGCCATCGAGTCATCCTGGCCATCACAGACTACTTTTCCAAATGAGCTGAAGTTGTTCCCCTCGAGAGGTCAAGACATCTCAAGTGATCAAATTCTTGAGACACCACGTGATATACCGATTCGACATTCCTAGACAAATAATTCATGATAACGGTCCGCAATTCATTAGCCGATCGTTCTTCAAATTCTGCAACAAGTTTAGAATCTAAGACGTGGCTTCTATGCCATACAACCAAGCTGCTAATGGTCTAGCCAAAGCTTTCAATAAGACCATCATCAAACTTTTAAAGAAGTTCGTTGCCTCCAACAAACGAAATTGGGATGAGAAACTTTGAGAGTGTTTATGGGCTTATCGAACAACAGTCTGCACTCCCATGGGCTCAACGCCATTTTCCTTGGTCTACGGATGCAAAGCCGTGATCCCTCTAGAAATTCGGATGCCGTCATTGAGAATCGCCATTGCTGAAAAGATGACAATCAAGAACATCATCAAAAGTGTCTCCAAGAACTAGAAGTACTTGATGAGCTGAGACTTCAAGCTCAGCAAAGAATCGAGATCTACAAGTCACGGATTTGGAGAGTCTTCAATAGAAGAGTCAAAGAACGATCCTTCAAAGAGGGCGATTTGGTCTTAGCCGTTCGTCGACCTATGGTCATGACGCATTAGAGTAAATGAAAATTTCAATCCAAATGAGAAGGCCCATTTGTAGTAGAGACAGTCTACTCAAATGGAGCATATCGCCTAATTGACCAAAATGGCAATAGGCTCATGGCGCCAATCAACGAAATTTCTCAAGAAATATTATCCCTGATCATGGTGAATTTCATTTCCCCACAAAGATCTTGGTCAAGTTTAAGTTTTCACATCTGAACCAGAAATATTGATCTTCTTCCCACCAAAATCCCCAAAGAGTCATTAAGTTAACACCACACCTCTGCTTGACTCCGGATACACCATCACTGTCATGTTAACATTACACCTCTGAACAGTGTCAACCCTAAATATATCCTCCTACTATCATGTTAACATTACACCTCTGAAGAGTACCAATTTGATCAAATCGTCATGTTAACATTACACCTCTGAACGATTTCTCATCTCAAATGATCTCGACCGTTAACATTACACCTCTCAACGATTTCTCATCTCAAATGATCTCGACCGTTAACATTACACCTTTGTCGATCTATCTTAGTAAATTTGACCGGTTAACATTACACCTCTGTCAATTCACTCATATCGAAAATTGATTAGTTAACATTACACTTCCATCGATTTCCTACCGTTAAGTTAACATTACACTTCTAAACGGTAGTCATCCTTGCGGACCTCTTTGAACCGACCAGTTAACATTACACCTCTGTCGGTCATTTTATTTGACTGGTTAACATTACACCTCTGTCAAATATCCCCATACTGTCATGTTAACAATACACCTCTGAACAATATCAGTTTGATCAAACCGATATGTTAACACTACACCTCTATCAGTTTGACCCCAACATCTTCCTCCCCAACAAATATGTCACTACGATACGTTAACATTACACCTCTATCGTACACTCATCTTTAAGGAAATAAAAAGTTCTTTTATTCATTAAGAGAGCTAGATGGTTACAAAAGGTTCTTACAGGGAAAATAGATAAAAGTGTGTATCTGAGCAACACACTCAGCCATTCTAGACTCCCTAACATCATGAGCACCCTTCTGAGCCCTCTCTTTCAGGATCCGAGGATCGATGGGAGCAGCCTGTGATCTGACGACGGAAAGCCACTTCGTCTCAGCCTGGAGCTCTGCAATTTGAGAATTCAGCTTCTTGTTGAATTCGGCCCGGTCGGACACAAGCTTCTCCTTCTGGAGTTGAGCTGCATCTAGACGTGCTTGAGCCATAGCAATGGTCGCCTTAGCTTCATCAATTACCGCATCTTTCTCTTGGATGGCACTTTGAAGCTCTGCCTGATAGCCTTCGGCAGAAGTAATGCTGTCGTTCAGACTCTGAACTTTCACGCTAATCTGCTCCATTTCCGCTCGAGCAGATTCACTGGCCTTGCGATGAGTTTCTGACAAGCGACGGAATTCGAGCTCGGCAATACCATCAAGGTCAGCCACACGAAGAGTTTGCAACTCTCGGCAATAGAACTCAGCTTTGTCGATAGCCATCTTGAAGGGCTCGGTACGAACAGGGCTGGCAACTGACGCCAAAACACCCAGTTGATCCCTTAGCAACTTGAGAGTACATGTTGTCAGCTCTCTCTGAGATTTTAAGGTGAGAGCAACGCTCTGATTGAACAAGCTCATCAGACTCTCCGTCAAGATCTTTGTCTCCATCTTGACCAAGTCTTCAAGATCAAGAGATTGGGGAACCTCTATGTGACTGGAAGGACCGGCTCTATTAGAGACCACTATGGCATCCGTGATAGAGGGAGAAATAAACGGCAAGACTTGCACCCGTTCACTGCCCGACATCAAAAATGGAGCAAGTGTAACCAATAGGTCCGGCACAGTGGATGATACTATAGATGTCATCACAATGGATGGGACAGCAGTCTTCACGACCATAGCCGTGGTCATCGACACGTCAATAGGCATGAACTCTACGCCTGTTGATGAAACCTCAGGTTCACCAAAAATAGCTGTAGCTACACTTAGACCTTCGCCAGGACGAGATTCAGAGCTTGGGGATATCACTCTTCTAACCCCGCAGCATCGGAGAGACTAAAGTGTCATCATCATCTTCAGAGGACCCATGAACAGCCAGCTTCCGCCGCACGGATGAAACTAGTGCTGGTGCAGGAGCCTCGATCATATCAACGGCAAGTGTGGATTCGAAGATGCCAGAGGCACCTTCAAAGTCGGTTGCGGATTCAAAGTGACCACTCATAGGGAAAGACGTGGACATTGCTCTACCCATGGCCCCATAGTCAAGTTCATCATCTGTTACACAAATAGAACGTCAGTTATTAAGATGAAACGATTATGCAAGATTGACGGGAAATACCTGGCATGTAACCGCCAGCGTCGCCGATATCACCTCCATCGTCAGGCTCCGTTAAGTAGGCATCGGTGTCATCATGCCCGTAGTCCACTCGTTCCTCATCATCATCCAGAGGAATGGATTCTTTGACTGCACATAAGAAGCACATCAGCCAAAAGCACTTCAAGGAAAGGACCGTCAACATATAAAGAAGGAAATTACCTGAAGAGCCAACCATAGGCTCTTGAACAGGAACCGCAGGAGGTTCTTCTCTAACCCTCGGAGAGCTTCTTGACCCAGCTACAGTCTTAAAAGTTGCTAAACGCTACTTTTTCGAAGGTGGCAGAGGAGGAGGAGCTTTAATGGCCTCTTTCCTTTTCCCCGTCCTCTATCGGGAACCTCCTGACGAACCACAGGCTCTGTCGATTCTCGAATATTGATGCCAACTTGCCTTGGAGGCGAAGGTTGCTCACCAACCTGTCTCTGAGGCACGGGTTGCTCATCCGGTACTTTCCAATCATCATCTTCTGCCAAGAATTCATGAATTCCAGGAGCTCTACTCTTCGGACCCTTCTTGGAGAATTCCTTATACCCTCGGGACATCCAAAATAAACCAGACTTGTTGACTTGGAATTTGGGGTGAGGAATGATCACCTTGATATACCATTTGCAAAACCCTAGCATCATATAACAATTAGGCGTGTGTTGGGAAAGCAAAAACTTAGCTCCAGTAACCCCAGCAATAAAGTGATACCAGGCATGAGCTCCATCAACCAAGCTTCCCGAACAAACCAACCGGGATTTGGATTCTCGATATACAGCTAGTCGTAGCCGAACTGGCGGGCAAACTGACAAGGTAAGTAGGGCACGATGTAACACTGCACCGTTCAACCTAGCAACAAGGTGAGCTGGTCGAATATTTACCAACCAATTAAAACACCCACTAGGCAAACAAGTGAAGCGCTCACTGCTCAGGCCATCTCCAAACCCGTCCCCAGGATTCACGCCATCAATTGAGGGGAAATAGCAGTAAAGGCGATAATGTTCCTTATTCTGGAGGACTCTACGGACTCCAGCAAGATACTTAACCAGCCACTTTGAACGTTCAAACTTTTGGAACAAGGCAACATTCACTCCACCAGGCATAGCAACTGACATTAGCTGAGGACAATGTTTGGTAAACCATATCACCAAGTATATATATGGTAACTCCACCTGAGGATTGGGCACTTGGTTCCTCAAGCAATGCTCCTCCTACTTCTAATGTTCAATAGCTAACTCCCTTAGACCGTGATGAATGCAGCTCACCATTGCCGGTAAAAGAGCCAAGTTGTACCAAGAGGCTAACAATATGGCAGGATACAACACCTTAATTGAGATGCGATCCTTCGGCCGAGAAGGTACAACACAATCCTTTAACCAAATGGAAAAAGCAGGCAAACAGCCAACTCGGATATTGGCTCCTTAGATGCGGTGATGAAAGCATCAAGCGGTGCCCGACGCGGAACCCGCACACATCCGAGTCAGTGGTGTGTAGCATGAAACCGTCTTTGAAAATACGTTCTTCAACTTCAGCATCCTCGACCGAAGAGATTGGACCTACGTCCCCCTTCTTCTTGCTAACTTGGTAAAATAAATATTCCGCCCAAGAAACATGAGGCATAGTAAGATCATGCCTAGTATTCCCTGTAACCTTCTGGTAAATGAGGAAGTGGCACACCAACTCTCGGAAGGCCTCCTCAATTTGACGAGTGTGTGAGAAAACGCTTAACTCCTCGTTCGTCGGAAAAATCTCCTCATACGGACGATCTCCCATCGGCAAATGAGGCACTTCAAACATCTCGTGAAGAGTTATTCCAATCTCCCCCGCCGGAGTAAAGAAAGTGTTTCTATCACAATCATATAGCTCCAAGATACCATATATGATAGGTGCGCAAATCTTGGCACCATATTTAGAGGCTCTTACTGCAGCATAGAGCCCTATCTTGTGCAACCTATTCGTAAAGGTAACAAGAGCGAAGTCAATCAGACGAGTCCACTATTGGATGTCTGTCGACTTAATCCAATCGGGAAATCTGGAATCTACCTTGGGATACTGAGCGTCATTCCTGGCAAGTTCGTTTCCAAAGGTGTTAGGAACAACGACAACTTCATTAACCGGTGCGTCTTCATTTACAAAACCCGACGCAATCTCATGATGTTGATCCCAAAGAGCCCCTCATGATGAAAGCCACCCCCATGCTTCAAAGAACCTATTTTGATGCTATCTTCCCTATTTGTGAGGTTATAGCATATGAAACGAGGCACAGCGAGACATTGCAAGTACATGAAAGAGACCTGACGCTCAATCGCCGACAAAGCAAATCAACGATCTCCCTGAGCATAGTACCAATACTTCTCTCCCCGGTGAAAGAGAGAGTTGCCACCTAGGACACTGTCTCCAAAAAGGAACTGTGGCTTTACTGATACGTCTTCGTGAGGGACTGAGAACTTGGCATCGATGATTATGTCCCACAAAGTTCTGTTACTACCGGCACAGATAGTCTTGATCCTCTCCTGGCTACTGCCTTCAAGGAATAAAGGGACGTTCCCATCAAAAATATACGACACCTCGGGATCATGAGTCCCATCATGACCGAAGTGATTGGGACGGTTCACAGGGTCTCTTGAATAGGTGACTGCACAAAATGACAAACAAGTTAGTAGATGAAAACCATGTTTAGCCTTCACACTCAAGAGTGGAGGCGAGCCTCATTCACAAAATCATCTATATCAACTAAGTGTTGATAAGATGAGGTGAAGTTCAACAAAAATTGTGTACTTCATCCAACTAAGCCAGCCGAATCTCACTCGAGTGAAGGTCATCCAAACCAACGGACATCACTCTAGCGAAGATCGCTCTAAATAAAGTAATGAGCTCCGCCAAGAGTCGGTATGAAGCTCGAAGACTAGCGATCACGGGAGAAACGAAGCTCGCCATCAGAAGCGCCACTAATGGCCAATGACAGAACTCTGCCGTGAACGACAAAAGCTCGTCAGAGAAGACCACATGTGGTCGTAAAGATCTCGCCTTTGATGGCGGATCAAATTTTTAGACATCGCAAGGCATCATCCAAAGACCAAGGGGTCGTGATTGAGGCTGATCCAAAGATCGCCATTTGATGGAGTTTTGTTACCTAGCCCGGACTCAAGCTGCGGTGTTTCATCGACCTCGGTCGTCCGAACTCCTCGGTGAAGCTCTCTCTCTAGAAATAGCGCGACGAGGAGCCTTTGAGGAAAGTTTTTGGGGATTATTGAGGGGAGCTAAGGTCTGAAGAAAGTGAAGAGTTTTTGAAATCAAAGTGGAGAAGGAGGCAAAACAGCCTATTTATAGGCTAAGACCCTAAACCGGTGAAGATTCCTCTCCTTGAACCTCGCCAGTATTTAAGCCAAACCAGCCAGATGATCTCGTTACCGAACCCGAAGATCTGCCTTGAACTGCGAATCTAAGCTTTGAATAAGCCGCTCTGACCTCGAACTTGAGTCTTATCCTTAGGTTGAACCTCGCCTAAGTCGATTACTGAACTTCGCCCAAGACGACTGTTCCTCAAGTGAGTGAACCTCGCCCAACTCAACAGGGCACCAAGGCGAACCTCGCCAGAGCGTCATAATGGATTTCAATAAGTCTCCAAGTTGAGAAAATTACAACTCAATTTATTTGAGACCCCTACATAGTGAACACCGCCAAAATGACTTGGCGAAAAATTCACTATGTCCACAAATTGAGAAAGCTACAACTCAATTTGTTTAAGACTTCATTTGGCGGACTTCAAACCAACTCTCGCCAACATAAGGAAGCTTGAGCTTCGCTTTCAAAAGTAATGACTCCATGCAGAGTTCAAGCTTGCTACAGAACTAAAGTACGTGCAGATCAATTACACAGAAGATGGACAATTTTGGCTTGAAGAAAGGTTCACTTTTATAGATCAAAGACTCTATTACAAGGCAACACTCAAGCTATCCAATTACAAAGATGATGGGTGCTTGTTGCTATTTGCTACTGCCCTATATTCCTAAGATATGGGTAGTGTGATGGCAGAGGAGCATACACGAGCTGCACCAAGCTATAACTCGTGCGCCCATTGCCACACATGACTAGGAAATCAAGTATTTCCCGCTGCGAAAAAATAGCTTCCATTTACCCATCTCTGGACCCTATGCCAGAGGAGGAGAAGGAACTGTTGAGTAGGAAGCGCTCCCGTTGCTGCAAATTGAGCCATATCAGCAGCAAGAAGTACCCCTCTTGCACAGGATTGAGCCATGTCAAGAGGAAGAAGCACCTCCTACAGTCAAAATTTGACGTCAGGCCTGAGTCAGCCACACGACGTCTAATTTCAGTCTATGTTCACTTTCGTGACACCTAGTTACTATCAGCGTCTTCGCTCGTAGAGACCCAAGGGTCTTTCTTCAAGCGCCATTTCAGTCACCAAACGGCCTTACAAAGAGCACGGCATTAGGTTCCACGCATCTCTTTCGCGATCCAGATCGCGCTAAGCTTTTGACTGATTTTGGATGATCCCCTTGAGCATCTCCTTCTCGGTCGATAGCAGCTTTGCTAGACGACGAAGTACGCAGAGTTCATCCGCTTGATTGCCCTGAACTTGGGCTAACTCCTATTAGAGTCTTTTGATTTTAGCTCCTGCGTCGAGCATCTCCGATCTATCGAGAATTCGCCACGGACATGGAGAAGAAGAAGAAGATGGTAGAGGCGGTGAGAATGGACGAGGATGGCTACTATTTATAGCCTATTTCAAATCCTAACTCCCAAGAAAATCACATCTTTCGAGATTTGATTGGACCGGACAAAGAGGCTAAGACTTAGCCTAAATCTCGGTCAAATCATAGCCGGATCTCATGGGATCTTCAATCAAGAAATCCTAGCCATAAATCACGACACAAATCCAGAGGTGAATTAGAACAAACTTTGCCAAGCCAACGAGCGTCGCCAAATGACAAACTTTGCCAGCAAACAGCTCAAAATGAACTGAGCTTCGCCAGCCAGCGAATGTCACCAATCAATGAACTTCGCTCAGCAGCACAAAGTTGAGCAACCTTTGCTCACACCCAAAATCGGTCAAAACTTCGCTGATTTCCCAGCATCGCCTCAACAACGAAGAGGGCGAATTTCATTCCAAACATGGATTTGGACGAACACAAGCATCATCAAACCTTCGATACAAAGTCTATGACCAAGGAAGCTATGTTTAAAAGTACACCTTTGGCAACCAAGTAGGCGAATGAAGATGAATTTTCACTCAATCAAGACAACTCAAGGTACGTTCAACAGTACACCTCTAGGTATTTACCCAAAGTATTTCAGTCCCTGTTACAAGCATGAATGCAGGTTCTTGAAAACTTTGGGGGTCTTGTAGATGGTCAAAATATATTTTCACTAAGGCCGATGATCAGCTTGGATCCAAGAAGTGAACGCCCATTGGCTAAATACTTCAAATGGGCACAAAGTCAAGCCCACAACAAGCTACAGCGAAGCTCACCCGATGACTAAAGCGAACCTCACTAAGAAGCTCATATTGACTCAACTTGGCCAAGTCAGACATGAATCGACCCCCGTAGCCCACCCCAGACCGAACCCAAAAGTGTCATTAGTTGGCCAAGCCTAGAGTCAAATTTTGCGTCAAATTTAAACTCATAGGTGAAGCTCGCCAACTAACAAACTCCGCCCACGTCAGCTCAAGTGGACCAAGTCATCCACCTTCGAAGAACACCCATGTTACCCGACCCTGCGTACTTGTCGATCTTAGCCCGTCTTGACAAACTTAGCCAAGTCCCGAAGTCCTGTCTTGCTTCAGAACTATTTTCAGGGGATAACCATTCTCCAATTATTTCCTACTTTAATGGCCACCTAATCCATAATTAACGAGCCATTAACTCTCTCTTTTAGCCTATAAAAGGAGAGGAGATCATCCATTCTAAGGGTTCGGAAAATAGGTAAAAAAGAGCCTTAGCTAAAAAGAAAGACCCACAAGCGTCGCATCTGCGAGCTCATTGAGAGATATTGCTGAGAGAAGACTGAGTTAGCTTCCAGGTAATCCGACACTCAACAATCAACAAAAGATCCATCATCTTAGTCGACTCGTGAACGGAGTACAAGATTCACGCTCCACCGGCACGCAGACAAGAACCCCCAAGAAATATAAATTTTTTCTTTGTTTCATTGTAATCTTTTTATTGTAATCGTGAATTACAATACAAAAAGAACCCAAAATAGGGAACACTCCTCTCACCGATGACATCATGAAGACCCCCTGTGAGAAGTTTAAGAAGTCGTAGGTGGAGAAGTATAAGGGAGAAGGGGACCCAGCCGAGCATGTCCAAAACTACTATGACATGATGAACATGCTACAAACATCCGAGGCATTGATCTATCGATGTTTCCCTATCACCCTCTCGGGGAGTGCTAAGCTTTGGTGGAATGCCTTGGAGAAGAAGTCCATCGGCAGCTTCAAGCAGCTCAGCCAGAAGTTTGTGCACGACTTCTTAGCTGACACTAAGCAGAAGCTGTCTCCTCATGTGCTAATATAGACAAAGCAAGAATCCGAAGAGAGCCTACGAGCCTATTTCAAGAGGTTCCAGGCGAAGAGACTGGAGGTTCACGACCCTGGGAGTGCAGTTGCCATGTCCGCCATAGTAGCCGGCCTACAGAGCAATAAGCTGGCCGACTCACTTGCCAAGAAACCAGTCGCCAGCTATGAATAGCTAATGGCTAAGGCTCACGGGTATATGGATATTGAGGATGCTTGAGTCTAAAAGGAGACAGCCATGGTGGTAGAAGCAACTGCGGTGGCTGCCCCAGCGCTAGTAGCTACACCGGCAACCTTAGCCTTAGTGGCAGCGCCTGCAACACTAGCTCGGACGCCAACACCGCCAGTGGCTGTAACGGCCCCGATAATAGTGCCGTCACCAGAATTAGCCAGAGATCCCCCACCAAGGTAGGAGTGGCCCAGGGATCCTCTAACGGTAGACCCCGGCTCAAACCGGTCCGACAAGAGAGGCCGAAGAAGAGAGCCGACACCAAGACCTACCCTCACTGTCCTCAACACCTCCCTTACTGATGCCCTCCACATGGTCCAGAAGGAGGGACACCTAACTACCCCACCTCCTAAGATGAGGTTGGACACTCGGAGTCAAGATACCCAACAATTCTGTCAATATCATCGGGATCATGGTCATCTCACCAATGACTATCGGATTTTGCAGCGGGACATCGAGGACCTAATACAGAGAGGGTATATAAAGAAGTTTGTCTCCTAGAGAGATAGGAGAGAAGCGGGCCTAGGAAGAGCTGACAGGAGGTCTCATTCGCAGTCACCTCGTCCTCAGCCACAACTAGACAGTTGACCTGCCGAGCCTAGCCACAGGGGAGTCATCAACACCATCAGCGGTGGTCCCACGACTGGAGGAGCATCCAACAACGCTCGAAAGAGATATGTTAAACGAGCGTTGCGGGTCAACACATGTGACAAGAAGCCGAGAGTCGAAGAGCCCATGTCCTTCAGTGATGCGGATCTAAAAGGCATCGAGATGCCTCATGATGATCCCATTATCATTACGGCGGGGATTGACGGCTTCAAAGTAAAGAGGATTATGGTCAACACGGGGAGCTCGGTCGATATTCTATATATCAACGCTTTTAACAAGATGGGCATCGACAAGTCTAGGCTGCAACCTTGTCGAGGTCCTCTCATTAGATTCACCGGACATTCCCTCCTACCTGAAGGGATGATCACACTTCCCTTGACTATCGGCGAGTACCCACGATAGTCCACGGTCCAAGTTTAATTTTTGGTAATGGACCTCAAGTCGGTCCATAATGTCATATTGGGCAGGACAGCCCTCCACCTCCTATGGGCCATTCCTTCCACATACCACCAGATACTAAAGTTCCAGATCCCTGAAGGTGTCGGAGTCACCCGGAACAACCAACGTGAAGCCAGATCCTCCTATCTGCTCTCGACAAAGGGAAAGGGAGCACAATAAACCCTACCCATTGAGAAGGCCTGCTTTCAGATGGAGAAGGTATCAGAACGGGAGAGGATGACTCCCGTGGAAGAGCTTCAAGAGATTCTGATCGACTCGGAGGGGAATAAGAAGATAAGGATTAGGTCCTCGCCATAGAGCCCCTGCGAGGGACTATGATTGCGTTCCTATTGGCGAACCTCGATGTGTTCACATGTGGACCTGAAGACATGCCGAACCGAGGTGATCAGCCATGAGCTTGTGGTCGATCGACACACCAAGCCGGTTCGGTAGAAAAAGACACCTTGGCCTAGAAAGATAGAAGGCGGCCGCTGTAGAAGTCGATCGACTCCTAAGGGCCGGTTTCATCCGAGAGGTGCAATACCTAGAGTGGCTATCCAACATAGTATTAGTAAAAAAGGCTCTTGACTAGTGGAGAAAGTGTGTGGACTTTATTGATCTTAACAAAGCCTGTCCCAAAGATAGCTATCCTCTCCCCCGGATCGATCAGCTAGTAGATGAAAGCGCAGGGCATGAACTGCTCAGCTTCATGGATGTGTTCTCCGGCTACAACCAGATCCTCATGGCGGAACACGACCAGGAGAAGACATCATTCATTACGGACCAAGGGGCCTATTGCTATAGGGTGATGCCTTTCGGTTTCAAGAACACTGGGGCCACATATCAGAGGCCGGTCAACAGGATTTTCAAGCCTCAGTTCGGTCGCAATGTGGAAGCTTATGTGGACGACCTTCTAGTAAAGTCGAAGTAGGCGTCGGCTAACATAGCGGACTTAGATGAAACTTTCTCTACCCTCCGGCATTACCGAATGAAGCTCAATCCAGCTAAATGAGCCTTTGGGGTGCAATCGGGAAATTTCTTGGGTTCATGATTACCAAGAGGGGCATTGAGATTATCCCAGAGAAGATAGCTGCCATAGAGTGACTACCCGAAGTCTCGTACATTGAAGGATGTCCAAAGATTGTATAGGAAGATAGCGGCGCTTGGTCGTTTCCTCTCTAAATCTGCCGAGAGAAGCCTTCCATTCTTCAAGATACTGAGGGGAAGCAAGAAGCAAAAAGAAAGCAACAGTTAGATGGCCGAATGCTGTGCTGCCTTCAGGGATCTCAAGATCTATTTAAGCACCAAACCACTACTGAGCCAATCAAGAGAGGGAGACACCTTGTATCTATACTTAGCCGTCTCTCCCGAAACCACCAGCTCAGTTCTAATTCGGGAGGAGGAAAATACCCAAAAGCCGATATACTATGCCAGCCAGATCTTGAAGGCGGGAACTCAATTATCCCCTCATAGAGAAAGCTTCCTTCATCCTCGTCACCACAGCTAGGAGGCTTCACCCCTACTTTCAAGCCCATCCCATAATAGTGCGGTCGAAGTTTACCCTTGAAGAATGCACTCGTAGTCCCACCACCTCAGGGAGAATGGTCGCCTGGTTGGTCGAGCTTCACGAGCATAATGTACAGTTTGAGCCGAGGACGACAATCAAGGCCCAAGCCCTGGCCGATTTCCTCATCGAGTCGACCATACCAGACGACGAACCAGCCACACCATTGCGGCCAACTCAGCAGGAGCCTTCGACATCTCAAACAGCCGAAGCACCCATTCCCCAGACACGCCGCACCCTCGGATATGATTCACCGGAGTTTGCCTCTTGGTGGTTGTTGAAGGTGGATGGATCTTCCAGTGAAGTCGGCAGTGGAGCAGGAGTGGTCCTGCGCAGCCTTGACGGGTCAATATATGAGCACTCCATCGCCTTTGGCTTCTCTGCCTCAAACAATGAGGCCGAATATGAAGCGCTTTTGGTAGGTTTTCGAGCCGCTCTAGCTGCAAAGGCCGAGCGACTCTATATTTTGGCCGACTCCCAACTTGTCGTCTGCCAGGTAAATGGGGAGTATACAGCCAAAGATTCGAGAATGATTCTATTTCTAGAAGCGATCAAAGAATTGTTTGCAAAATTCAATAATTATAAGATTGCCCAAGTCCCCCAGGCTCTGAACGCTCGGGCGAACGCCTTGTCAAAACATGGATCCACCAGTTCGGGAAGCAGCTCGGATCCCATCTACACTGATACCCTCGAGCGTCCTAGCATCACAAAGGCGTCAGAGGCTGTCATGCAAATCGAGATCTCTGCACAGCCCTGTTGGATGGATCCCATCATCCAGTATCTAACACAGGGGACCCTACCAGGGAACGCCACTAAAGCCAGAAGTCTCCAGAGGAATGCTCGCCACTATCTCATGCTCGATAACTAGCTTTATCGAATGTCATATTCTAATAGTGGCTTCGGGCTCTATCTTCGGTATCTTTAGCCATCAGAGGCCAATTATGTTCTCAGAGAGATCCATGAAGGGACGTGTGGGAATCATCCCGGGGCCAGGACTCTTGCTCAAAAAATCATCCGCCAAGGACCTAAATTCGGAAGGGCTTCGTATTGGACTCAATCTCCTAGAAGAAGTCCGGGGGAAAGAACTCCGGTCCCAAGTCATCAACCAATAACGGATCACCCGGTACTACAATAGCAAAGTCTAACCCAGGAGATTTTACATTGGCAATCTGGTCCTGCGGAAAGCGACTTTTGACAAGGACACCCAGCGAGGCAAGCTAGCCCCTAACTGGGAAGAACCCGACACAGTCCTTGAAGAATTGCGACCGGGCACTTATCGGCTGAGAGCCTCCTATAGGAGGACCCTACAGCATCTATGGAATGTCGAGCATCTCAAAAAATATTGTCAATAAGGTTGTAAGGAAATTTTACTCCTAATAAAATCTTTTTTGAGTCTTACTCTTGTGTTATTCCCACAAAGGTAAAACGCTTAGGGTGAATTGCCTCGGTCCGGGATAAAACCTAGACAAAAAACCATGCGGTCGACTCACACATTATCTTTTGACCACCATGGCCAAAAAACCTTGGCGTCCACATTAAGTCCAAGGCACCCGACCTCTCGGTCATCATTGCTGAAAAGACCTTGGCGTCTGCATTAAGTCCAAGGCACCCGACCTCTCGATCGTCATTGCCGAAAAGACCTTGGCATCTGCATTAAGCCCAAGGCACCCGACCTCTTGGTCATCATTGCTGAAAAGACCTTGGTGTCTGCACTAAGTCCAAGGCACCCGACCTCTCGGTCATCATTACCGAAAAGACCTTGGCGTCCGCATTAAGTCCAAGGCACCCGATCTCTCGATCGGCATTACCAAAAAGGCCTTTGTGTCTTCACCAAGTCCAAGGCGCGTACACAAAATCTTTGGCACCACCACAAGACCAAAGAACTATCACTCGGTCAATTTTGATAAGAGTACCTGGGTACCTCTAGGATAGAACTAAGGTATCTCTTACCATTCTAATCGGCTACAGGTACCCCCACAAGAGAAGCATGTAGGCGAGCCGTTCGGCTCACCCCATATGCGTTTAAGTCCATTCAACCCAGCTATCAATCTCGCCCAAGCAAAGCAAAGAATAAATAAAGCTCAACAGACAAATGGATGTAGAAGACAAACAGAATTTTATTCACATTCGGGAGAAATGTACATTATTTACAAAACAGAAAGAAAGAAATATATATAAACAAAAGTGGGAAAGATACATGCTCAAGGCCCTCGACTGGGGTCGGGAGTCGGGCTAGGAAGAGATGTGTCGGGCCTAAATAGCCGGCTCAACAAATGTGGCAGCTGTGAAGGAGGGACCTCTTCTTGGTTGTCCCCTGACTCGCCCTCATCATCGCCATCATCCACTTCCAGCGTGACTCCCTCCCTTCGCCTCAAGCTCCTTCAATAGATCGAGGCAACAAGAGACTTGAGAGGGGTAGAGGCTGTCTGGGGTGGGACGAGATTCAGGAGGGAGTTGAGAGGCGAGAAAGTCAAAGCCGGTCTTGCAAGCTAAGGCTAGTTCGACTTTATCCAAGGAGTTGTGGCAATATTTCTCCACCACCTCTGCCTTATACTCCTCCGAGTTTGGGAAGGTGAGGTGAGCCTCCAAGGCATCGATGGTTGCCCGAGATGACTGGTGGCCCGACCGCTCCTCCTCGAGGTCTCGCTTCAAATTCTGGGTCGCCGAGCAGTCCGACCAAGAACACTCCTGAGCCTCACACCTGTGACACTTCTCGGACTCAACCTCCTCCTCCAAGCATTTGAGTCGACCGTCCTACTCGGCAATCCCTTGTTGCAAATGGCTAACATCCTCTTGGAGCTTGGCCATGTTGCCCCTGAGCTTCTCTATCAAGGTCGACTGCTTGGTGCGGTGCGTCTTGAGCCCCTTGATCATGTCGTCCTTGATATCGAGCGCTCAACGCCACCTACCTTCAAGACGCCCTCGCCACCCTCTAGCACAGGTTCCTCTTCTCAGCCCCTAGTTGCCTCCTACCGACGGTTAGTAGGGAGATTGTACGTGTAGGAGAGCTGAGAGAACAGCTCGTGCATGATCAAGGCCCCTCGCAGCAGATAGCCCTTGAGGGCCAACTGCAAGCCCACACTCGGGACATCCGTCAGCATCTCCACATCCCTGGGGAGGGCAAATTGCTCCAGGGCCCAAATCTGAGCTATGCTCGACTCCAGAACGGAGCTCTCCTTGTCAAGGGGCCTCTGGGTGACAAATCGATCTGCCTCTGGGAACACCTCCCTATGCGAATGGTCGCCCCTCATCTCCCTGATCATCTTGGAGCTGAACTCATCCCATACTTGGTCCCTGAGGGCCACGCAGTGGTGGAAGGGCCAATGGAAGTCGCTCTCCAACGCAAAAGTATCATCGACCCAACGGGGTTCTCAGGTTAGGCAGGGGAGTGGCGCCTCTCCAAATGGGGCCTCCACTTGTTTTCAGTGCTCCTTACCCAGCCTCTGGGTCGGTACCTGCAGGTCTCGATGTCGCTTCTCCACCAGCCTCACCAGGTCAGCAATCAGCTTGATTCCCCGCTGCTTAGAGGGGAAGCTTCATCAATGATGATGATTGCATCATGGGGAGGAGAGGGACTCAGCCCGTGCATCCCGCTAGACCCTTGCTCTTGCCCAGCCTCCTCTTCTTATCCACTTTCTTCTGGCGGCCAAGGCTGCCCAAATTAACTTGGCTGCCACTTACAAACCCTCGATCAAGTCGTTTAACTCCTCGGGGCCAGCCCCTTAGTCATTTTTGGGGCCTTGAAGTCAAGATCGGCCCTGCTGAAGCTGACTCCTCCCCCTTCAAATTCCTCTGAGGGATTTTCTTCAAAGGGAGAGTAAGTAGAACCACTTCGCCTTGTCGGCCTCGGAGGGGGAACCCTGGATATGCCGGTAGCCCGAAGTGATGCCAGCTCGAAGAGATTGCTCATCTCTTGAGATCCGGCATAAGAGCGGATCTTCTCAAAATGCCTCCCCTCTTCGGTCGAGAGCACTTGGGGCCTCAACAAGATCCTTCCGATTTCGTGCCGTGGGCAAGAGAGGATGGCGCCATTAACCAAGACCCGTAAGAACTTCTCCTTCTAAACTCTAATGGTTTTAGGAGCGTCCGACACCAGCTTATATCCACATATATAGTGGAAAAAGTAATGGGTGTTTTTCTTTGATGTCTTGATGCCCACGAAGTTGCCGAACAAGCGAATGTTTGGTTCGGTGCCGACTCGGTGGCACACCACCAAGAACCCCACCAAGATGGCAGTTACATTGGGTGTAAACTGAGAGGTGGATAACCCCAGAGCTCCGCAGACTACCTTGATGAAGGGGTGGAGCGGCAGTCGGAGCCCATACTCCAGATGCGCCAAATAGAACGGTGAGGTGTCTTTTTCCAGGATACACGGGCGGCTCACTGGCCGACAGTAAAGCCCCGCTGGATGGATCCCATCATCCAAGATTCAACATGTGGGACTCTACTAGGGAACGCCACCGGCTTAAGTCTCCGAGGAACGCCACGCTATCTCATGCTCGATAACTAGCTTTATCGAATGTCATATTCTAATAGTGGCGTCGGGCTCTATCTTCGGCAGAGGCCAACTTGTTAAATTGAATTTAAGAATTCTATTTAATAATAGAAAGAATGACCCCTAAAAAGATAAAATTTCGAAGCCAAGACGGGGAGTGGATGTTCTACGACTTTTTTTAGGTGAGTGTTTGGATTCCGATCGATGGACGGCATAACTCGTTACCCATTAGACCCAGATACTCTCTTATGAAATAGACTTTGACCTTGGACCTTAGTATTTGGGTTTGTGCTTTGTGGGCTGTTGGGTCTTGTTGGCTCAAAGGCTTTATAAACTGGGGAGCCTAATATGCTGAACTTAATAGGATTTTTTTTTCACATATGGCTTATACCCGTACGTGACTTAGCAGGTGGCTTGGGGGGCATGGCACCCCCGCCTCTTCACCGGTGTCTACCAATCAACGTGTATGTCCAGAAAGTATTTTTCTCGAAGCTTATTCCTCCACCCTTGAATCATCTTGCTCACCCTAGGTATTACATAATCCCAAGATTTTGGGTTGTCCTCAAGACACAATGATCATGCAAATTGCATGTGGAAAAAATATACACTATAAGAATAATAAAATAATAGTAAATGAAAGAATCAATATAATAGGTAATCACCATGAGCCTATCCTAGATTTCTTTATGCCCTTGCATTCTTGTTCTTCAAAATTATGAGAAATGTTGATGGAGTTTCGATCTTTGATTAAACAACCAAGTAAATTATGAAATCGACAAAGATAATCCCCACCAAATGTTGTCCCTAGACCACTCCAAAATGACCCGGTAATAAGGTTTTAAATGTCGGATGTTGGGTTCATGTTGGACGGCTAAAATTCATGTCGGATAGCGAAAATCGAGGATATATCAGGGGACATGGACTAAATATCGGATTGACATATCGGGTGGTGTGCATATGTATAATATCATATCCTAAATGCAATCTAAGCATTCCTAAATTCAATTTAAGCATACTTTATAAATTCTATAGTCTAAACATATAAAAAAGTAAATAATATATGATGTTTAGGGTCACTAACCGATTGTAGAAATATAATTCTCGATTGCATCATGAAACCATTCACCAGAGGGAGAGAGACAGAGATAGACTAAGAGAGAGAGAGAGAGAGAAAGAGATTGAGAGAGAGATGGACTCAGAGAGAGAGAGAGAGACTGAGAGAGAGAGAGGCAAAGAAATTGAGAGAGAGAGATAGACTCAGAGTGAGAAAGAGAGAGAATCAGAGACTCAGACTCAGCGAGAGAGAGAGAATGAGAGAGAGAAAGAGATAGAAGAAGACTCACCACTCACCAGGGGGAGCTTGAAGTCACAGGGTTCCGACATTGTAGAAAAGAGAGAGAGGAAGAGGCGGCGATGGTTCTAAAGTCGCAGCCTCGTAGGGAAAAAAGAGAGAGAGAGGATGAGGTGGTGATGGTTCTGAACTTGCAGCGATGAGATGAGAGAGAGAGAGACAAACAACAATCATTTTACCCTAGTTTTTACTCATCTGTTCATATCTCTAACACTGTAATGAAACGGTTTAGGTTTTCGCACTAAACCTAAACTCATTAAAAAATATCAAGAGGGCATATATCGCCAATTTTTCAAAGTAAAAATCACCAATATGGTCGATATATCCCCGACATTTTCGACTTGAACTCGAAAATGACATACGACTTGAAATTGCCCAAGTCGGTCGCTCGAGCTCTCAAACCGACATGTCGGCCGACATTTAAAATATTGCTCAAGAACCTTTGGGAGGTACTTCGGTACCTTGCTCACTCCCATGCTCAATAACTATGAAAGCTCATAATTTACATGATATTACCCTTTTCCCACAAGTAATCGCCATCGCCTTTGTGAGCTTCTCGCTTTATTTATCTTTCGCTCTAATCTCGCTCTCCTCCTTTGTAGTTTCTCTCAGATTTTTTGGCAATGCATGGCTTTTTCGAGTAAGGGAATGCAAGCTACCACTGGAATCCATGCACAGAGACATGCAATCTCCGAATGAGAAGATCCCGACATAGTGAGAGGAAGAGGCGGCGATGGTTCTAAAGTCGCAGCCTCGCAGGGAAAAAAGAGAGAGAGAGGATGAGGTGGTGATGGTTCTGAACTTGCAGCGATGAGGATGAGAGAGAGAGACAAACAACAATCATTTTACCCTAGTTTTTTTACTATCGGGTTCATATCTCTCAGAACAGGTCAAAAATGAAACGGGTTTAGGTTTTCGGCACTAAACCTAAACTCGATTAAAAAAATAGCAAGAAAAAAGGGCCATATCGGCCAATTTTTAAAAGCAGAAAAATCAGCCAATATGGCTAATATATCCCCGACATTTCCGACTTGAACCTGAAAAATGACATACGACTTGAAATTGCCCAAGTCGTGTCGTTCGAGCCCTCAAACCGACATGTCGGCCGACATTTAAAATATTGCTCAGTAACCTTTGGGAGGTACTTCGGTACCTTGCTCACTCCCATGCTTTCCCACAAGTAACTATGGAAGCTCATAATTTACATGATATTATTACCCTTTTCCCACAAGTAATCTGCCATCGCCTTTGTGAGCTTCTGCTTTATTGTAACGATCTTTCGCTCTAATCTCGCCTCCTCCTTTGTAGTTTCTCTCGTGATTTTTTGGCAATGCATTGGCTTTTTCGAGTAAGGGAATTCAAGCTACCACTGGAATCCATGCCGCGAGACATGCAATCTCGAGATGAGAAGATCGGAGCATAGTGAGAGGAAGAGGCGGCGATGGTTCTAAAGTCAGCGACCTCGCGAGGAAAAAAAGAGAAGGATAGTGGTGATGGTTAGAACTTGCGTGATGAGGATGAGAGAGAGAGACAAACAACAATCATTTTACCCTAGTTTTTTACTATCGGGTTCATATCTCTAACAGTCAAAATGAAACGGTTTAGGTTTTCGCACTAAACCTAAACTCGATTAAAAATAGCAAGAAAAGGGCCATATCGGCCAATTTTAAAAGGTAAAAATCACCAATATGGCTAATATATCCCCGACATTCCGACTTGAACTCGAAAATGACATACGACTTGAAATTGCCCAAATTAGGTGTGTTCGAACCCTCAAACCGACATGTCGTGACATTTAAAATATTGCTCGGTAACCTTTGGGAGGTGCCGGTACCTTGCTCACTCCCATGCTTTCCCACAAGTAACTATGGAAGCTCATAATTTACATGATATTATTACCCTTTTCCCACAAGTAATCTGCCATCGCCTTTGTGAGCTTCTGCTTTATTGTACGATCTTTCGTTCTAATCTCGTCTCTCCTCCTTTTGTAGTTTCTCTCGCATTTTTTTGGCAATGCATTGGCTTTTTCGAGTAAGGGAATTCAAGCTACCACTGGAGTCCATGCACAGAGACATGCAATCTCCGAATGAGAAGATCCCGACATAGTCTCGTGTTGGTAGAGTTGTCAATGCCCTAGTAGTTTCCTCCCCAAGGAGTAGCTTAGCCACCCTCTCTTGATCCTTGGTGGTAGGAGCCTCGACCTAGATGCCCACCACCTGCAAGACAGAATTGTCAAGCAAGTCTTCCATCTTGCAGGAACCGCGTATGCCCTGATCTGATCTAAGGCATCCCTTTCGGCTGCCGACAAGTCCCCCGCCGATAGAGCTTCCTTCCTTATCTCGGGCCAAGCCGAACAGCCCAACTCCAAGTCATCCCCCGTGACCCAGACGAACTTCTCCTTCCATTCCTTGTTTCTATTCAGGAAGACCGGTGATGATCTTGTACTTACCCACCACCTGGAAGTTGAAGTGGGGCTCACCCTAGTTCGCCTTGATCGCGACCAAGCGACCCAATCCCTTCAGAGATGGCTTGATTGCCAGCCAGTGGCAAATTACCACGACCTACTAGGGTCGCAATGGCATTCGGCTTCATCTGCGCCGGAGAAATTCCCAGAGCCGTGAAGACATGGCTGAAGAAGGGGTGCAGGGGCAAGCGTAGGCTAAATTCCAAGTGCCTCACATACAGCGGGGCCCGGTTTGCACTGTGATCATAGACTGCTTCTGACCTCGTTGGTGCCATTAGCAGGTAACTGTGAGGGATGTCGAATTTCTTGTGAAGGGACTTCAGCTGAGGCATCGTCACCTTGGAATGGATATCCCTCAGTAACTCTTGCCTCGCGTTGAGAGTAGGAACGGCCATTAATGATCTTGGTTATCATTAGAGAAGGTGGTCTGAGAAAGTCCTAAGTTCAGGATTTAGAATTTTGAATAGCAGTAATTGCCCCCCTCTCAGCCAAGCCCTATTTATAAATAGCCGAATCGACAACTGCCCGGATCCCAATGGCCGGATTGGAATTTAGCCAACGGCCAGGATTAATTACAAAATTCGAAGTAGTTTCCCCAAGATTGAGACAAAGCTTTTTTACCTCAGATAGCCCACAATCAGGTATGGAACACGGTGTCAGTAAAAGGATGTGTGCTGACGTCGGCCACGTCGCATCCGAAGAGACTCTTCAGTTCCCTTCATTAATGCACGCCAGGAGTCGACCAATCTGCAATCCCATTTCACCCGGACCCGACTTAAGCCGACTCCAAGTGAAAGGGGCCAACTGCTATGGGGTTTTTGTTACTAAATTTTAATCCCCAAGTAATAGCAGACTAGTGTCCCGCATTAAACAACTAATCAAGTTAACTCAACGCCTCAGGATGGCCAAGATCTTCGACTTGACCGACTCGATGGGTCGACATCTCATGAAGTCGACTCGAAAGTGTAGGCGTTGAAAATTGTCTATAAGTCTCCGAACATGACTCGTGACAATGAGTTGACAATCGGCGAGCCATCCGACGACGTAACGGCGAACCGTTGATGACATAATAACAAGTGACCGCGACGCAAACGCATAAAGCGAGTCGACGAAATGCATGAAGCGAGTCGGTGAGGTGTACAAGTCAGCTAAGTGATGAAGTGCATACGAATAATGGGATAAACCCAGCTATGAAGCTTCAGATTAGCGAACATCGACGAGACTGAACCGCATCGACTCAAAAAGCGACGAAAACAAAGCACTTACGGGTCGGAGCCTTCTTGGTAGAGGCTCGCGGTCGAGCCACCATTTAGCCACCATTTGGTGGCCGAAGACCATTTAGTTGACCAAATGGTGGCTCGACTAGCGCCGAGCCACCAAATGGTGGCACGGTGGCCAAGCCACCTAGTGGTGGCCGAGTTATTCCAAGCCACCACTTGGTGGTTGATTCAATGCCGAGCCACCTTCGTAGGTGGTTCGCTAAAGCCGAGCCACCAAGAGGTGGCTGTGCATAGATCCCGACCCGCATCCTCTTTAAAGCCTATAAATATGTGGGGTGTCTCATTTTGAAGATCCGACTTTTGAGGAGAAGGGGAGGCTTTGCAAGATTTAATAGCGATCCACGCTTAGATCCGACAGTGAGATCCGAGATTTCAGCAAACCCGTCAGCATAAAGCAAAGAAGTTTGAGAGATCTAAGGGTCGGACCTACACGTGAGCCCTCTAGATCAAACTTCATTTTGATCCCGGGAAGAGTGGTGATTTCGCTTGGTCGATTTCACTCACTTTGGCGATTATTTCCTTTGTGAAATAATCCCCTTGATCGTGTAGATCTTACACAGGATCAGATCACGCGGTGGTCCACGGATAAACCCCAACACCGGCAAAGAACCCACGCAAGCAGGAGTCTGATAAACAGGGTCCTGTATTTGTTTCAGGAAAAAGTTATAATTTTTTTTCTTTTGATTTTTATTGTAATCAAGTCTTATAAAAAGACGAACTTTTGAATTCATTGTAGCGCATAAAGCTATAATGAGTTCATCAATGAAGATCAACCCGACTTTTCCCGCGAACAAGCTGGCGAGGACACGCCAACGCCTGGCGCTGGGCCGCCAAGGCCCCGAATCGTTGACGGATCCGCTATGAGATGGATCTCAAGTTCGAAGAGGTCAAAGGCCTCAACAACATATGGTTGGGAGCTCCTCCAGGCCGTTAATAAGTGAATGGGTCCGCGTCAGACGGAACCGTTCAACGCTCGAGGAGCGCATCCAAAAGCGCCACGCACTGCTTACGCACGCACGGGCTCTAGTTCAAGAGGCCCGAATATTAAAGAAAGAAGAAGTGGCCAAGAAGCCACCAAAGATGCACCAAGTTTGGAGGTCGAACCGAACGACGATCGCATAAGGGCGTAAATAAAACCAGGGATCACCACCAGCCGATTCGACTAAGGCTCGGCCGCTACAGGGTAACCTGAATCAAAGAAAGATCACCCCAATACCGATTCCACCTCCGTCTAACTTTGTTCCTGCTTCGGTCGATCCCGCTGGCTTACCCCGAAGCAAGAAAATGGTATTAGAGCGCCTCGGTCTATTGCACGATGATCGAGGAAAATTCGTTAGGAACGCTAGCCCGCTGAAGAGGTCCCAAACAACTCAAGATCGGGGTCGATCCACCTCCACCACGACAGAAGATTCCTCAGAGCCGCACGGCCGCTAATGTAATTCAAGAGCCCGTCGAAACTTCACACCCGCAAAGGTGAACGTTAAGACGAGTGACTTTTAAAAGCTCTGATAACGCGGTTCATCCTCAGAAGAAAGTATTTTCGTCTGATGATGATGACGTTATACCTGAGAATTCATACCAACACACGATGGTTTGCTCCGACATTCATGCCGATGAGTTATACTATCGTGCTGGGGGTACGAGTAAATCTCGAAAAAGGAGTTCCCCAGAGTTGAACACACATTGTCTGTGTTCCAAGCTGATAATGGCGGTGTTATCGGAGTGCAACTACACCAAGACAGCTCCGGAGAAGGTGTCGGTCTTTGATAGGCTTGGCAATCAAATGCCAAAACCCAGTCGAGGGCGCTCGAAGAAGATCGGTGTCTCAAGGCGAAATGTCAAGAGTCACCATCAACATAACTAGCAAAGGGCATCGACGCGTGCCATTCGAGGTATCTCAGCGAATGGCTTCGGTTGCGGTCAGGGACTATCGGGCGACCTAACTATGGCGAGTCGCGAGAGGGTTACCCTCGGATGGCAGAGTGTGGGGCAGCTCTACAATTGCTTTGATATCTGGTTTCAATGAGGACAACCCCGTGAGGCATTCATGATCAGTGCAAAATAAGTGGCCAAGATGCTTGAAGAGGCTATGGCCAAGCAAAAGGAGAATTTCAAGTTCGAGATGGAGATGGCCATCACGACAAATGAGAGATGCATGACCGGCAAATCAAGCACTAATGAATCGCCGGGGTGAATCAAGTCGTCAAAATAACATCAACCAAGCGGGCGGCTGACGGGCCGGGGATGAGGCATGCTTAGATAATCCCTCGATAAGCAGAATCGGGAGGAGGTAGCCTCAAGAGCATGTGGTAACACCGTCGTCTCCTCAAAAAATCACCTAAATAGAGACATAGGTGAGAATGAAAAGATAAAGGACCTTGAGTAAGATCAATACTTTGATTTACGCCCAAAAGGTAATGAAGGCGGGTATACTGTGTCCGTACCCAAGGGAATGAGAATCAATTTCGTATCCGACGAAGTTCAATCTAATAAACTTTACGCCGTTCGACGGGAAGGGCTTACCCACTCAGCATTTGATCTACTTCAAGTCCCACCTAGGGGTTATTTTCGGTAACGAGCCCTTAATGGTTCGGTCATTCGTTGGCACTCTTCAAGGAGCTACCTTCGATTGGTACCGTCGTCTCGGTAGCCGGGGAACGTTAACAGCTGGGATGATATGGATACCATGTTCCTCGCTAATTTCTTCAATGACGATACGGAGATATCCATTGGGATGTTGTTGGATGAAAAATAGAAGGACGGAGAGACGGTAGACAGCTTCGTCAAGCGGTTCCGAAATAAGGTAATGGTGTCCGGGACCGATAGCGAGAGTTTATTCTCGGACCTACACAACAACCTTTCATTGGGCGTCTTTGGAAGCAATAGGAGCGGCGTTGTCAAGACATGGAGACTTGAAGGTCTTGTGAGAACAAGCGGCGATTCCTTAAGAAGGAAAAAAGCGAAAAGGCTAGCAAATGGCAAATGCTCACAAGCAATTTTTATCCCGCAGCGGCAAAGGAAGCGAGTGAAACCAAATGTTCCACTACGGCCGCAACAACAGCGGCGTATGTCGCAATGCGGCCCAATGGCGACCGCGACCTCAAAAACAGAAGTCGTCAGAACCAAGGTTCCCCAAAGTCTATTCTTTCAAGGAAGATGAGGTTCTCGATATTTTTAAATACCTCCTGGAGAAAAATAAGATCCAGCTGCCACTGTTCGCGGGGAAAGTCGGTTTGTTATTCATTGCTTTGTTGAATTCGTTTACAGCTTCGTTGGCCTACAACAAAATTCAAACGAAAAAAATGCCTTTTATTTAAGGCGTACAATGAAAATGAAAATTACAACTTTTTCCTTTATGAACAAACGCTGGATCTCTATTATCACGGGATCCTTACTTGCGTGGGTTCTTTACTGCGTAGGGGACTTTAGATTCGTTGGACCACGGCGCGAATTCCTATCGAGTGGAAACACGGGTTCGAAACTCTGAGCGTGAAGGGACTCGTTTCCGCGAAGGAAACAAAGCGCAGGGGATCACACTCACAAATGAGAGAGATGCATGACCGGCAAATCAAGCACTAATGAATCGCCGGGGTGAATCAAGTCGTCAAAATAACATCAACCAAGCGGACGGCGACACGGACGGGGATGAAGGCCGTAGCTTGTAGATAATCCCTCGATAAGCGAGAATCACGGAGGTAGCCTCAAGAACGCTAACGGTAACACCGCCGCCCTCCTCAAAATCACCTAAATAGAGACATAGGTGAGAATGAAAAGATAAAGGACCTTGAGAGTAAGATCAATACTTTGATTTACGCCAAAAGGTAATGAAGACGGGTATACCGCGGTCCGCACTCCAAGGGAATGAGAATCAATTTAAAATCCGGCAGTTCAATCTAATAAACTTTCGCCGTTCGGCGGAAGGGCTTACCCACTCAAAGATTTGATCTACTTCAAGTCCCACCTAGGGTTATTTTCGTAACGAGCCCTTAATGGTTCGGTCATTCGCTGGCACTCTTCAAGGAGCTACCTTGATTGGTGTCGTCAGGTAGGGAGCGTTAGCATTTGGGATGATATGGATACCATGTTCCTCGCTAATTTCTTCAATGGCGATCGGGAGATATCCATTGGGATGTTGTTGGATGAAAAATAGAAGGGCGGAGGCGGTGAGCGGCTTAGTCAGCGGTTCGAAATAAGGTAATGAATTGTCGACCCGATAATCGAGGAGTTTATTCTCCGCACCTACCACAACAACCTTTCATTGGGCGTCTTTGGAAGCAATAGGAGCGGCGTTGTCCAAGACATGGAGAGACTTGAAGGTCTTGTGAGAACAAGCCGGCGATTCCTTAAGAGGAAAAAAGCGAGAAAAATGTAGCAAATGCTCTAAGCAATTTTTATCCCGGCAAAGGGAAGCGCGAGGTGAAACCAAATGTTCATTCTGACGCCCAGCAACAACCGGCGCCCTTAACAATGCGCCAGCCCAATGGCGTAGCGACCTCAAAAGCGAAGTCGTCGAGAACCAAGGTTCCCAAAGTCTATTCTTTCAAGGAAGATGAGGTTCTCGATATTTTTAAATACCTCACGGAGAAAAATAAGATCCGGTACCAGCGTTGCGAGGAAAGTCGGTTTGTTATTCATTGCTTTGTTGAATCGTTTCAACCGTTGGCCTACAACAAAATTCAAAGCGAAAAAATGCCTTTATTTAAAGTACAATGAAAATGAAAATTACAACTTTTCCTTTATGAACAAACGCCGGATCTCTATTATACGGATCCTTACTTGCGTGGGTTCTTTACTGCGTAGGGGACTTTTTATTAGTTAAGTGGACCACCGCGCGAATTCCTATCGGTGGAAACACGGGTTAAAGCTGGCGTGAAGGGACTCGTTTCCACGAAGGAAACAAAGCTTTGAGGGGATCACACTCACGAAGGAGAGGATGGCCGGGGATCGCCTCCGGGAGAGGATCGCCGGGCGGGTGAGATCTACTAGGAGAAATCCAGGCGTGATCTATAGCCGACCGGTTAAACACCTCGTGATTTGTAGATCGGCGTTGGCCAGAACTTGTGCTGCGCCGGTGCTTTGCGGAGGCGTCGGCGGCATGGATCTCGCGAGCTGTTGAAAAAATCAGATCAGCGAAGTCCAAGCCTCGAAAATCCGCCAAAATCTCGGGGTTCCAAAAATCCCCTCTAATTCAAGAAGACCCCCTATTTATAAAAATGGGGGTGTCGCATACAAGTGGCTCCGACCGCTTAGTAGAAACCACCTCGGCCAAATTGGCGGTGGCTCGGCCATGGTGGTCGAGCCACCTCGGCCACTGGCGAGGTGCCTCGGCCAAGATTAGTAGATGGCTCAACCACAAAGTGGTAAACCACCTAACCACTTGGCGAGGTCGCCGTTTCATCATTATCAGTTGTTTTCGTCGTTTTCCATCGTTTTCTGGGTCTTCGGGCTTAGTTTTCTTACGGTGATGTCGCCGTTGTGTTTGAGTCCGTATCCGATCAACTTTGAGCTCCAAGCGGCTACGTTTACATTGGATTAAGCGGAGTTGATTACTGTCACCGTCGGTGTTTGAGTTTAGTCAACTTTCGACTCGTCGAACCGTCGTAGGGTTTCCTCCCGCGTCGTTTACGTTGGCTTCGTCGCCTTGCCAGCTTCGGCTTCATTCTGTTGACTTCGCTTTATGCGTTTTCGCGAATAATCACTGTCGCCAATATTTTGGTCGGCGTTATCGGACCGGATCATCGGTTGTCAACCCACCGCTTACGAAGTCTTGTTCGCACCGATAAGCAATTTTAACGCCTACAGATACCCTCCAAAGCCGCCTCAGCCTCGATTCTTGATGAGTCCGATGCTTTGACATGATGAGCCCTTCACCCTTCAATCGGCATGATGGGACTTGTGAATGACCTTGGCGTTTGATCTCTCCACTCCTTCGGTCTTTCGGTGCTTTGTAGGATTCTTTGAAGGTATTCAGATCTTGCATTTCTTTTGTCCGACCGTTGTCGAGATCTTGACCAGAAGTCAATAGATGAATTTCTTTTTGAGATTAGCTCCAGATTTGATTCCTCCAATCCTCGGGTTCTCCGATTGCTTTGTAGGATGCACGGGGTGTTCTGTCTTTTATTGCTTGACCGCTGTTAGAATTTCAATCAGAAGCTAATTGAGCTCATTTGTTGTTGACTTCGTGTTGGTGAATTGTCGCCCAATTGACCATCGAGATTCCTCCATTGATCGTGGAATCCTTCAACTGCGGCGTTAATTGGCGTCAAATCATATGGATTTTAGCCTTCAATGCGGAGTGCAGCAGCGTTGGCCGTCTGCGATCTTACGTGGATCGAACCGTTGATCGGTGAATCCCGGCGACGGCAGGCGTTGGTTGGCGTGCTCTTGTATTACTCCTTGTTAGAGTGCATTCATCCACGGTGGGAGGAATTCTTCACGGGATTTATTCGGTCCCAAATTCTTGATTGGTGGGCCCTCGTGACGTGCGAATGCATTGTCTGATGGGAGGAGTTCTTTCAAGGTAGAGCGTTATCCGTCAATATAAGCCTTGTCGTAATTCATCAATTTATCCCTCCTTGAGGTTCCACAATGGGAAGAAATTGAGGGTTATCGAGTTATCCTTAAGAATATGGTAATATTCTCTAGGAACTTATCGTTAAATTAGGAAACAGTTTATACTCGTAATCCTAGTTGGAGTAGGATTAGGCGACACGTTGATCGGCGTCGATGCAATCCATACGATCAAGTTATCCCTAAGAATATTTTTGTGAAAATATTCTTTGAGAACTTCTCGACAAATTAGGAAGCGGTTTATACTCGTAATCCTAGTTGGGTAGGATTAGGCGGCAGCGTTTATTTCGTCGATGCAATCCATACGATTGAGTTATCCCTAAGAATATATTTTTGTGAAAATATTCTTCGAACTTCGACAAATTAGGAAACAGCTTTATACTCATAATCCTAGTTGGAGTAGGATTAGGCTACGCTGCTGATTTGCGCCGATGCTATCCTAACGATCGAAAGTTATCCCTAAGAATATTTTTATGAAAATATTCTTTCTGAACTTCTCGACAAATTAGGAAACAGCTTTATACTGTAATCCTAGTTGAGTAGGATTCGCGACGCTGCTGATTTGCGCCGATGCTATCCTAACGATCGAAAGTTATCCCTAAGAATATTTTATGTGAAAATATTCTTCGAACTTCGACAAATTAGGAAACATTTTATACTGTAATCCTAGTTGGAGTAGGATTCGCACGCTGATCAAGGCCGATGGGGCCTTCACGAGGTGTTATCCCGCCGAATAAATCTTCAGAATCTTTCCAAATTTGGCGGAGGGAGTAGGAGCCAATCAATGGACTGATTTGGCACTATTTTGATATCCGGATAAGATTCTCATTAGGACTCCTAATTAGGGGCTGATTAGAGTCCTAATTAGAATTGGTTTGGACCCATTAGGAGTTGTTATAAATACCCATGATTCCCTCTTTTTCTTGACCTAGGCCGGCCCCCCCTTGTGCTCTCTTTCTCTTATTTTCATCTCGTCTTGCGCCGTCTCATCTTCCTCGATCAACAAGGTATGCACACGAATTTTGTAACTCTTTTAGCGTGGTGGACGCTGACCACGAGGGGAGAGGACTGAGGGCGCTGAACGTGAGGGCGGCGGCGCTAGGCGGGGCGGCCGACTGGCCGCTCGCTCGGACCGCGCCTCTGGCGCTGCTGTCTCGCCGGGCGCGGGTCGTTGCTCGGACCGAGGCCTCGGGCGCTGGCTGGTTCGGCCGGCTGGCCGCTGGTTCATGCGTTCGCTATCTCTTGCTGATTTGTATGCCTGTTGTTTCGTGCGGGCTGAAGCAATGACCTGACCAAACGCCTTTTGTTGAATTCGCTGATTTCTCAACCGCATATCCGACTTATTTGTCTTATTTTGCGCTCCGATATCATCGGAAGATCGGCGGCTCTGGGGTCGATCATCCCGCGACGCCAGTGAATGCACGCCTCTTTTCGGTGGTGCTACCGTATCATATTCTCGCATATATATGCTGGTATCTCACTCGCTTCCTTCGTGGAGGCGATTGGGAAGAGCCAAATCCTCCTTTGTGGGGATTGGCGTTGTCATATTCTCGCATATATATTGTATCCCCGCTTCGCCCTCCTTCGTGGAGGCGATTGGGAAGAGCCGAAATCCTCCTTGTGGGGATCGACGCAGATTTTGTTTCATCTTCTCACATGTACACTCATTATGACCCAGCCGTTCTCTTTTGTGGGGCGATTGGGAAGAGCCAAATCCTCCTTTGTGGGGATTGACGCTTTGCATTGGTTTTGCTTGGTCATCACCTCGCCTCGATATCTTTAACGGAGCGATTTCATACCGCACTTTGCCCTCAGAGAACGAGACATATTGTCACTTTGTTTACGCCACTATATTCATCGCTCTCCCGTATCCGGGATACGATGAAATCGCCATACCCGTTATAAGGTCGGACTCGCCTATGTAAGATGAATTCACTTTACTAACTCAATATTTTCTCGATTTCGCTGATTATTCCTCGACCTTTTCCGACTTATGCGGTTGATGGACGCCATAGCGACTATTACTCCACGTGTGACGATCCCGCGATTTTTATCTCGCCGATTTGCACCCGCACATCATCGAGACGATTCGATCAGAAGTTGAGGGAATTCCGCATTCTCGAGGCTATTGGTTATCGATGCGCCACTTGTAAAGCGACACCACCATCAACTCCGTAAAAATGATTATCCGCTCGCGACTCGCCTTAGGATCCTGATAACGCTCTTATTGATAGTGAGCGGTTGAACAAAGACGACGGAGGTCCTTGCATATTCCTCGATACCGTCACTCATTGATCGATTTTCAGCACCACGCCGCGACACGTCAGATGTCCTAGCATCTGACCGAGGAGCATGATCATATTCATTGCGGGTTTATTACCCAGCAGCCAGTTCCGGGTTCTAATAGGAATCGTGTCATCGGCCTTCACCTCGATTGTGGGGTTGGACACACCGCCCGTGATGAGATTTTTGTTACGCCTCAACTTTGAAGAATCGCTTTTGTTGGGGCGATAGATACCGCCGCCCGCCATAGATTCTTCGGCCGGGTTCACTCGCCAAGTAAGCACCGTGGGGTCGCTCGACCATTACGCCCTCCAATCATGAGATGGCGAACTTCATGCTTGTGGCTCAGATGAAGACATTCGACCACCATGTATGGCCTTCCAATCAGTTCCAACCATTTCTTCACCTTATTTGAACTTTATAATCCAGATTCGAATACGTTTTTCACTAAACACGGCGAGTTGGGGCTGGCTCTACATGAGATGTACCGAATCTCAGATTTACCCATGGGGAAGATGTTGTATCAAGAATACTTCCCCTCCAATCAGGAACTAAGTCGGCTGAAGAAACACACACCCGACCGTTACGAGACTTTGTGGGATCTCACTTGTCATTATCATATAGCTCTGGCCCAATCTGAACCTTACGCCAAGAGGAAAACACAAGTGAGTCTGAAGCAGTTCGCCACGTATCTGTTCCAGCATTTGGAGGACAAGTCCGGTGAGGAAATATGTGCATGATCACCGCTCACCCCTTCGGAGGTCAATGAACTGATCAAGAGTTCCGAGGCTAATTCCTACACGCTCAGCTACGCCAAAGAAGGTTTTCCCCCAGGGACCAAGTTTGCAACCTTTCTGTGGCATGCGGTGAAGCCTATCTAGCCGACAACTCTTCTAGCCGGCTATCTTGCACCGGGTCAAGAAATGTGTGGTTCCATATCAATCTGGGTGATGCTTTACCTTTGAGGTTCTTATCCCGCAGCTCAGCTTGCCCACAAGAAGGAACTCTCTCTCCTCCCAATAATGGTGGCCAACATTCATCGTGATTGGCTGCATATAGTTCAGCGCTACTGTGGGAAAGATGAGCCATCCTCTCGTATCCCTTCCGTCCGAGTAGAGCTTCCATATACCTATTTAATGGCTTGGCTGGTCTTTCATCGTCCGGACATGATGTCAGCCCCGGTTCTACAGAATCGTCTACTCCTTTCTTGCGGTTGATAGAGGATTGCAGATCGAAGGGGCGCGGCTTCACAGAGATCAAGAAACAACTGCAGATTCATAGAGGGTGGATCTTTTCCAGATGTTTTCCTCGATTCTCCGGTCAATATGGTGAGTCCTTGGTCGACGAGGAGGTTCCGAAGACACAGCAGACTTCACTTGACATTGGCTGCTTCAACTAGCTAGTGAACATCAGGCCAGGCTATCTCACTTTTCGAGTGAAAGAGGAATGCTTCATTGAGCCTTATCTTTCGCCGCTGGCCGCCAGCTCGTTACGCACCAACTTTATGTTGGGAACCCGAACCGATGGCTCCACTCGGTGGACTCGTGGATGGCCTTCGAGCTGGTTGTGGAGGTCACAGATGCACCGGGCTAGATTTAGTCTCCGCCGAAGTTCGCACCGCCACCGGAGTCGACCTTTCTTCATTACGCTTGGCTCTTAGTAGCTAACGAGCCGCCCCCGTGAGGGCTATTTTAGATCCTGTGGTCGGGCGACGTCCGCGAGCTGATACCGCATCTCGGTCACCATTCAACCTCGAAGAAGCCGCCAAACTCCTCAAAAACAAATTAAGGAGGTCCCAATTCGCTGGTCGGGAATTCGTGAGAGGACCAAGCGAGGCCGCAGCTTATGAGAAGGATCTTGGTACTCTCTCCTTTTCCCCTTTGTTTTCTCGTCCTCTCTATCGGATTTCTCATTCAACTGAATTTTCAGGAAAATTATTGAAGAAGAAGAATTTCGACCTTCTCGAGGGGTTAAACGAAAGAGGTTAGTCCATAGGACTCGGGTGAATCCTTGGTCTCTTGACATGGACCTGACCAGCGATGATCCGATCAATGACGGAGGTAAGATCTCCCCATAATGTAATCTGATCTTTTAAATTCTCGGCTGTTGGAGACTGACATTTCTCCGTTCCCATGCAGGGGGCTTTGATTTTCTTCACTATGATTCTGCTGGACCTAGTTCCACTCATGTCGAGCCTAGCTTCACTCAACAAATGTATTGGGCTATGGCGGAGGATCCTGGGAATACCAATGTAGGACCTGATTCGGTGGAACCAGGTACATCTAGCGTTGATAATTCCTCTTCCGATGGCATGACGCGGTGAAATGAATGACTCGGAATTCGTCCCCCCACTAATTGTCTCTTCGCTTTTTGCTCTTTTAGAGAAATTGCAGGAGGCAAATGCACCAATCGAGACTAGGCAAGGTAACCCCGCTATAGGAGGTAAGTCACCTTACGATTGTTTGCCCATTTTCAGTTGCATTTGTTCTTTTCTAATGCCTTCCCTTTTCAGAATTCTCGATGGAGGATTTCGTGGAATCTGGTCTATACGACGACACTTCTGTGGATGACCTGCTACGCGCTTTGTCACAGGATGGCGATGCTCTTGGTGAAGACTTATCCGAAGCTACAATCCCCGAGGAAGGTATGAATTCTCTCCTTGGCTAATTATAGGACCAGCCCTTTGACTAATACTACTATAATTTAAAGGGCCTGAGAAATTCCTTTCATGTAGTGGCAGACACTCCTCTTTCCGCTGCTCTCTCAAGATCAGCTACCACGGTGACTGCTGAGATCGATGAGCACACTGAGGAGTCAGCTGCCATAGATAGTATTCCGGTGATAAGTACTCCTCTGATAGACTCGCCAGTCCCTGAAACCATGCTGAAGGAGACGGGTAAGAGTCCTTTAACCAAATATGTCTTCGCCCCATTTTTTGATTGAGGATCCCTTTTTTCTTATGCAGCCTACATCTCACTCCATGATCCGGCGATTCGCCGATGAAGATCCATCCCATCTTATTATCTATTTGAAGTACGCTCGTTTCTTTGGTGAACACGGTGATCAAAAGGTTCTTCATGGCGGCTTTCTTCATCGCCAGCCATCGCTAGATCCCTGATGGCCTTGATACGGGATATGGGTTATCCCGAATGCTCAAAGCATTGCTAACGACCGCTTCTATCCGAGGGAAAACTTCAGAGACTACAAGAACTGCGGGCCGGTAGAGCTTCCTCATACATAGCTGCTCAGACTGACGCGTGTTTAGAGGCATGGCGTGATGCTCGTGTTTTTACTGGGCTCGAGGTCCAGATGCAGAGATATCACAACATCAGCTCGAGTCGTTGTTGCCGAGGCATATTCTTCCCTAAGCTATATCCGGACCGATATTGTAGCGAAAAGTGAGAGGATAGTATCGCCGTGGAGAGCTCCATGCCGAGAAAGATAAGATGAGTAGTTTGGAGCTGGCTAAGGCCAACAAGGAAGAAGCTCTCACCGTCGCATCTAGGAAACTCAAACCGCCGGGCGTAACTCGTTGAGATCAAGAGGTACCATTTAAGACATCAATACCGATGAGGCCCTTCGTATCGAAGGGTGGAGAATTACACCAGCTTATAGTGATGAAGTGTCTCAGCTCGAGCAACAAATCCTTTGTCATAGACTTGATGTCTAAACAGTTGTAGCTCCTTTTATATTTACTTTCATTGCTTATTATGATTCTTTTATTTCGTCTGAAATAATTAACCATAACACTTATAGGATTTTTGGCAAACCCTCAGCCATCAACGGGTTTGATTAGCCTTTACCAACTACCGCTTGAGTCATTAGCGCATGGATTATCCAAACTGCTCCGCATGTGACGCTGTGCTAAAAGAATAAAACTCTCTTAGACTTAATGCTACGATGTTGAATAATGAGGGTCGGTACTTTTTACGGCAAGAGACCACTCCGCAACGCTGCTTACATCAGGACTCATCCCTTCTTAGGCTTCGGATAAAATGCCCTAGAATCGAACTCGTGTCTTCTTCAATCGGAGAAAGACTAAACCGCAACGCTGTAAGGCGTCGGCTTTAGAGTTATTGGCCAACTCTTCAACGGTTCGATAAGCCTTTACCAACTACCGCTTGAGTTGGGCTAGCGTAATTATCCAAACTGCTCCGCATGTGACGCTGTGCTAAAAGAATAAAACTCTCTTAGACTTAATGCCACGATGTTGAATATGTAGGCTTCATCTTTATCACGGAATAGACTACCGCAACGCTGTAGGCTGGCTTTATCCCTTCTTAGGCTTCGGATAAAATGCCCTAGAATCGAACTCGTGTCTTCTTCAATCGGAGAAAGACTAAACCGCAACGCTGCAGTTAGGCGCTGGCTTTATCCCTTCTTAGACTTCAGATAAAATGCCCTGTAATAGAACTCGTGTCTTCTTCAATCGGAGAAAGACTAAACCGCAACGCTGCAGTTAGGCGCTGGCTTTATCCCTTCTTAGGCTTCGGATAAAATACCCCAAGATGAATCTTGGTGTCTTCTTTTACCGGAGAATAACGAACCGGTTTAAGATTGGTGAGGTGGGAAAGGAAGAATGTATTCTATTTTCCGAAGGTGGAGAGGAAGGAGGATCTTGTCTCCTATCTCCGAGCGTTGGAAAGGAAGGATTTTTGTCCTGTTTCCAGTGAAAAGAGACTAAAAATGGGATCTCCATTTTGAGAATCTTGAAAGATGAAACTAAGAGTGGGATCTCCACTCCGAGAATCTAGGACAAGAGAGGAAGAATGTATTCTATCTCTTGCTTCCGGAGAGGAAGAATGTATTCTATCTCCAGGTGAAATGTGGGAAAGGAAGAATGTATTCTATTTCCCGTTAAGAAAGAGACTAAGAGTGGGACCTCCACTCCAAGAATCTAGGACAAGAGAGGAAGAATGTATTCTATCTCTTACTTCCGGAGAGGAAGAATGTATTCTATCTCCAGGTGAAATGTGGGAAAGGAAGAATGTATTCTATTTCCCGTTGAGAAAGAGACTAAGAGTGGGACCTCCACTCGAGAATCTAGGACAAGAGAGGAAGAATGTATTCTATCTCTTGCTTTCGGAGAGGAAGAATGTATTCTATCTCCAGGTGAAATGTGGGAAAGGAAGAATGTATTCTATTTCCCGTTGAGAAAGAAACTAAGAGCGGGATCTCCGCTCTGAGAGCCTTAAAAGAATGCGGATAGCTTTCACTTTTACAGGATCGCTAACCAAAATTTGAATGTGGACCTCTCTTTCGTGGAATGAATCGAGAGGGGATTTTACTGGTGGTTGGACCAGGAAAATTTATTAGTGGGCCCACCGTCAATGAATTTGATCGGTGAGAGAATTTTGGAGGAAAATTTATTTAGGGGTATCCTCAAGAAACGAGTGAAATATTCCCTGAGGAACTTCCCGTAACAATGGGTTATCCTGAAGATACTAAGGGTAGTATTTCTTTAGAAACTTCCCATTTATCGGCATTAATTGCCGGTCGCCGTTCTGGGTGATGAGGCGATATGCTCCGTTTGAATAGACTGTGTCTATTACAAACGGTCCTTCCCATTTGGGTTCAATTTACCTTTCTTTTAGAGGTGAGAATTATCGGCCGCCGAGCAAATGAGGACGCAGATCTCCTCCCTAAAGGTTCTCTCACAAACTTTCTTGTTGAAAGCCCTCGACATCCTAGCTTGATAGAACTCAATGCATTGTTGAGCCTCCAGCGCTTTCTCATCTAACATCTCAAGCTCTTCGAGACGCTTCGATGTTGTTCTTCGGTCGCCCGCTGAAAGGGCAATGCTAAGTGACGGACCGATTTCTAACGGAGAATCGCTTCACACCCGTAAACTAGGGAGTACGGGTTGCTCCATTGGCGTATGACGGTCGCAAGGACACCGAGTGCTTCTCCGAAGTTTATCATCCCGCCTCGCTTGTTATTCTTCACAAGCTCACAAAATCTTGATAATCATCTTGTTGAACGCCTAATCCATTTGCTATCGGATTATAGGTCGCTGACGAGACGCCTTGTATTTTGAACTTCTCGCAAAACCTGATGAAGGAATTGCTGATGAATTAGGGACCATTGTCATGCACGATCCGCCTTGGAACACCATATCGGTAGATGACATGGTGTTTGATAAATTTAATGACGGTACTCGCCTTGACTTTTTTTAGCGAGATTGCTTCAGCCCACTTGGAGAAGTAGTCGATGATCGCTAGAATAAACCGATCTCCCTTAACTGACGGGGGAAAGATGGGACCTACAACGTCCATTCCCCATGTCTCAAATGGCCAAGATGTAGTCGAAGGATGCAACTGCTCAGGAGGCTGAAGCATATAATTCTCGTGAATTTGACACGCGTGGCATTTCCACGCGCATATGATCGCTGCTAACCATTGTGGGCCAAAAGTAGCCCATTCTCGATTCGATCGTAGAGCTTAGGACCAGTTGGGCACTACATTCACCCTCGTGTGCTTCCCCGGAAGGACCTCTTTCCTCCTTGTTTGAAAGGCATCGGAGTAAAAGACCATCGCACTCCTACGATATAACATCCGGTTTCGTGTTGTAAAGAATCTTGGAGCTCTTAGGATTGATTCTCTCCCTTACGCCTTTTGGCGTATCACCGCAAGACGAAGTCGATGATAGGAAAGCCAATCTCGGCTCCAATTTGGTTTGGGTTGCATGTACCTCTTTAGTAACTACCCCTTGTCTTCTTGTACCACGTCGTAAACTGATACAAAGAGTTGATGAGTCCTGACCGTAACCAACCGCCGGTTTTAGGAGGTCAGCATGATACGCCTAACGCCGGCCAGCAGCAAGCAGCTTGGAGGCACGGGATATATTCAATGAAGAGCTCTTCGAACGAGTCTACCATCTCAACGGCTACCTGGTAATAGGGGACCAGATCGGGATTTCTAACTTCGAACTCTCCGCGGATCTGCTTGACTATCAGCTGCGAATCGCCGTACGCTTCGAGATACTCGACCCCCAGCTCCTTAGCAAAACTGAGTCCAATAAGTAGCGCATTGTATTCGCCACGCTATTAGAGCAAGGTTCGATCAATAAGCGCTGGCATGACGTGATTCCCTGGGAAACTAAGACAACCCCGACCGTAAAAATCTTAGAACATCCGGGGCACTTGCCACGCTGGTAGCTCGAGAAGCTCCACAAAGTATAGTCGCCATATTTGTTGGTGCGATGTAGTGTTGACTTCAACTTCATCCGAAGATCATCATATAGCTCAACCGGCCCGTGTCGGGTCATGCATAAAGATCACAAATCGCTTGTCCTTTGACCGACTTTTGTTGTTTGAAGTGCAAGTCATATTGGGACAAGAGTAAGGCCCATTTCGCCAAACGCCAACTCATTGAGGCCGGCCGGGTCATAAATATTTGGACCGATTTATGTTAGAGATAACATAAATCGCCTATCCGACTAAATAGTGCCGCATTTTCTCAATCGCGAACACTAATGCAAGGCACCGCTTCACCATTGGGTATCGACTCAAAGACCACTAATGTTTGGCTCGGTAATCGCTGCTCAGGATCGGCCTGCTGCCGCCCCTGCGAAAGTAAAGCGCTTAACGAGTGATCAGTTGCCTTGATGTAAATCGTAAACGGTTTTCCTGCATGGTGCAACAAGAACAGAGGTTTAGCGAGATACAACTTGATCTCTTCAACGCTTTTGACAGCATCATCCCAAATAAACGCATACGCCTTCTTGTTCAACTTAGAGAACGGTTGGCACTTTCCCCGATAGGTTCGATATGAACCGCCGATGTACTGAGCCCGCCTTGCAAACTCGAAGTTCTCTCGATTTCTCGGAGGTTGCAACTCTTGAATTGCCTTCACTTTATCAGGATCAACATGGATTCCTTTATTGGTGACGACGAAGCCGAGGAACTTGCCACTGGACATCCCAAGGAATGATTTGGTGGGGTTCATCTTTAGCTGGTGAGTTCGCATGAGCTCAAATCTTGTTCTAAGATCTTTGATGTGATCTTGCTTGTCACGGCTTTCACGACCAAGTCGTCGGCGTAGCATTCGACCGTTTTAGGAGATGATCTGGAAAATCTTAGTCATTGCTCCGATATGTGGTACCGCATTTTGAGGCCGAACGGCATGACCGTAACAATATATTCCGATAGGTGTTACGAGCGTGTGTTTGGCATCATCGGGTGCATCTTGATCGATTGTAACCGAGAAACCATCCATGAATGACATTCTTTCAAATCCGCCGCGTATTGTCGACTATGACATCGGTGATTGGAAGAGGAAAGTCGTCTTTGGGCAGCGGCGTTCGAGTCTCGTGAGTCGACCACGAATCCTAATAGAACCATTCTTCTTCATGGCCGGGACTATATTAGCCACTCCAGGATGTTGAATTTCCTTGATGAATCCAGATTCTATGAGTTTCTTCACTTCACGACAATTGCACATGTCGAGGGCGAAACGTCTTTGTGATTGTTTGACGTGTTTGACATCCACTTTGATGTTGAGATGATGTGTTGCCACATTAGGGTCGAGCCACGGCATTTCTTAAGTAGCTCGAGGCGAACACATCGATATACTCTCGATTAGGGTGATCAACTTTTCTTCTCTTCCAAGGGGAGGGTATTGCTGATGTTTATGAGCTTAGGATGCTCCTCGTCACCCATATTAATCTGGACTACCTCGTCCTTAGTGGGGTTCTCTTTGTTCGAATCTATCCTCAAAGCTGCTCTGAGTTGATGGATCTATGGGTCTTCCCATGTTGGCATATCTTCATCACTCTCAATAGTAGCGGGGATCGGCCAGTAGCCATATTTGACATCAAAGCCTTGAAAGCTTCTCAGAGGTGTGTCGAATCTAGCGAAGAATCGGGGAAGAATCAGTCTCCCTCATTGGGTGGATTATTATCAATCATCCATGAGCATTCATCTTCGAGGAGGATTACATTATTCCAACCCTCTTCTAAATGCATAGTAATTATCCGGCTTTCCTCTTGGGACATATGCCGCTTTAGGAGGGATTTGAGGACCTCGTCCGAAACATAGACCTTCCCCTCGTGTCAAGTCATACCCCCACTTTTTCATGATATCCAGTGTTTCTGGACTATATCTGAATGTGTGGAGGATAGGCCCATCGTCATCTTTATCTTCTTCGAGAAAATGATTCGGCGTTGGAACAGCATCTCCTCTTCCGTAAACCAAGTCTTTTTCACTACTTGATCTTCGTGGGATTACGAGTGTTGCCCCAATGGAGTCTCAAAACTGCTTTTGCGTAAAGCAAGATTACCGAGTTGGTAGGTACAACTCTGGATCGTTGTATAAACCTGTCATCACATCATTCAAAGATAAAGGGTACTCTAAATCGTCATTCATTGGTTCATCGGCAATTTGCCAATTACAATGTTCATCTGACGATTCTTCATCATCAAGATTGATTACAAGGGGTACAATGTTATTTAAAACAAAACCACCGCTATAATCAAGCCCGGCTTCGGTATCAGTTTCTTCACCGCTGTCCGTGCCTGGGCGATGATTGATTTAGGACTCATTACGGTAGAGGAAGAATCAGTGAAATAATTCTACATCCCCTTAAACGGCTGTTTGTCCGCGACCACCGTCTTGACTTTATTATTTGTGTCTACATATTTTAGACACTGATGAAGAGTGGAGGGGACTATAACGTTACTGTGGATCCAAGGCCGACCCAGCAATAGGTTATAGGAAGTCTCTGCATCGATCACATAGCAAGTGACCTCGGACTTCAAGTCCCCCATCTGGCACTTAATCCGGATTTTACCAAGTGGTCGGGTCCCACTGGTGTTAAATCCGTAAATCATTATACGTGGATGCCGGCCATCGCGTGAATTTCGAGGTTGTACATTGTCGCGGGGGCATGATACTCCTGGCCGGAACGGATCAACTTGGATCCGGTTGACTTCACTGGAGCCGACATACCTTGTGAAGTACAGTGGTCTATCATGCTTCGAATTTTTCGTCTGCATATCCTCCTTCGTAAAGGCGATGCAGGGAAAGTGCTCGGTCGTCAAGTTGAACTGTTGTCGGATTCTTCGAAGCAATCGGCGAGGAATACTTCAGTCGGCAAGAGCTTCTTGTAAAGCTTCGGGTCTCTTTGATAATCGAACCTTCGTAGAGAGTTATTCTGGCGGGATGTTTGCCAATTGGGCCATGACATCGGCGGTATGGAGAATTTGATGTTCTCGGTCTATCCCTCTGTCAGGCGATTGAATGGGCTGCCGGTAGTTGTGCTTCTGGGCACGTGGTTGCTTCTCCTTTGCTTTAGCTATTTTCTCTCGGGCGGCCACCGGCGTTCTCTTTCTCAGTGAGGGCTGCGGCGGCCCAGTTCGATAAGCGTCTTAGCATTGGTTGGAATCTCCGGATACTTGTAGTTGTATTCGTGCCCTCCTTGTGGCAAAGACTTCATGCTCTTCTTTCCGGAAGCTAAGGTCACTTCTTCATCGTCCTTCTCGAATTGCGAGCGGCATGGCATAGTTGCCTTTTCCCTTGGACTTCTTTTTGGAAGAGGTAGTCAGCGATGCGTCTTCGGCAAGTCGGGGTGGACCCAAAGGATTTCTCCATTTCTTTGTTGTGTATTGATGCGAGCCTTCTCCGTTGCGTGAGGATCCTCATTCACCATCTTCATTCCTACCTTCGGTAATTCGGTTGAAACCAATCAAAGGAACGATCCGAAGCTTATAGAGGCGCATTTGCTCCCACCTTCTTCTCTTTAGAAGGTTTGGAGTGATGACTCCAACATCGATTAAGGCTTGAATCTTGTCCACGAGATGGTAGCGAAATTTTGTAGGATGATGTCGCCTGTGATAAGCACGGTGCCAGGATCCGTAACCTTCTTTGCCTCCTCTTGATTTACAATGGAGAGGCCCGAATCTTATTGTTCTCGGAAGGTATTTGAAAATACGGAACCTCCTCGTCTTTGAGCGAGTAAGTCTTGGGAACCCGAACGGAAGGTTTCGATTTTGAGTTTGTTGGCCATTGAGGCTGCGTTAACGTGGTGCGGCTGTTCGCGGCTGCTGTTGTGATTAGGTTTGAATGTTTGATTGGCGTCTCAGGACTTTCTTTGGCGCCTTACCTGCGCGTGGCACAAAATTGTTTGTTACGTGTTTGTTGCGGTGGCCTCTTTACGCTTTCTTCCTTTTAAGGAACCTTTCGCTTGCTCTTCACGAACCTTCAAGTCCTTCCATGTTATAGATGGTGCTGTCCCCATTACTTCAAGCGTCTATCGACAAATTGTTGTGGTAGGTGCGGAGGATGAACTCCTACGCCGGATCCGGTTCATCGCCTTGTTAGAATAAACGTGAAAGGTATCTCTGATTTCTCCGTCTTTTTGCTTCGTCGAACAATGTCGTCGATGCTTGGTATCATCATCGAAGAAATTGGTGAGGAAGCTAGACTCCATGTCGCCCCAGTGTGAATACCGCTTGAGACGGCGGTACCAATCGGCGTACTCAAGGGTACCAACGAATGACCGAACCATCAAGGGCTCATTTCGGATATTACCCCAAGTGGGACTTGAAGTATATCGTGTTGAGTTGGTGAACCCTTCCGTCAAGCGGCGTGAAGTTTATTAAGTTAAACTTTGCGAGATGCGGATTGATTCCCACTCCCTAGGATATGGGCAAGGGATGCCGATTTTCTTCACCTCTTGCGTGGAAATCAAAGAGTTGATTTTATTCTCGAGGTTTTTGATCTTCTCATTCTCATGAGTAACAACATCTGCATTATGCCCAGTGTTGCGTGGTTCAGGAGGGTTATCATCTTCTTGTGCTTCCTCTGGTCGGATGTTGTCATCTTGATCAACGTCGATGCGTTGACTTGATTCACCTCGATGCTTCGTTAGGGCTTGGATCTGTTGGTCATGCATTTCTCTCATCGTTTGCATGGCTAAATCCATCTCTAGCTTGAAGTTTTCATTTGCTTGGCCAATGCTTCATCTAGCATTTTAGCACTTGATGTCGCGATCATAAAGCTTTTCGGGGTTGTTCTCACTAGAAACTGTATTGTCGATGCCATTACCGACCAATCGATACTTCATCCTCGAAGGTAGTCCTCTCAAAAGCTTATCATAATTGGACCGTCGAATAGTCGGCCGCCAGCGAGTTGCCGTTGCGATGCGCTAGGAATAAGCGCGGCAGCGGTTCCTTGCCGGTCATATTGTTAGTGACCTCGGCAACTCATTGGCTCGAGTGTCGTCGTCTGCGATGCCTTGTACAGGTCCGGCGTTTCCGTGGTGAGTCTCTAGAAGACTGACACCCTTTCTGGAGTTTCTCGATGGCAATTGCACTCCGAAAGTACTGTCTTGATGAGCTTGGAGCACAAGCATGACCGTGTCAGTTTAGGGGAACCGCCGAGATTTCTTCGCACCCACATGCGGTTAGCAGATCGTCGGTGTGTGGACGGGAAGCACTTTACGTGTGTGTCGGCGATCCCTCGGGTATAACGTTGTCGTCATCAGACGAAAGCGTCTCCTTCCGAGAATGGCCTTGTTCACCGAAACTACCGAAAGTGACTCGCCTTGACTTTCGCTTATGTAAGCATGAAGTATCGGGGACTCGGACTTCGATTTTGATCCGGTTGGTGGGGTTGCAGGAATCTCGATCCTTTTGGAGCAGGTGCAACCTCTGTATGAGTGACGTGATTCCTTGAGGACCAGCGATCCTTGATAGTTGGTTTGGTGGTGGTGGCGGAGTGGGCTTCACCATCGGTTCGATGCAAATGCCTTTGATCTCGGCGCCGCCGCCGCACATCTTCGGCTTAAGTGCGGGCTAGGAACTAAAGCTTGGCGGTTTTGGCCTTCATCTTTGGTAGGGGTTGGAGCCTTTGTTGATTTGGGCCTCAAACACGGCGGTGTGTTGGCGGCTTCTTTACCACCTCCTTCTTCAACTCCGCGAGCTGCTTTGCGAAGTTAGTGCTGCGCAAAGGAGTCTTGTGGCTTCGGATCGCTCTGGCGTGGAAGCGGTTCCGTTTGACCACGGACCCACTCGTTGGTTGGCGGCTTGGATGGACCGTCGATCACTTTCGAGTGAAGCCTCTGCGTAAATCGGATCTTAGATCCGGCAAGTAGCGGACCCGATCCATGGATTGCACGGCCTGCATGTTTGCGCGCCATGCTTTGTCGTCGCCTTTGGCGGACTTCGCTTGGAGAGTCGCGGTGGCGTCGTCGGCGTTCATCTCGGCGCCATCGTATCTGGACTTGGCGAAGAGGATTTCGCTACTGCGGCGGCGAGGTTGGACTTCGCCGTCACCGGGGCTCGTCGAAGGCCCATCGGGTTCTCCTTGCGGCGGAGACCTTCTTGGGCGGCGGGAGTGTTGGATCACGGAGGGCGAGGAAAGATACTCCTCGTGCCTGGCGGTCAAACACAAACTCGACCTTTTCCTCCAGGGATGGGGATCCGCGGTTGCGACCACGGCGACCTCCGATCGGGCGGTGGCTCCACTAATGGTCGCCCGGTTGTTGCGGGGAAAGTCGGTTTGTTATTCATTGCTTTGTTGAATTCGTTTACGGCCGTTGGCTACAACAAAATTCAAGCGAAAGAAATGCCTTTATTTAAAGTACAATGAAAGCGAAAATTACAACTTTTTCCTTTATGAACAAACGCCGGATCTCTATCATCAGGGATCACCAACACGTGGGTTCTTTAGGGGGACTTTTATTGATAAGTGACACGCGTAATTCCTATCGGTGGAAACCGGGTTACGGAACTTCTGAGGCGTGAATGAGGCTCGTTTCATGAAGGAAGCGAAGCGCTGAGGATCACACTCACGAAGGAGAGGATCGCCGGGGATCGCCTCACGAAGGAGAGGATCGCCGAGCGGGTGAGATCTACTAGGAAGACGGTGATGTAGCCGACAGGTTAGCTTACCTCGCGATTTGTAGATTTGGCGTTGGCGAACTTGTGCTGCATGATTGCTTTCGAGCTGTGCTGAGGGATCAGCGAAGTCAAGCCTCTGAAAATCCGCCAAAATCCGGGGTTCCAAAAATCCCCTCGATCCAAGAAGAACCCCCTATTTATAAAATGAGAAGTGTCGCGCCGACAAGAGTGGCTCGGCCACTTGGCCGAGCCACCTCGGCCACTGGTAGAGTGCCTCGACAAGTTGGCGAGGTGGCACCGACCAAAGTGGTAAGTGCCTCGACCAAGGTTCTTAGAGCCACCTCCGCCCGCTTGGCGAGTCGTGGATTTTAAAATGGATTTTCGTTGTTTTGCGTCGTTTTCCGTCGTTTTCTCGGTCTTCCGGGCTTAGTTTTCTTCTGGTGATGTCGCCGTTGTGTTTGAGTCCGTATCCGATCAACTTTCAGAGCTCAAACGGCTCGTTCACATTGACGGATTAAGCGGAGTTGATTCCGTCTCGTCGGCGTTTGAGTTTAGTCAACTCGCCTCGTCGAACTTCGTCACCGGGTTTCCTCCATGACACGTCGTTTCGTTGGCTCGTACGCCTTGCCAACTCGCTTCATGCGTTCGTTGACTAGCTTTATGCGTTTTGCGGAGTAATCACTCGCCAATGTTTTCGAGTCGCGTTATCGGACGGATCATCGGTTGTCAACCCACCATTTACGAGTCTTGTTCGGGTACTGATAAGCAATTTTTAACACCTACAGCCACCAATCATAAATCAAGAGGGGGCAAATAATGTCACAGATCCGAGGTACTGCGCATTCCACAGAGCGGTTCACCATCCAACAAAGTCGTGCTACCATCTCAAGGATAAGATTCAGGCCTTGATCGATGTAGGGGTTATTACCCCAAAGCTGTCCAAAGAAAAGAAAGTGGGGGCGAACGCAGTATCCATCAGCTTTGGATCAGTGCCTTTAACTTGGTTTCAATCGAAGTCTGTCTTGAAAGTAGGGATGAAGATGGTGAATGATGATCCCCACAGACAATACAAAAAGGGGCTCATGCCACATATAGCCCCAAACGGTGAAATGCATTGGGTCCACCCTGACTTGCTCGAAGATGATCAGTGGGCGACCTCTTCATCTAAGAAGAAATCAAAGGGCAAGGGGAAACCATGTCATGCCACTTCAGCAATATCGAAGAAGAATGACGAACAAATAACGACATTCCAGCTTTTCGAAGAGGAACATGTAGTCTTCGCCACAAGGAGCGGACACGAGTACAAATACAAGTATCTCGAATCTTCTAATCCAAATGCTAAGACGCTCATGGAGCTGGGAGTGGCAATGACTCCTCCCTGGCCTGAAAAATCCGGACAGCGATGTGAAAGAGGACATGGCCAAACTGAAGGAGAAGCAACCTCAACATCAGGAGGTTCAAGTCCCGAAGCAGTCTCGATTCAATCGTCCGATTGGAAGGGACAAATCAGGAAGTTCGAGCTCCCCGTACCGCTTCGATATTATGGCCCAATTGGCTAACATCCCAGCAAGGATAACCCTCTATGAGCTGCTATGGTTGTTAAAACAAACCAAAGAGGCCCTACAGGAAGCCCTGGCTGACTCTGAGGTGTTTCTCACTCAGATCAAGCCAAGTCCTGAAGAACCAGAGTCTCCAGCCCAGCAATGCAACCTCGCAACCAAGCACTTCCCCTGCATTACTTTTACCAAGGAAGACCTGCAGATGAAAAATTCAAAGCACGACAGGCTACTATATTTTACCGGATACATTGGCTCCAACAAAGTCAACCGAATTCAAGTTGATCCGGGTTCCGCTGTGAGTATCATGCCCCTCCGCCTGATGTATAGCCTCGGGATTCCTGCCATTAAACTGGCATCTGAGCCGCGGTGATTTGTGGATTTAACACGGTTGGTCTCGGCTAGGTAAAATCGGATAAAGTGCGGATGGGAGATTTGAAGTCCAAGTCACATGCTATGTAATTGATGCGAGACTTCCTATAACTTATTATTGGGTCGGCCATGGATCCATAATAATATTATAGTCCCCTCCACCCTTCATCAGTGTCTAAAATATGTTGACACGAATAATGAAGTCAAGACGGTGGCCACAGATAAACAACCGTTTAAGGGGTTGGAGAACTACTTTACTGACTCCCTTCTTTACAGTAACGAGTTCGATACTAGATCATCGGCCCAAGGCACGGACAGTGGCAAGGAAGCTGATACCGAAGCCGGGCTTGATTACGATGGTGGTTTTTTCATAAATGATATTGTAACCCTTTGTAGTCAATCTTCACGATGGAGAATTGTCGGATGATAGTTGTAATTGGCAATTTGCTGATAATAAAATAAATAATAATTTAGAGTACTCGATGTCTCTTACTGATGTGATGAAAGGATTGTACGATGAACACGAGTTGCACATGCCAGGACTCGATCCAAATGTAGCAACACACCATCTCAACATCAAGACGGATGCTAAACCCGTTAAGCAACAGCAGAGACGGTTTCGTCCGTAGATTATGGAAGCGATTGTAGCGGAAGTGAAAAGGCTCATAGAGTCGGGTTTTATCAGGGAAGAACAACATCCAGATTGGGTGGCGAATATTGTCCCGGTTCTAAAGAAAAATGGGACGATCAGAATCTACATCGATTACAGAGATCTGAACGTTGCATGCCCAAAAAATGCCTTTTCTCTTCCAATCACTGACGTTATCATTGACAATACGTGTGGATTCGAGAGAATGTCCTTCATGGATGGTTTTTCGAGTTATAATCAAATCAAGATGCACCCTGATGATGAAAACCACACAGCTTTCAGAACTCCCCTCAATGTCTTCTGCTACACGGTCATGTCATTCGATTACGAAGAATGCGACCATGTACCCGGCGGCGATGATGAAGATTTTCCAGGAACATCTTCGAAAAACGGTCGAGTGCTACGTCGATGACTTAGTCGTGAAGAGCCGCGATAAAAATGACCACATCAAAGACCTGAGGATAATATTCAATCTCATGCCGAGTCATCGGTTAAAGATGAACCCTACCAAATCCTTCCTCGGAATGTCTAGCGGCTAATTCCTCGGATTCGTTGTCACCACTAAGGGTATTCATATTGACCCAGATAAAGTGAAGGCGATACATGAATTACAACCCCTGAAAAATCTAAAAGAACTCAGAGCGTTACAGGGCCGATTAGCTTATATCTGGCGATTCATATTGAACCTCTCCGGAAAATGTCAGCCGTTCTCCAAGCTAACCAAGAAAGGCGTGTCATTTTTCTGGGACGACACCTGTCAAAAGGCATTCGAGGATATCAAAGCATATCTAGCAAATCCTCCTGTTCTCGTTGCACCGGAGTCAGGTAAACCGTTCTTGATTTACATCAAGGCAATGAACCATTCGTTAAGCGCTTTACTCGCGCAAAGGCGATGGCGTGATCCTGAAGCGGTGATTGTATTACGAAATTTGAACTTTAGTAGATGCGAATCCGCTATCCGATGATCGAGAAGGAGTGTCTTGCATTGGTTTTCGTGATTCGAAAGATGCGGCACTACTTAGTTGGGCAGACGATTTATGTTATCTCCTATGTAAATTCAATCCGGATATTCATGACGCAACCAGCCTCCATAAATTGGCGTTTGGCAAAATGGGTTTTGCTCTTGTCTCAATATGACTTACACTTCAAGCAACAGAAGTCGGTCAAGGGACATGCAAGTTGCGATCTTTTAGCAACTAACCCAACAACGGATGCAGCTGAATTATATGACGACTTGCCAGATGAAACCCATGAAGTCAACACTACATCGCATTAGCAAATATGGCAATTGTACTTTGACAGAACTTCTCGAGTAACCAATATGGCAAGTACCCCTGAATGTTCTAAGATTTCTTTCAGAGTTGGAGTTGTCTTAGTTTCCCCAGGGAAGCATGTGATGCCTCAGGCTTACTCGCTAACCGAGCTGTGCTCTAATAATATGGCCGAATACAACGCGTTACTTATTGGACTCAATTTCGCCAAAGAGCTGGGAGTCGAATATCTCAAAACCTTTGGGGATTCCTAACTCATAGTCAGACACATCCGTGGGGACTACGAAGTCAGGAATCCGGACTTTATTCCGTATCACCAGGCGTCCATTGAGATGGCAGACTCATTTGAAGAATTTTTCATCGAGTATATTCCGCGCCTCCAGAACGCATACGCGGATGCATTAGCAGCGTTAGCAGTATCGTTAGCAAAACCTCCTAAGATTGAACAGTTAGTCACTGTGAGAACTCACCAACTATTTGTACCAATATATAACAAGGAGGAAGACGATAAAGGGGTGGTCTTCAAAGAGGTGCACTCAACCCAAGTTGAATTGGAGCCCCGAGATTGGTGTTTTCCTATAATCGACTACGTCCTATATGGTATTTTGTCAAAAGACGTAAAAGAGAGGGAATTGATCCGACGAAGAGTGCCAAAGTTCTTTTATAATGCAGAGACCTAGACGTTATATCGTCGCGGGTACGATGGCTTGCTGCTCCGGTGCCTTTCGAACAAAGAAGCAGAAGAAGTCCTTAAGGAAGCACACGGAGGAGAGTGTGGCGCACACCAATCTGGTCCCAAGCTTTATGATCGTATCAGAATAATGGAATACTTCTGGCCAATGATGATTAATGATGTAATCGAGTACGCTCAAAAGTGCTACGCATGTCAAATACACGCGAATTACATGCATCAAACCCCGGAGCATTTGCATCCTTCGGCTACATCTTGGCCGTTCGAGACGTGGGGTATGGACATTATGGATTCTATTTTTCCTTCATCAATTAAAGGTGATCAGTTCATTCTCACGATTACCGACTATTTCTCCAAGTGGGCTGAAGCAATTTCGCTTAAAGAAGTGAAAACGAACAATGTCATCAGGTTCATCAAGCATCACGTCATCTATCGACACGGCGTGCCGAGATGGATCATACATGACAACGGTCCTCAATTCGTCAGCAATGCCTTCATCAGGTTTTGCGAGAAGTTTAAGATTCAAGACGCCTCGTCAACGGCTTATAATCCCGCTGCAAACGGATTAGCGGAGGCATTCAACAAGACAATCATTAAGATCTTGTCGAAACTCGTGAAGACCAATAAACATGATTGGGACGATAAACTCGGAGAAGCACTCTGGGTATATCGCACCACAATACGCACGCCTACCGGAGCTACCCCATATTCTCTTGTATACGGATGTGAAGCTGTACTTCCATTAGAAATCCAAATCCCATCACTTCGTATCGCCCTCACAACTGAGATGATGGTGGAAGAACAACATCAGAAATGTCTTGAAGAGCTCGAGATGTTGGATGAAAAATGCCTGGAAGCTCAACAACACATCGAGCTTTACCAAGCCAGAATGTCAAGGGCTTTAAACAAGAGAGTCCGACAGAGAAACTTTAAGGAAGGAGATTTGGTCCTCACTGCTCGACGATCAATAATTTTCAATTTCAAGAAAAAGGGTAAGTTTGAATCCAAATGGGAAGGACCGTTTGTGATAGACACAGCCTATTCAAATGGTGCATATCTTCGAATCACTCAAAATGGCGACAGGCAATTAATGCTGATAAATGGGAAATTCCTGAAAAAATACTATCCTTAGTATATTTGGGAAAACCCATTTTGACGGGAAGTTCCTCGTGAAATATTTCACCTATTGTCCTTGAGGATAACCCTAAATCTGTCCTCCATCATTCCCTCACTGATCAAATTCATTGACGGTGAGTCCACTAAAAAAACTTTCTGGTCCAATCCACCAGTAAAATCCCCTTTTGATTCCTTTCACGAGCAAGAGGTCCACTTTCAATGCTAAGATCCCCTTGTGATAAACAGAAAGGCTCCATCCTTTCCTCTTCGGTCACACCTTCCCAATGTTAGGGCTGAAATTGGAATTTTATCTGGATAAATAAGAAAATCATATCCAGATCAGGTAGCGAATCCTATAAAAGTGAAAGTTATCTAAATCTTTTCGATTCTCGGAGTGGAGATCCCACTCTTAGGATCACCTCCTAAGATTCTCGAAGTGGAGATCCCATTTTTAGTTTCCTTTGCACTGGAGATAGAATATAAAATTCTTCCTCTCCAGGAGCAAGAGATAGGATATAAAATTCTTCCTCTCTTATTTCGGATTCGTCTTTACCCTAAAAAGAAGACCTGGGATAGGATATAAAATTCTTTCTCTCCAGCATCGGGAGACAGAATATAAAACTCTTCCTTTCCCACATTAATTTTATCTTTTCAAGAAAAAAATCCTTCAATCTAGGATTCATCTTAGGGAATTTTATCCCGAATCCTAAGAAGGGATAAGTCAACGCCTAACACGCGTTGCCGGTTTAGTCTTTTTCCGATTGAAGAAGATACCAGAATTCAAGTATGGAAAATTTTATCCCGAAGCCTAAGTAGGGATGAGTCCACGTCTAACACGCGTGGCTGGTTAACCATTCTCCGTGAAAAGGATACCGAGATTCATCTTGGGGAATTTTATCTCGAATCCTAAGTAGGGATAAGTCTACGTCTAACACGCTTTGCCGGTTAGTTCTTAGCCGTAAAAAGAACGAAAACCCACATATTCAAAATTGTGACAGGTTATTATTAATAACACCACAATCCACGCCTTACACGTGTGGGGAATTTTACTCCGAATCCTAAGTAGGGATAAGCCAACGCCTAATACGCGTTGCCGGTTTAGTCTTTTACCGATTGAAGAAGACACCAGAATTCAAGTCTTGGGAATTTTATCCCGAAGCCTAAGTAGGGATAAGCCCGCATCTAATACATGCAGCCGGGTAGTCTATTCTTATGAGAAAGATGAAGCCTATGTATTCAACATCATAGCACCAAGTCTAAAAGAGTTTCATTCTTTTAGCACAACGTCACGTGCGGAACGGGTTTAGGTAATTCGCATGCTAGCCCAATTCAAACGGTAATCGGTAAAGGCTCGTCAAATCCGTTGATGGCTGGGGGTTGGCCAATAACCCTAAAGTCAACGCCTAGCACGCGTTGCCGGTTAGTCTCTTGCCCATAAAGAAGACGAAGCATATGTATTCAACATCATAGCACCAAGTCTTAAAGAGTTTCATTCTTTTAGCACAACGTCACGTGCGGAACGGGTTTAGGTAATCCGCATGCTAGCCCGATTCAAACGGTAATCGGTAAAGGCTCATCAAATCTGTTGATGGCTGAGGGTTTGCCAAAAATCCTATGAGTATTGTGATTGATTATTTCAAATGAAATGAGAAATCATAATAAATAATAATCAAAAGGAGGATAGAAGTTTATTCGATTAATGAAGAGTCGAGTCTTTCAACGAATAAATTATAGTTATTCAAACATCAAGTTTATGGCAAAAGATTTATTGTTCTAACTTGGACAACTCATCATTGTAAGCTTGTTGGAGCTCCTTCTGCAACTTAGCCCTGAAAGACTCCTCATTGGCGTTCAATGTCTTCGCAGCTTCTTCCTCAACTTCAGATAGCTTTTGTTTCGAGAGCTCTAGTTTCTTGGATATGGCGATTTGAACTTCGTCTTCGTTAACCCTTGTCAGCCCCAAGACACTTAAGTTCTCTTCCTCCACCTGAAGTTCCCGCCTAAGCTGCGCCATCTTGGCCTCACTTGACGCAATACAAGAATGAATGTTGCTCAGGGATGTTGATTTCTCGGCAAGTGCGGTCTTAACCTGATCTACCCGGTCCCGCTGTATTTGAACCTCGAGTCCAGTAAAAATGCGAGCATCGCGCCATGCTTCTAGATGAGATTCCGCTCGATCGGCTATATACAAAGAAGTACATGCTGCTTGTAACTCCTGTAATTTCTAAAGCTTGAGTTCTAGACGATCAAGATCATCAGTAATTACCTTGGCTAACTCTGGGTAACCAGTATCCCTTAGCAAAGCCGTTCTAGGGTCAAGGACCGGCCTGAACTGATGGAGAGAAAGCCCACTGTGGAGAAGCTTGTCGATCATCATGTTTATGAAAGAAAAGAACGAGCGGACTCCCATACAGATAATAATCCAATCTGGATTGTTGTCTGACATCAGCGCCCTCGCCAGATCATCGAGTTGAGATGTAAGCCCTACAGAAAATAAAGGGATGGATATTTTAGAATCTTAAGTCAAAGGTCGGCGTAGACATCCTTAGCTGGATAACCCGTACCTGCTTCCATCGGTATAGCTTCATGGGTTAGCAGGGCTATCGAAAGGGTAACCGCCATTGATGCATCTACTGCTACAGTTGGTCTCGCGGCATGTTCATCAGGCACGGTAGCCGCCATGGTAGCCAATTCTGGAGGAGCATCAGAATGAGGAATTGAAAAATGAGCCTCAGTAGGAGTTCCTGCCAGCAACAAAATGAATTCCTTAGATTCATCAAATTGTAGTTGTATTAGTCAAAAATGGCTAGTCCTAAAATTAACGGGAGAGGGAGCCCATACCTTTAGAGGAACAAACCTCGGTATTTTCGAGAATTGTTAGCTCAGGTGACATATCACTAGGAAGATGATCATCTCGGGGAGAGCCATATAACAAGTCGACCATGGGGGTGTCCACAAGCAGGCCACCTTCATCAAAATCATCTATTGAAAAATTTGACACAAGAGAACATAAGTGAAAGAAACAGAATCAAGAACCTGCGATCAGCGAAAATGGCTTACCTCCTACAGTGGAGTTAGTCTCTCTAATCCCAGTGTCCACGTTTGATTCTTGCAATTTCTCTAAAAGAGCAAGAAGCATAGAGACAATTAGGGAAGGCACGAATTTCGAGTCGTTCAACTCCTGTACTCGCCATCTAAATAAGGATTACTAATAATAGATGTACCTGGATTTGTTGAATCAGGTCCTACATTGGTAGTCTCACTAATTTAAGCAGCTACTGCAGGCTCTTCTGTCATAGACTCGTACACCTGTTGTGTGAAACTGGGTTCTTCGGAAGAGGCGAAATCGTGATGGGGAAAATCGAAGCTGATCTCGCCTTCTCCATATCCTCCTGCACAGAAATAGAAAAATGTGAGCCCTGAGTTTAAGGAATTAAATGATCGAAGGGACTATGTGGTGGTTAAGCATTACCTCCTTCACTGACAAGGTCATTACCAGCCAAGTCCATCTCAAAAGCTTGAGGATCTGATAAACCTAAATCTGAAAGAAGGTTTAGCCGAGCACGCGAGGGGCCTGAGAGATCTGGAAAAGTATGAGGATTTGAAGAAATTTTTGAGTCCAAGATGTGGAGGAAACTTGGATCTTGGATGTTCGTTAGGGTTTGAGGTAGACGAAACGAAAGAAAGAAGAAGAAAATGAAAAGAAAAAGGGGGGTTTTGGCCGAAAAAAAAAGAAAAAAAAGGGGAGTTTTGGGGGTTTTAAACCAACCCCAGGTTAACCCTAACAAGGCCTGAACCGGACTGAACCAGACCCTAAACTAAAATTCAAATCAGGGCTAAACCAGGCATCAAAACAGCCCCGAATCAGCCCGTCAATTTATTCTTTCTTTTTCTTTCTCCCTCCCACACATCCGGAGGGGCCCTGGATATTTATTCAGTGGGGTTATCACCCATTGAGGGTCACTTTTGATCCGGTTTGATTTATTCGAGCCTCATAATTACTCCAATAAGGTATACGAGTCTAAACAGTTTTCCATTTTTGTCGAGAAGTTTCTGGAGAATATTTTTATAAAATATTCTTAAGGATAACTCGACAACCTCTAGTGGAAATATTGATTCCTAAAATCCCCGGGGGTATACGAGTATAAACTGGTTCTCCCAGCTCCAACACCTTAAGAACTTAAACTGCGTTGACACCGATCAATGCGTCGCAATGGAGAATTCACCGACTAAAGGAAAGATCTCAAAAAGTTTGATGGTCAGTTCTACGACAACTCACTGACACGAGCTAAAGAAAAAATTCAGTTACCAGCTTCGGTTCAAGATTTGGCTGATCGGATAATAAATCTGACACCGTGACACTTTCGGTCGCTTCGACAAAGCAGGATAATCTGAATGAATTGAAGAAATCAAGATTTGAAGCTATTTTTAGGTCCTGTTATGCCGATTGAAGGTTTGGGCCTATCATATCCAAAGTATTCCAGGCTCTTCTATAAAAGAACGAGACTGAAACACTTTGGAGGGGGTATCTATAGGCATTGAAAATTGCCTATAAGTCCCCGAACATGACTCGTGACAATGAGTTGACAATCGGCGAGCCATCCGACGACGTAACGGCGAACCGTTGATGACGTAATAACAAGTGACCGTGACGCAAACGCATAAAGCGAGTCGACGAAATGCATGAAGTGAGTTGGCGAGGCGTGCAAGTCAGGGAAGTGACGAACTGCATACGAATAATGGGATAAACCCAACTATGAATCTTCAGATTAGCGAACATCGACAAGACTGAACCGGATCGGACTCAAAAAAATGACGAAATAGGCCACTTGGGCGGCTCGGCCCAAACCGAACCACCTAGTGGTAGCTCGGCCAATGGTGGCTCGGCCAAAGCTAAGCCACCAAGAGGTGGCTAGGCACAGATCCGACCCGTATCCGCTTTAAAGCCTATAAATACAGGGGGGTGTCTCATTTTGAAGATCTGGACTTTTGAGGAGAAGGGGAGGCTCTGCCGGATTCAACAGCGATCCACGCTTAGATCCGACAGCGAGATTTGAGATTTCAACGAACCCGTCAGCATAAAGCGAAGAAGTTCGAGAGATGTAAGGGTCGGATCTACACGTGACCCCTCCGGATCAAACTTCGTTTTGATCCCGAGAAGAGTGGTGATTTCGCTTGGTCGATTTCACTCACTTTGGCGATTATTTCCTTCGTGAAATAATCCGCTTGATCGCGTAGATCTTACACCGGATCAGATCATGCAGCGATCCACGGATAAGCCCCGGCACATGCAAAGATCCCACGCAAGCAGGAGTCTGATAAACAGGGTCATGTGTTTGTTTCAGGAAAAACTTATAATTTTTTTTCTTTTGATTTTCATTATAATCAAGTCTTATAAAAAGACAAACTTTTAAATTCATTGTAGCGCTTAAAGCTATAATGAGTTCATCAATGAAGATCAACCCGACTTTTTCCGCGAACAGAAAGGCGGTGCATGTCGACCCTCTCGATAGGTCGACTCGAAAGGCGGTGCTTGTCGACCCTCTTGATAGGCCGACTCAATGAGTGGACCACTCGGCCATCTCTTTGGGCGACATCTCGTGAAGTCCACTCAAAAGGCGGTACTTCTTGACACTTGGCCAGGCGAGTAGGAAGACGATGGTATGCCTCGAGCCCCCCACTGATAGTTTATCGCCATCGCATTAAATGCACGGACATGCGCATTATTCCTCCATCCCCGAAAATTTTTATGACGCATCGGACCAAGTCGGCACCTCATGCCTCCAGTTACTTCACATTAAATGTCGAAGTGACCCTATCCACTCAGCAGTCGCCACCTATAAAGCGGCCATTTCGGTAGCCGCTCATTTTCGTAGAAGTTACCAAATCACCCCTCTATTTCCATTATAAATAGGGGGACTATTCCCTGCATCTAGGTAAGCAATTTCTAAGCCTTGACACCACATTTTTCTTAGTTTTACTGCACTGTAGAACTTGAACAGTTCCATTTACTTCTCCACTCAAGTACATTGCTGACTTGATCGTCGGAGGAACAACCGGGGACACCAACCCCGCCCTCTTACGAGCTTTTATCTGTGTAGGGAAGAACAGCTTATCTCAAAATCATATATTCGGGGAAGTGAGCGGCTCCTGATCATCCTTAACTCCGAAATAATTGACTGTGTGATTTAAACAATCAACAATAAGTACAAACTCTTGTTTGTTAGAAATTGAATATATAATGAATGCAGTTAGGGCAAAAAATCCTATATAGTACATTGCAAATTAGATAGGGAAAAAAAGAGTTGATACATATACCTCTTTAACACAAATTTTAAAAGTTGATAGTACTCATCCAACTTTAAGATCTCTATTGGTACATATGTTACATCCTCCTTTATTAACTAATTAATAACTTGAAGAGTTCTATTGCATATATACCAGCGAGCTATTCTCAACCATTCGCCTGGAGGATGAGAGAAGAGTTTGAGGACTCCAACCACCACTTGAATGGCTAAAAACAATCCGCTAATAGAATTTTTATTTTATAGAAAAAAGAATTGGTTAGTTGAAGTGGATTTAGATAAGCATACCAGAGGACAAAAGCACAGTGCAACCTCCTTCAATCCATATAGAGAATTGAATGCGTCGACATAGAATTCTAGTAGCTTCATACCAATCTCCCTTTCAAAATGGTATGCTAATCCAAGACGGCGAATCGAATTAATGAGTTCGAGGCTAGCCATCGGATCCTTAGTCTCGTTAAGCAATTGTTTGATTTGGTTCTTCAAATCCTCAATTTGTGCGTTGAAAGTGCGGTTCCTTTAAATGACAGTCAAGAGCGTGCATTAGAAACTAAATATAACCGAGTATAATCAACTTATGTCCTTAAAAGAAGGATTAATTGCTAATGTAGATATATTTTAAAACACACACTAAAATATCAGATCTGTCTATAACAACGTACATATGATAGGTACAAATAACCGACAGGTATCGTCATTTTGCTAATAGAATATTAAATTGCTAATAGGGAGTATTATAAGTAGCTAACCCCTATATTACAGATTGTGTGCCAGGAACTAACCTTTAGGCTATGTTTGAATTGGGTACAATTACATGGTAATAACTCTTTATCCCTTAAAATAAAATAATAACACATTTAGTTCAAAATTTTAGAGGAGATTAGGCCGGACTTTTTAGTCTGTTATAATGAAATAATATGGACTTTCATGACTAAACAAAGGTAGGGTATGGATTGTTATTGTAATCCGGGGATTATTTTCCACTGAGATTAGACACAGAGGGACTATCTTGTTCCTTAATCTTTCTAAAATTTACCTGTATATTCCAAAATTATAGTTTCCCTTGTTTCTTCTCCGACAATGGGATATCTTCATTATCGAGGGATTTCGTTGTGCATATCAGGAAAACCATTGCCTCTACCTTTTGCCTTGAGTTATTGTTGAATATGAGGAAATTGTAATAATACTCTCTGACTTGTGTATCCTTTGTTATACAGATGCTATCGGATACGACAAGCATATCAAAATTTTAAGAACTATCCAAATTATATCAATGTTTAATTAAAAAGCTTATCTCCATGACCAAATGATGACACATTCACTTTTACATGGGAAAATGGTTTTCAGAACCCCATATTTAGGAATTTATGTCTTAATCCTCTTAAAATGACAAGTTTTTAAACATAGCACAGACATCAAATATGTATAATGAGTTAAATTAATCCCAAGATTAAACAAGTCCCTAGTCCAAACACGACCTTAAAAAAAAAGATAAAAACTTACATCATTTAGGCTGTTAATGGACTCGATCAGCTAATTATCCCAAATAATGGCTAGGTAACCGTAAGCTCGTCGTGATCTATTTTCTGTATGATACACTGTGGAGTCCAATGATGCATGATAGAAAAATAGAGCATGAGCATCATTCATCATTATCGACATACATATTTGGTGCCTAAGGAATCTTGAAAACTAAGAAGGGAAAAAAACTTTACCACCATGAAAGAGCACAAGTAAGAGGCAAGAAAGAAATTGTGCATTGGCATTGCGAAGCAGGGACTGAAAGTTGAAAGTTCAGTTTCAACATGGTTTTAATTAAATGGAAATGAGCAAGACGAAACAAAGAAGGAGAGATTTTATTTTCTCCAGAAAAATCAGAGGTTGAAAAAAGATCGTATGCTATTGAATAGGGTCGAACCTCAATATATAGATACAAGGGAGAATAATTATGGTATAAGACAACTCATATTGTGTGGGTCCCACCTCATTTAAACGCCACACATGAAAATGTGGGTTAGTGGAGTCAACATACAGAATTTTGGTGAAACATATAAAAATAGTTGTTGATACTTATGTCTAACAATTGTGAGCTATAAAGTGAGCTACTGCTTAGTGTTGTAGCTCACCTCATTTTGAGGTGTGTTGTCTCATTCACATGAAATACTCTAGCCCATAAATGTGATGCATTTCATTGGTTCAAGGCAACAAGCAGAGCCACAACAGGCCTCAAGTCACAGATAACTTGAGAGAGAGAGAGAGAGAGAGAGAGAGAAGAGAGTTAGTCTTTTGTATTCCTTCTCCAATATAGAAGTCCTCTTTTTTCTTTATTTATTGCAGGTGTACCTCTAACCAAGAGTCTGGGGATGAACTTTGTGTACCCATTATTTAATAGTGGGAGATTTTTTGGACTAGGTCCCGTGGTTTTTACCTTCAGTTGAAGGGTGGTTTTAAAAATACTGGTGTCTTGCTGAATATTTCCCTTGGTCATTTATTGTTATTTGTGTTATTAGTCTATTTTATCTACAAGGGAAGGGGAAAAGGTCATTCAATTACTATGCTTTTCCCAACAACTGGTATAAGAGCCTGGTAGAGCTAACCCCTCTATGCAAGATAAAATGGAGAGTACTAGTACCAATAATACCATAATCATGCTCAATTTTTTTAATTGGCTGACCTGAAAGCCGACGATGGATGATATCCTTTTCTCTAAGACTTTGTATGGTTCGATAAAGGTGAGGAGGCAAAGCCTGTAAGTAAGTCTGATGCAGACTGGAAGAAAGAAAATGTAAGGGCCATTGGAATTATTAGACAATGGGCAGATGATAGTGTGTGAAGAAAATATAATGGCCATTGAAATTATTAGACAATGGTAGATGATAGTGTGTTACATCATATTTTTAATGAAACTAATGTTTACTCATTGTGAAAAAAGCTTGAGTCTTTGTTTCAGCAGAAGATAGCTATGAGCAAGGTGTTCTTGTTCAAAAGCCTTGTAAGAAGTATGAAGAAGGTAGTCCAATTGTAGAGTACCTGAGCAAGTTCCAAAGCATCATGAATTAGCTAGCGGCGATGAAAGTCATTTTCAACAATAAAGAATAAGCCTTGCTTCTATTGGGGTCATTGCCGAACAACTAGGATATCCTTCTGGTAAGCGTAAGCAATTCTAATCCGAACAGCGTCATTTCCATGGGTACTTTTACTAGTAACCTGCTTTACGAAGAAACCAGAAGAAAAGCATCAGGCTCAGAACATGCACAAGTTCTCATCATGGAAGATAAAGGAAGAAATAGGAGTATAGTGCCACATGATTTCGAAAGAACTTAGAAGTAGATCAAAATCAAGAGGACATACGGTGAAGTGCTACTTCTACCACAAGGAAGGACACATTAAAATAAACAGTAGACAGTTGAAGATGGAGCAGAAGGGAGGCAAAAATTAGAAGAACGATGACAACAACACAGCTGCTACAGTAGATGAAGATTAGCACATTTTATATCATTTTTATACCCCTATTTATTTTTATTTTTATATATATTTAATTGCTACTTGAGTTTTTAGTGACTTTTCAGGAAAATAGATTTTGAACAAAGAGAAGCCCAAAGAAGCTCAAAGAAGTCCATTGAATCCAAAAAACCCAAATTCTAGAAGAATCAATCAAGCCTGAATCAAATTTACAGTAGAGAATCAGGGAGAAAAGGAGATATTCAATTGCTTGGAGGAAAAAAAAGAGAAAAAAAAAGAAAAAAAAGAATATCACGTCAAGTTCGCTTCAGATTGCCAGCAACAAAGAAAAGGATTTATCTCCCAATCTAAAAGTCAAAATCTAATATATTATGTATGAAAATTGTCTATCTCGATGAGACAGATTCATCTAAATTGGCAAATTTCTGAAGTTCCATTGGTAGTATCTGATTCTACCAGCTTGATCAGCTTTTGGAGTCTTTTTTATTAGGAGATGAATATTCAATTAATTGGAGACGAAATCAAATCCTACAACTATGAAGGTTACTTGGAGATCAATTCAAATCCTATGGTTATGGGGGTTACATGGAGATTAAGTTTAAAGCTACCGTTGTGAGAGATTCTTGTATAGCATAAATATGGGCCTAGGGCTATTGTATTTTACACATTCAATTCCTAAGAATTCAATAAAGTTATTCTTCTTGCTTGCTATCACTAGTAGGAAACAGGACATTGGTGACGGCCCCGTCACTAATGCTCTCAAATCTATCGCCAATGGGCCTTGGTGACGGGTAGGCACCTGTCACCAATGCTTCCGTCGCTAATGTACATTGGCGACGGGGTAAGCCATCGCCAATGAACAAAGGCGACAGACTAATGTCCATCGCCAATAGGCATTGGTGACAGGGGAAACCATTGCTAATGTCCAAAACATTAGCAACGGATTCACCTGTAACTAATGCATATTAGTGACGGGGTAACCCTCATTGGAGACGGGTAACCTGTCGCCAATGCCATTGACATTTGCACGGGTTACCCCATTACCAATGCGCATTGGTGACGGGGTAATCCGCCACTAACATTTATTAATGCCCGTAAAAATTTCTTTTTTACGAGGCGCTCCCCATAGAGGAATACATATATATAAAACCTATAAATAGATATATCACATCCCCATATCCAACAATCCAACCACAATACATATTCAACATTTATACATCTCCATATCGCACAATCACATGTAATATATAATCACATATCCATCCACAAAGCAATAAAATCACAATCAGGATCTGGAATATAGTACATATTTAAAAAAAAATAAATAAATGCATTTAAGTCCAAACATGCCTAACACAATCCAAAACTCCATAAATGCCTAATAACATGTCTAACTCACTCCTCGTCATTGTCATCGTCTCCATGATTGGTGGCGGCTACATCAGAATGCCATATCATACGACTGCTCCCTACGGGAGTACCTCCTCTAACCCGAAAAGAATGCAAGTCAACATGAAAATATTTTTAAAAAAAATCGTAATATATACATATATGTTTAGACATATATATCTCTCCACCACTAGTTTCACCATGCACCGTAAATGCTAACTTAGTAATAGCAATGCATATAGGTTGGGCAAGAAAGTAATTGTGCATTGGCATTGCGAAGCAGGGACTGAAGGTTGAAAGTTCAGTTTCAACATGGTTTTAATTAAATGGAAATGAACAAGACAAAACAGAGAAGGAGAGATTTTATTTTCTCCAGAAAAATCAGAGGTTGAAAAAAGATCGTATGTTATTGAATAGGTTCGCACCTCAATATATAGATATGAGGGAGAATAATTATTGTATAAGACAACTCATATTGTGTGGGTCCCACCTCATTTAAAGGCCACACATGAAAATGTGGGTTAGTGGAGTCAGCATGCAGAATTTTGGTGAAACATATAAAAATAGTTGTTGATACCTATGTCTAACAATTGTGAGCTTTAAAGTGAGCTATAAAGTGAGCTACTGCTTAGTGTTGTAGCTCACCTTATTTTGAGGTGTGTTGTCTCATTCACAGGAAATACTCTTGCCCATAAATGTGATGCATTTCATTGGTTCAAGGCAACAAGCAGAGCCACAACAGGCCTCAAGTCACAAATAACTTGAGAGTGAGAGAGAGAGAGAGAAGAGAGTTAGTCTTTTGTATTTCGTCTCCAATATAGAAGTCCTCTTTTTTTCTTTATTTATTGTAGGTGTAACTCTAGCCTAGAGTTTGGGGATGAAACTTTGTGTACCCATTATTTAATAGTGGGAGATTTTTTTAGACTAGGTCCTATAGTTTTTACCTCAGTTGAAGGGGTGTTTTAAAAATACTGGTGTCTTGCTGAATATTTCCCTTGGTCATTTTATTGTTATTTGTGTTATTAGTCTATTTTATCTATAGGGGATGGGGAAAAGGTCATTCAATCACTACGCTTTTCCCAAGAACTGGTATAAGAGCCTGGTAGAGCTAACCCCTCTATGCAAGATAAAATGGAGAGTACTAGTACCAATAATACCATAATCAAGCTTAATAAATTTAATTGGCTGACCTGAAAGCCGACGATGGGGGATATCCTTTTCTCTAAGAATTTGTATGGTTCGATAAAGGTGAGGAGGCAAAGCCTGTAAGTAAGTCTGATGCAAACTGGAAGAAAGAAAATGTAAGGGCCATTGGAGTTATTAGACAATGGGCAGATGATAGTGTGTAAAGAAAATATAATGGCCATTGAAATTATTAGACAATGGCAGATGATAGTGTGTTACATCATATTTTTAATGAAACTAATGTTTACTCATTGTGAAAAAAGCTTGAGTCTTTGTTTCAGCAGAAGATAGCTATGAGCAAGGCGTTCTTGTTCAAAAGCCTTACAAGAAGTATGAAGAAGGTAGTCCAATTGTAGAGTACATGAACAAGTTCCAAAGCATCATGAATTAGCTAGCGGCGATGAAAGTCATTTTTGACAATAAAGTATAGGCCTTGCTTCTATTGGGGTCATTGCCGAACAGCTAGGATATCCTTCTGGTAAGCGTAAGCAATTCTACTCCGAACAGCGTCATTTCCATGGGTACTGTTACTAGTAACCTGCTTTACGAAGAAACCAGAAGAAAAGCATCAGGCTCAGAACATGCACAAGTTCTCATCATGGAAGATAAAAGGAAGAAATAGGAGTAAAGTGCCACATGATTTCCGAAAGAACTTAGAAGTAGATCAAATTCAAGAGGACATACGGTGAAGTGCTACTTCTACCACAAGGAAGGACACATTAAAATAAACTGTAGACAGTTGAAGACGGAGCAGAGGGGAGGCAAAAATTAGAAGAACGATGACAACAACACAGCTGCTATAGTATATGATGATTAGCACATTTTATATCATTTTTATACCCCTATTTATTTTTATTTTTATATATATTTAATTGCTACTTGAGTTTTTAGTGACTTTTCAGGAAAATAGATTTTGAACAAAGAGAAGCCCAAAGAAGCTCAAAGAAGTCCATTGAATCCAAAAAACCCAAATTCTAGAAGAATCAATCAAGCGTCAATCAAATTTACAGTAGAGAATCAAGAAGAAAAGGAAATATTTAATTACTTGGAGGAAAAAAAGAAAAAAAAAGAATATCACGTCAAATTCGGCTTCAGATTGCCAACAACAAAGAAAAGGATTTATCTCCCAATCTAAAAGTCAAAATCTAATATATTATATATGAAAATTGACTATCTCGATGAGACAGATTCATCCAAATTGGCAAATTTCTGAAGTTCCATTGGTAGTATCTGATTCTACCAGCTTGATCAGCTTTTGGAGTCTTTTTTATTAGGAGATGAATATTCAATTAATTGGAGACCAAATCAAATCCTCCAACTATGAAGGTTACTTGCAGATCAATTCAAATCCTATGGTTGTGGGGGTTATTTGGAGATTAAGTTTAATGCTACGGTTGTGAGAGATTCTTGTATAGCATAAATATGGGCCTAGGGCTATTGTATTTTACACATTCAATTCCTAAGAATTCAATAAAGTTATTCTTCTTGCTTGCTATCACTAGTAGGAAACAGGACATTGGTGACGGCCCCGTCACTAAAGCTCTCAAATCTATCACCAATGGGCCTTGGTGACGGCTAGGCACCTGTCACCAATGGGCCTTGGTGACAGGACATTGGTGACGGCCCCGTCACTAAAGCTCTCAAATCTATCACCAATGGGCCTTGGTGACGGCTAGGCACCTGTCACTAATGCTTCCGTCGCTAATGTACATTGGCGACGGGGTAAGCCATTGCTAATGAACAAAGGCGACGGACTAATGTCCATCGCCAATAGGCATTGGTGACAGAGGAAACCACTGCTAATGTCCAAAACATTGGCAACGGATTCACCTGTAACTAATGCATATTAGTGACGGGGTAACCCTCATTGGAGACGGGTAACCTGTCGCCAATGCCATTGACATTGGCACTGGTTACCCCATCACCAATGTGCATTGGTGATGGGGTAATCCGCCACCAACATTTATTAATGCCCTTAAAATTTTATTTTACAAGGCTCCCTATAGAGGAATATATATATATATATATATATATATATATATATATATATATATATATATATATATATATATATATATATATATATATATATATATATATATAAACCTATAAATAGATATATCACATCCCCATATCCAACAATTCAACCACAATATATATTCAACATTTATACATCTCCATAACGCACAATCACATGTAATATATAATCACATATCCATCCACAAAGCAATAAAATCACAATCAAGATCTGGAATATAGTACATATTTAAAAAAATAAATAAATGCATTTAAGTCCAAACATGCCTAACACAATCTAAAAGTCCATAAATGTCTAATAACATGTCTAACTCACTCCTCGTCATTGTCATCGTCTCCATGATTGTGGGTGGCTACATCAGAATGTCGTATCATACGACTGCTCCCTACGGGAGTACCTCCTCTAACCCGAAAAGAATGCAAGTCAACATGAAAATATTTTTAAAAAATTTGTAATATATACATATATGTTTAGACACATATATCTCTCCACCACTAGTTTCTCCATGCACCGTAAATGCTAACTTAGTAATAGCAATGCAAATAGGTTGGGCAAGAATCTCCCATAAGGGAGCAGAATCAAAGATGTGCTGCACAACATCCCAAGACGATTGTGCACCCACTAACTTGCGCGTAATTGTGGGAAGAAAATAAAAGTTAAGACGGGTTCATGATTGTCCATCCAGTACTATCCGATTTTACCCATCATGTATGATATCTCATATGGTCACCGCGAGGTCACTGACCACTCACTGGCCTTAGTCCTACCAATGGCAAATGATCTAACTCTAGCACCCGATAACGGCACCCTTCCTTTCTTGGTTGATCTAGAAATGTAAGCCCCCATTAATAATTTCCCTCCATTTCTCTATGGTCATGCGGTTAGGATCCAAAAGGGTATTTTCTATGCCCTGAGAATATAGGGCCTGGGATAGCATAACATTTTGCATTGCTTCCAGCGTCGCCTGAATGTCATATAGTAATAAAAAAAATTAGCAACTCAAATGAGAAATTATTAAGTCCGTGCAAATGTGAAATTAACCTTATAATTACATGCATATCATTAATATTTGCCACCTTTTTATCCTTATCGTAGCCCTCGGGTGGTGTATAAGCTGCTCTAGCATGAACAGTTGACGTCATAGTCAAGGCATCCTGTAATATATCAAATTCCAAATTACTTTAAGCAATGTATGAAACTAGTGACATGAGTTAAAATTTAATAATTTGATCATACCGGGTTCTCAATTAAATACTTATGCTTGATCCGCATGTAGGGATTAGCTCCCAGAAAGTGATCGTATTTCTTCAAATTGCGAATCTCCGACGCCGTCTTATATTTTTCTTTCAAAATAAAGTACTTTGTTAGTATGTGTGATGGTAATATCATAAATAAAAAATAACTCACCTTCTTAATACCTTCCCACTCGACAATGAGAGTCATCCAATTATATGGAAGAACCCTTTTATCAAGCTCATACATCCTCTACCAATAGTGGCGTAGCCAGGATTTTAACATCGGGGACCAAAATATATAAATATGATAATGAAAGAAATACACTATAAAACTATCTGAAAAATACATTTATAGAGTTTGCATTGACCAAAAGCATAAATTTAAGTTAAAAATGGATATAATCAAACAATTCAATAAATAAACAATTTATATTTAGGGTTTACACAACAAATTTATAAACAGAACACATGGGAATGTAAATCAATAATTATATAAAAATATATGTTGTTCATAATAAAAAATTAAGAAAATGAAAAGAAACGCAATTTATATTTAGAATTTAGAGAATACACCAAGTCTCTATAATTATGAAGAAAAGCCCCAAAATTGAAATTAAATTGGACTTGTTAAATTGAATTTAAGAATTCTATTTAATAATAGAAAGAATGACCCCTAAAAAGATAAAATTTCGAAGCCAAGACGGGGAGTGGATGTTCTACGACTTTTTTTAGGTGAGTGTTTGGATTCCGATCGATGGACTGCATAACTCGTTACCCATTGGACCCAGATACTCTCTTATGAAATAGACTTTGACCTTGGACCTTAGCATTTGGGTTTGTGCTTTGTGGGCTGTTGGGTCTTGTTGGCTCAAAGGCTTTAGAAACTGGGGAGCCTAATATGCTGAACTTAATAGGATTTTTTTTCACATATGACTTATACCCGTACGTGACTTAGTAGGTGGCTCGGGGGCATGGCACCCCCCGCCCCTTCAATCCTCCGCTGGTGTCTACCAATCAACAGGTATGTCCGTAAAGTATTTTTCTCGAGTTTATTCCTCCACCCTCGAATCATCTTGCTCACCCTAGGTATTACATAATCCCAAGATTTTGGGTTGTCCTCAAGACAATAATGATCATGCAAATTGCATGTGGAAAAAATATACACTATAAGAATAATAAAATAATAGTAAATGAAAGAATCAATATAATAGGTAATTACCATGAGCCTATCCCAGATTTCTTTATGCCCTTGCATTCTTGTTCTTCAAAATTATGAGAAATGTTGATGGAGTTTCGATCTTTGATTAAACAACCAAGTAAATTATGAAATCTGACGGCATAATCCCCTATCGAAATGTTGTCCCTAGACCACTCCAAAATGACCCGGTAATAAGGTTTTAAATGTCGGATATTGGGTTCATGTTGGATGGCTAAAATCCATGTCGGATAGCAAAATCGAGGATATGTCAGGGGACATGGACTAAATATCGGATTGACATATCGGGTGGTGTGCATATGTATAATATCATATCCTAAATGCAATCTAAGCATTCCTAAATTCAATTTAAGCATACTTTATAAATTCTATAGTCTAAACATATAAAAAGGTAAATAATATATGATGTTTAGGGTCACTAACCGATTGTAGAAATATAATTCTCGATTGCATCATGAAACCATTCACCAGAGGGAGAGAAACAGAGATAGACTGAGAGAGAGAGAGAGAGAGAGAGAGAGAGAAAGAGATTGAGAGAGAGATAGACTCAGAGAGAGAGAGACTGAGAGAGAGAGGCAAAGAAATTGAGAGAGAGAGATAGATTCAGAGTGAGAAAGAGAGAGAATCAGAGACTCAGACTCAGAGAGAGAGAATGAGAGAGAGAAAGAGATAGAAGAAGACTCACCACTCACCAGGGGGAAGCTTGAAGTCGTCGCTGGGTTCCGACATTGTAGAAAAGAGAGAGAGGAAGAGGCGGCGATGGTTCTAAAGTCGCAGCCTCGCAGGGAAAAAAGAGAGAGAGAGGATGAGGTGGTGATGGTTCTGAACTTGCAGCGATGAGGATGAGAGAGAGAGACAAACAACAGCCATTTTACCCTAGTTTTTTTTACTATCGGGTTCATATCTCTCAGAACAGGTCAAAAATAAAACGGGTTTAGGTTTTCGGCACTAAACCTAAACCCGGTTAAAAAAAATAGCAAGAAAAAAAGGCCATATCGGCCAATTTTTCAAAGCAGAAAAATCAGCCAATATGGCCGATATATCCCCGACATTTTCGACTTGAACCTGAAAAATGACATACGACTTGAAATTGCCCAAGTCGTGTCGTTCGAGCCCTCAAACCGACATGTCGGCCGACATTTAAAATATTGCTCAGTAACCTTTGGGAGGTACTTCGGTACCTTGCTCACTCCCATGCTTTCCCAGCTTCTCATAGTCCTTCAGCCCTACAAAGACAGAAAGAAATAAATTTTTTACAAACTTAAATAATCAAATAACTATGAAAGCTCATAATTTACATTATATTATTACCCTTTTCCCACAAGTAACTGCCATCGCTTTGTGAGCTTTATTTTACGATCTTTCTTTCTAATCTCGCTCTCCTCCTTTTGTAGTTTCTCTGCATTTTTTGGCAATGCATTGGCTTTTTCGAGTAAGGGAATGCAAGCTACCACTAGAGTCCATGCACGAGACATGCAATCTCCGAATGAGAAGATCCCAACATAGTCTCGTGTTGGATCTCGTCGGCATTAGATCCATCACATGCCTCATCCGCAGAATTAAACAAATTATTAAACGTGAAACAAATATATATAATGAATATAAAATATCGATGAACTTAAATATGAAAACTAATACCTAGATCAGGCGATGATTCTGGATAATGTGATGGATTCATAAGAGATGCATGTGTGTATGTCCCCGCAATATCTAACAAAATAATAAATACGACATTAATAAAAAAATTCTATATGGACTTAATTCAATTAAACAAATTAATACCTTCAATGGGCGAGGATCTAGTTAGAGATAATGGACTCAAAGAAGCTCGTGAGGACTTTCCTGCATAAATAAACAAATAGTAAATATGATGTATACATACGTATATCACAAATACAATATCTTTGAATAAATTAATACTTATAACTGACGATGACCCTGCTCGATCTCGGGAAACTTCCTCTACATGTTTTATCCTTTCGGCTCATCAGCAACTTAAATTATTAATTTAAATTTTATTCAATACATGCAAGAAAAATAGGTGAATATTTATAATTGTATCGATAAAATCAAAGATAGATACAATAACACTAGAAATATCTATTTTAAATTCTACAAGTATCAAATAAGTTACATTGAATCTCCTACATTATGGATGTCAAGTCAATATTAGTAAATGTTACATCTTGGGGTAGGGAATGTCGGAAAAACTTCTCCTTCAAGCTCATTTGGGTCATCGAGAACCATTGGCGTTTTCATCGAGAGCAAGTTGAACAAGAGTCCTCGACTCCTTATACAATATGACCCAAACTTTTGGTGCCTAGGATCTTTGCTATAAAAGCAGCGAGTAGCTTGGCAAACATTAAATGCGGGTATATCTCCTTATCTAGATTTACAAGATTAAAATCATATGGATCCATTATTCCTTTGGCATGACACCATCAAACCTTAAACATCACATAACTTTGTACGTCTTTTGTGCAGTACACATAGAGTATCTCCAAAATGACCGGTAATAAGGTTTTAAATGTCGGATATTGGGTTCATGTTGGATGGCTAAAATCCATGTCGGATAGCAAAAATCGAGGATATGTCGGGGACATGGACTAAATATCGGATTGACATATCGGTGGTGTGCATATGTATAATATCATATCCTAAATGCAATCTAAGCATTCCTAAATTCAATTTAAGCATACTTTATAAATTCTATAGTCTAAACATATAAAAAAGGAAATAATATATGATGTTAAGGGTCACTAACCGATTGTAGAAATATAATTCTCGATTGCATCGTGAAACCATTCACCAGAGGGAGAGAGACAGAGATAGACTGAGAGAGAGAGAGAGAGAGAGAAAGAGATTGAGAGAGAGATAGGCTCAGAGAGAGAGACACCGAGAGAGAGAGGCAAAGAAATGAGAGAGAGAGAGAGAGAGAGAGAAAGAGATTGAGAGAGAGATAGACTGAGAGAGAGAGAGAGAGAAAGAGATTGAGAGAGAGATAGACTGAGAGAGAGAGAGAGGATGAGGTGGTGATGGTTCAACTTGCAACATGAGGATGAGAGAGAGAGAGAGAGAGAGAGAGAGGATGAGGTGGTGATGGTTCTGAACTTGCAGCGATGAGGATGAGAGAGAGAGAGAGAGACAAACAACAGCCATTTTACCCTAGTTTTTTTGCTATCGAGTTCATATCTCTCAAAACAGGTCAAAAATGAAACGGGTTTAGGTTTTCGGCACTAAACCTAAACCCGGTTTAAAAAAATAGCAAGAAAAAAAGGCCATATCGGCCAATTTTTCAAAGCAGAAAAATCAGCCAATATGGCCGATATATCCCCGACATTTCTGACTTGAACCTGAAAAATGACATACGACTTGAAATTGCCCAAGTCGTGTCGTTCGAGCCCTCAAACCGACATGTCGGCCGACATTTAAAATATTGCTCAGTAACCTTTGGGAGGTACTTCGGTACCTTGCTCACTCCCATGCTTTCCCAGCTTCTCATAGTCCTTCAGCCCTACAAAGACAGAAAGAAATAAATTTTTTACAAACTTAAATAATCAAATAACTATGAAAGCTCATAATTTACATTATATTATTACCCTTTTCCCACAAGTAATCTGCCATCGCCTTTGTGAGCTTCTGCTTTATTTTACGATCTTTCTTTCTAATCTCGTCTCTCCTCCTTTTGTAGTTTCTCTCGCATTTTTTTGGCAATGCATTGGCTTTTTCGAGTAAGGGAATGCAAGCTACCACTAGAGTCCATGCACGAGACATGCAATCTCCGAATGAGAAGATCCCAACATAGTCTCGTGTTGGATCTCGTCGGCATTAGATCCATCACATGCCTCATCCACAGAATTAAACAAATTATTAAACGTGAAACAAATATATATAATGAATATAAAATATCGATTAACTTAAATATGAAAACTAATACCTAGATTAGGTGATGATTCCGGATAATGTGATGGATTCATAAGAGATGCGTGTGTGTATGTCCCCGCAATATCTAACAAAATAATAAATCGACATTAATAAAAAATTCTATATGGACTTAATTCAATTAAACAAATTAATACCTTCAATGGGCGAGGATCTAGTTAGAGATAATGGACTCAAAGAAGCTCGTGAGGACTTTCTGCATAAATAAACAAATAGTAAATATGATGTATACATACATATATCACAAATACAATATCTTTGAATAAATTAATACTTATAACGTGATGACCACCTTTCGATCTCGGGAAACTTCCTCTACATGTTTTATCCTTTCGGCTCATCAGCAACTTAAATTATTAATTTAAATTTTATTCAATACATGCAAGAAAAATAGGTGAATATTTATAATTGTATCGATAAAATCAAAGATAGATACAATAACACTAGAAATATCTATTTTTAAATTCTACAAGTATCAAATAAGTTACATTGAATCTCCTACATTATGGATGTCAAGTCAATATTAGTAAATGTTACATCTTGCGGGTAGGAGTAATCAGGAAAAACTTCTCCTTCAAGCTCATTTGGGTCATCAGAACCATTCGCGTTTTCATCGAGAGCAAGTTGAACAAGAGTCCTCGACTCCTTATACAATATGACCCAAACTTTTGGCTGCCTAGGATCTTTGCTATAAAAGCACTGAGTAGCTTGCTTCGCGAATATAAACATTAAATCGGGGTATATCTCCTTATCTAGATTTACAAGATTAAAATCATATGGATCCATTATTCCTTTGGCATGACACCATCAAACCTTAAACATCACATAACTTTGTACGTCTTTTGTACCGTACACATAGAGTATCTCCACAATACCTTATAGTTGTCCATAATATATTACATTACTAAGTACTGGATTCTAAACTATCGAACTTGAATAACATTCTTGAGAGAAGGCACCATGACCCCACTATTTTGGGTTACTCTCTCCTCCTCAATCCCTACCTGTTGAAATAAACACCCATTTACATGATATTCACTACATTATTTTATTGTGTAGGCCCTGTGTGTGAATTCTTATCTCTTCTGATATTGGCAAACCAATAAAGATTTGTCTTTTAGCTAATGTTAAACATAATCACAAGCGATTGCAAAAAGTTAATCTAAAATTTTCTCAAAATTAATTAAAAATAAAGTACATGTAACTTACTTCATTTATGGCATTTGGTAAAATATTTTTCATATATTTTACAATTTGATTCCGATGCTAAAACACCGAGTTATTTCTAACTACAACTCATCCAAATGTCAACTATTGATACGACGGAGATCAATTTCATTTAAATAAAAAAAGATATTATTAATAAATGTTAATTTACTTACTTTCGTATTCTTCAAAGATTTTACGGTTTGTGCAACACGAATGCATGAGCCATTTCAAGTCCAATATGGAATAGTCTTTATTCATCTTGGTACTTCCATGGAAAGTGCCATCTCTATGACTAATCACGTGTAGTTTTTTGTACACCTCACATACACAGAGGCAAATGTCATGCATTCATTTGCCATGTACGATAAGCAATCGAATCCTCAGGTTGAGCTCGATTACATTATGCATTTCAAGAAACCCCAATATCTAACAAAATAATAAATCGACATTAATAAAAAATTCTATATGGACTTAATTCAATTAAACAAATTAAGACCTTCAATGGGCGAGGATCTAGTTAGAGATAATGGACTCAAAGAAGCTCGTGAGGACGTTCTTGCATAAATAAACAAATAGTAAATATGATGTATACATACATTATATCACAAATACAATATCTTTGAATAAATTAATACTTATAGCGATGACCACCTTTCGATCTCGGAAACTTCCTCTACATGTTTTATCCTTTGGCTCATCAGCAACTTAAATTATTAATTTAAATTTTATTCAATACATGCAAGAAAAATAGGTGAATATTTATAATTGTATCGATAAAATCAAAGATAGATACAATAACACTAGAAATATCTATTTTAAATTCTACAAGTATCAAATAAGTTACATTGCATCTCCTACATTATGGATGTCAAGTCAATATTAGTAAATGTTACATCTTGCGGGTAGGAGTAATCAGGAAAAACTTCTCCTTCAAGCTCATTTGGGTCATCAGAACCATTCGCGTTTTCATCGAGAGCAAGTTGAACAAGAGTCCTCGACTCCTTATACAATATGACCCAAACTTTTGGCTGCCTAGGATCTTTGCTATAAAAGCACTGAGTAGCTTGCTTCGCGAATATAAACATTAAATCGGGGTATATCTCCTTATCTAGATTTACAAGATTAAAATCATATGGATCCATTATTCCTTGGCATGACACCATCAAACCTTAAACATCACATAACTTTGTAGCGTCTTTGCAGGTACACATAGAGTATCTCCACAATACCTTATAGTTGTCCATAATATATTACATTACTAAGTCTTGGATTCTAAACTATCGAACTTGAATAACATTCTTGAGAGAAGGCACCATGACCCCACTATTTTGGGTTACTCTCTCCTCCTCAATCCTACTGTTGAAATAAACACCCATTTACATGATATTCACTACATTATTTTATTGTGTAGGCCACATGTGTGAATTCTTATCTCTTCGATATTGGCAAACCAATAAAGATTTGTCTTTTTAGCTAATGTTAAACATAATCACAAACGATTGCAAAAAAGTTAATCTAAAATTTTCTCAAAATTAATTAAAAATAAAGTACATGTAACTTACTTCATTTATGACGCATTTGGTAAAATATTTTTCATATATTTTACAATTTGATTCCGTGCTAAAACACCAGTTATTTCTAACTACAACTCCTCCAAATGTCAACTCTTGATACGACACTGGAGATCAATTTCATTTAAATAAAAAAAGAGATATTAATTAATGTTAATTTACTTACTTTCGGTATTCTTCAAAGATTTTCTGGTTGTGCAACACGAATGCATGAGCCATTTCAAGTCCAATATGGAATAGTCTTTATTCATCTTGGTACTTCCATGGAAAGTGCCATCTCTATTACTAATCTGTGTAGTTTTTTTTATCTGTACACCTCACATACACCGAGAGGCAAATGTCATGCATTCATTTGCCATGTACAGTAAGCAATCGAATCCTCCAGTTGAGCTCGATTACACATTATGCATTTCAAGAAACCCAAATATCTAAAGAAAACATTAATATCTATGAGTTATTAAGTATAAAGCAATTACATGTTATATAAAAGTTAAATTGAATTTTAACTAACCTCTCCATGGGATACATCCAACGATAGTTAGCTGGTCCTCCGAGTATTGCCTCATCTACAAGATGATGTGTAAGATGGATCATGACCCTAAAAATGATGGATGGAATAATATCTCCATTTTGCAGAGGGTTTCATTCATTTCTTCTTCAAGTGCCTTAAAATCGTCAACATTGATAGCTTTGGAGCACAACTTCCTAAAAAATTCACAAAATTTAATTATAACCATTGTTACTTTATCATCAACTATGTTTTTATGGATTACCACCGGAAGCAATTGGTGAAGAAGGATATGAGAATCATGGGTCTTAAGTCCTAAAGTTTTTGTTATTTCATCTGGACATTATTTGAAATATTAGAACAGTAAGCATCAGACGACTTCACCGATTTATGGACCTCATAGAATCTCCACATCTCAACCTTAAACATTATAATGCGAGACGAAGGCAACTCAAATTTTCCATCAGTGACTTCTCGTGCTTGCAGATCATATCGGATGTTCAATTCATTGAAGTCTCGCCGAGCCCTTAAATCGTCCTTTGATTGCTTACCATCCTATAGGAGTGTGGACAATAGGTTGTCACATATATTCTTTTCATTATGCATTATGTCTAAGTTGTGTCGGATTTTGAGCAACAAGTCAACAAGTCAATAAGGAATCAATTCTGTTATGAACCAATAGGTTCACCAACCGATTGGCTAACTGATTTGCCAACTGATTGATTTGTAATATAAATAGTGAATGACTGGGATTTATTTCTTGGAGCTCAAGCCAAATCTAATGGATTTTATTGATTGCTGTAGGCTATAAAGAGAGGTAGAGATTGAGGGGTTGGAGTGTGAAAAATTTTATAAAAACTCCATTTGCAAAGGAGGGTTACTCTTAATTGAGAAGACTTTCCAAAATTATAAACTTTTTGGTTTGCAATAAAAAAAATTTCCTCCTTTTAAATTTTTTTTCTTCTTCTTTGTTGATGAAGATTATGATAAAGATTTGCTTTGAAGGGGCCAACCCTTTACAATGTAAGTTTTTATTTTTCTCTTTTATTTTCTTATCTTAGAAATTTATATTTTAAGATTTCATTTTCTTTTTACTTTTGTAGGATAATCACCAAACTTAAAACTCTAGATCTCCCTCTCCCTCTCCCTCCCCCCTGTGAATTAGATCCAGAATCTCTAATAAAATCATGACGAAAAAGCCCTTAAATAGCCTCAGCAACAATGGTTCAGATTTAGTCCAAATTAGATCAGGATTCTGAAATTTGCTCGTCACTCATTAATGAGTGTGTGATCTTATTGATGAGAATAGCTCTAGGCTCAACAATGAGCTTCTGTCCTCATTGATGAGTTTATGACTATAATCAAATTCACACTCGGCCTCATTCTTATTAATGCATGTAATTGCCCATCGATGAGCATAGGAGCAGATTCATCCATGGTCATTATATGCATCAATAAGAACGAGGCTGAGAGCAAATTTGATTACAATCACAAACTCATCGATGAGGATGAGAGCTCATCAATGAACCTGGAGCTATATTCATCAATGAGCCCACCCACTCATCGATGAGTGACGAGCTGATTTTAGAATTCTTATCGATTTAAACTCAATCGAACCATTGTCTTGAGCTATTAAACTCTTTCCATGATTTTATTAGAGGTTCGTGACCATACACTAGAGAGAAAGAGAGAGAGAGAGAGAGAGAGAGAAAGAGAGAGGGAGACAGAGAGAGAGAGAGAGAGAGAGAGAGATCTATAGTTTTAACTTTGGTGATTATCATTGCTCATGCTTCTCAGTTGCATCCTTGACATTATTTTACATCATTCGATTATCAATCTTCAAGTAGTGTTGCTTGGAATTCATCTTTATCATTGTTCTTCATTAAGCTCCACTTATATCTTTTGAGAATAGTTTGCATAATCAAATGGATGTAATATCTTTCTGTATTACCCTTAATTGATAAATGTTAGTTTGTTTTAAACTTATTTTTACAGTGCACTCAAGCTAGTTTGAATTAAGTGTTTACAGCATACTCAAGCTGGGATTAATTTGAGGTATTAGTTACTAGCTAGGACTAGGGTTACTTATGATGAAGAGTTTAGGTTAGATGACTAGTTTTGGATAAACTAGACTTTTGGTCTAGTAATCCTATAGAATTGGGTTTGTGATTCAAGAGAACTTTCATCGTAGTGAGAAAGCCCCTTCGCAAGAAGGAAGAGTGGATGTAGGATTATTGATCCAAACCACTACAATATCTGGCGTGTTAAGGCGTGATTGTTTTTCTCTTTTATTTTCTTATCTTAGAAATTTATATTTTAAGATTTCATTTTCTTTTACTTTTATAGGATAATCACCAAACTTAAAACTCTAGATCTCCCTCTCCCTCTCCCTCCCCCCTGTGAATTAAATCCAGAATCTCTAATAAAATCATGACGAAAGAGCCCTTAAATAGCCTCAGCAACAATGGTTCAGATTGAGTCCAAATTAGATCAGGATTCTGAAATTAGCTCGTCACTCATTAATGAGTGTGTGAGCTTATTGATGAGAATAGCTCCAGGCTCAACAATGAGCTTCCGTCTTTATTGATGAGTTTATGACTATAATCAAATTCACACTCGGCCTCATTCTTATTAATGCATGTAATTGTCCATCAATGAGCATAGGAGCAGATTCATCCATGGTCATTATATGCATCAATAAGAACGAGGCTGAGAGCAAATTTGATTACAATCACAAACTCATCGATGAGGATGAGAGCTCAACGATGAACCTGGAGCTATATTCATCAATGAGCCCACCCACTCATCGATGAGTGACGAGCTGATTTCAGAATTCTTATCAGATTTAAACTCAATCTGAACCATTGTTACTGAGGCTATTTAAGGCTCTTTCCCCCATGATTTTATTAGAGGTTCGTGACCTAATACACAGAGAGAGAGAGAGAGAGAGAGAGAGAGAGAGAGAGAGAGAGAGAGAGAGAGAGAGAGAGAGAGAGAGAGAGATCTATAGTTTTAACTTTGGTGATTATCCTTGCTCATGCTTCTCAGTTGCATCCTTGACATTATTTTACATCATTCGATTATCAATCTTCAAGTAGTGTTGCGCTTGGAATTCATCTTCATCATTGTTCTTCATCAAGCTCCGCTTATATCTTTTCGAGAATAGTTTGCATAATCAAATGGATGTAATATCTTTCTGTATTACCCTTAATTGATAAATGTTAGTTTGTTTTAAACTTATTTTTACAGTGCACTCAAGCTGGTTTGAATTAAGTGTTTACAGCATACTCAAGCTGGGATTAATTTGAGGTATTAGTTACTAGCTAGGACTAGGGTTACTTATGATGAAGAGTTTAGGTTAGATGACTAGTTTTGGATAAACTAGACTTTTGGTCTAGTAATCCTATAGAATTGGGTTTGTGATTCAAGAGAACTTTCATCGTAGTGAGAAAGCCCCTTCGCAAGAAGGAAGAGTGGATGTAGGATTATTGATCCAAACCACTACAATATCTGGCGTGTTCTGGCTGTGATTGTTTTTGTCTTTATTATTTTGCTTATTATGTTTCTATTACTGTTTTATTTTGCTGTATATTCTATATTTATTGAAAAATAGTAGGCAATCCTATTCATCCCCTCTAAGCTTGCATCTTAGATCCCAACATTCTCCTCCTCAGTTGCAGAGTTACATATGAAGATACCAAATTTCAATAAACAAACTTGAGGTTTGGCAATAAATCCCCAAACTTTTTCTACAAATGTTTCCATGACTTTAAATCTCACATTTAGGCCAAGAGCATCGCCCATCAAGGCATGTTTCCATTGAACTTCACCATCAACTCACTTATTATCTACCTCAAAACAAGCAATATTAGATCCAACAGAGGACAAATTTCAATTTTAGCCGCAAATCTTTACACCTATTATCAGTAAATAAACTTGCCAATGATTTCTTTTCCACATTCTCAACATTATCATTTGCTAAATGTTCCTTTTATACTTCATTTTTAATGTGAGATGTAGAATTGGTCATATTATCCCAATTTTTAGCAACATTAGTGATGCTCACATTATCCCCAATAATAGGAACATATGAGTTATCCTCAATATTCCTAATATCAATAACATTACCACAATCAGTATCCATATCCATAACAATTTCATCAACCTTAGAAGACTCGCTCATTTTTTCAGCATAGAATCTATAGTCATTAAAGCTAGGAAACTTACGTGGATCCAAGGGAGCTCATGGGTCACTGCACTCTGCACCATCTCCCATTGACATCTTCATCAAATTTGGATGAACAGCTAGAGAGACCATATCCACAAGCTTCATCCTCATCAGAGCCTCCTCCATGCCTATTTTCCTTTTCGAACCAGTAGGGTGATCATCACATTTTATTGCACTTTTATACCCTCATTATCTATTTTATTTGAATTAATATATCTTCGAATAATAATTTTTATCTTAATTTACGTGTAATATAGAATTATTGAATGAGAGCCCAAATGAAGATTATTTCAAGACCAAAAGATCTCTAATGAAGCCCAAAATGCCTAAATCCAAAGTTCACGACTAAGTTTAGAAACAAAATCTCAATACTCATTACTTTCTTGGTCAGAATTATTAATAACTTGGCTTACAATTGAGAATCAAATTAAATATGAAAAAAAATAAAGTCAAATTCGTGCTCAGGATAATCAACCTCAAAGAAAATGTGATATCTCCCAATCCGAAAGAATTCAATATAGTATATATGAAAATCGCCTATCTCGACAAGGCGGAGCCATCAAATTATCAAATTCTAAAAATTTCATCAGCAATGGGTTATGATATAAATCCGAATTTAAGTGATATATATTCAATTATTTGAAGGCCAAGTTAAATTCTAAGAAACCCAAGAGCATTTAAGAGAAGCCTAAGAGTTTTAAATGAATTAAATACAAAGAAATAAAGCCCACAAAGCCCATCTCTCAAGTATTGAATCAATGATCTAGATTATTTTGAGAGATCCTATAATTATGAGGGTTTCTTGGAGCTCAAGCCAAATCTAATGGATTTTATTGATTGCTGTAGGCTATAAAGAGAGGTAGAGGTTGAGGGGTTGGAGTGTGAAAATTTTATAAAACTCCATTTGTAAAGGAGGGTTACTCTTAATTGAGAAGACTTTCTAAAATTATAAACTTTTGGTTTGCAATAAAAAAATTTCCTCCTTTTAAATTTTTTCTTCTTCTTTGTTGATGAAGATTATGATAAAGATTTGCTTTGAAGGGGCCAACCCTTTACAATATAAGTTTTATTTTTCTCATATTACCTTCTTTATTTTTCTTTCATTTTATCAACCACTCTTTATCTTTCCACTCTCAATCTCATTTTGTTTTTATTTTGCACATATTCACAATCACTCTCAATTCTCTCCACAATCCATCACATTTCTTTTATCACTCCTAATTGTCGCACACAACATAAGAACCGATTTTGATTAACTCATTACAACACCTTAATCGTGGGATCGATAATTTTTTATACTATAACTTGATGATTATATACTTGTAACTTTAGGTTCATATTTATTTACCTATCATAGGGCCGGTGTTCTTTATGGATCCTGAGCTTGAGCACCCAAAATCACCATCAACAACATCACCAAGATGAGCAGAAGATGAAATAGAAGCTCGGATTAGCTCCCATCACCAAATTAACAACCTTCTTACCAGAGAACTTCTTCTTCTTTCCCATAAACACAATGGCGACGCACGTTAGCAAAGGAAAAATCTCTTGCTAGCGTGCACATCAGAGCTCCGCTACTTAAATCCAGCTTTCTTATAATAGAACTATTTATTAATATGTTACATACTGATAGTTATCTATCATTTAATTATTAATATAAGGTATAAATATATATTTGAAATTATACTAAATATAATGACAAACTCATTATTAATGTATTTGAGGGTGCTTTGGCAATAAATCCCCAAACTTTTTCTACAAATGTTTCCATGACTTTAAATCTCACATTTAGGCCAAGAGCATCGCCCATCAAGGCATGTTTCCATTGAACTTCACCATCAACTCACTTATCTGCCTCAAAACAAGCAATATTAGATCCAACAGAGGACAAATTTCAATTTTAGCCGCAAACCTTTACACCTATTATCAGTAAATAAACTTGCCAATGATTTCTTTTCCACATTCTCAACATTATCATTTGCTAAATGTTCCTTCTATACTTCATGTTCAATGTGAGATGTAGAATTGGTCATATTATCCCAATTTTTAGCAACATTAGTGATGCTCACATTATCCCCAATAATACGAACATATGAGTTATCCTCAATATTCCTAATATCAATAACATTACCACAATCAGTATCCATATCCATAACAATTTCATCAACCTTAGAAGACTCGCTCATTTTTTCAAAGATAGAATCTATAGTCATTAAAGCTAGGAAACTTACGTGGATCCAAGGGAGCTCATGGGTCACTGCACTCTGCACCATCTCCCATTGACAACTTCATCAAATTTGGATGAACAGCTAGAGAGACCATATCCACAAGCTTCATCCGCATCAGAGCCTCCTCCATGCCTATTTTCCTTTTCGAACCAGTAGGGTGATCATCACATTTTATTGCACTTTTATACCCTCATTATCTATTTTATTTAAATTAATATATCTACTAATAATAATTTTTATCTTAATTTACAGGTAATATAGAATTATTGAATGAGAGCCCAAATGAAGATTATTTCAAGCCCAAAAGCTCTCTAATGAAGCCCAAAATGCCTAAATCCAAAGTCCACGACTAAGTTTAGAAACAAAATCTCAATACTCATTACTTTCTTGGTCAGAATTATTAATAACTTGGCTTACAATTGAGAATCAAATTAAATATGGAAAAAATAAAGTCAAATTCGTGCTCAGGATAATCAACCTCAAAGAAAATGTGATATCTCCCAATCCGGAAAGCAGAATTCAATATAGTATATATGAAAATCGCCTATCTCGACAAGACGGAGCCATCAAATTATCAAATTCTAAAAATTTCATCAGCAGCAGCGGGTTATGATATAAATCCGAATTTAAGTGATATATATTCAATTATTTGAAGGCCAAGTTAAATTCTAAGAAACCCAAGAGCATTTAAGAGAAGCCTAAGAGTTTTAAATGAATTAAATACAAAAGAAATAAAGCCCACAAAGCCCATCTCTCAAGTATTGAATCAATGGTCTAGATTATTTTGAGAGATCCTATAATTATGAGGGTTGCTTGGGGCCCAAGCCAAATCCTATGATTGTGAGGGTTACTTGGGGGCCAAGACAAATTCAAAGGTTGTGAGAGATTCTTATTATCTATAAATAGAGGGGTAGAGTGAGGGCTTGAAGTGTGAAATATTTATAATAACTCTATTTGGAGATGAGGGTTACTCTTAATTGAGAAGACCATCCAAATTTAAAACTTTTAGTTGTAATTAATAAAAAAAATATTTTCACCTCTTCATATTTTCTTTTCTTCTCTTTGTCCAAGGATGAAAAAAGGATGAAGATGAAGATAAGATAAAGATGAGGGTTTGTTTTTATTCCTTTCTTTTCTTTTCTTGTAATATTTTCTTTTCTTGCTTATTTCATGCTTGTAGAGTAGATTTACATTTATGTCTTTACTTCCTCACATTTAATTTCATGTCCTTACTTTCTGCATTTACTTTCATGTCCTTACTTTCTCAGATTTATTTTATAGTTTAGATTTTATTTTTCTTTTCTTTAATTCACCTTGAGGCTAGAACCCTCTAGAGAATTTTCCTTTTCTAAATGTGGAACTAATATTCCCTGGGAACACTAGAAATTATTTGAAACTAGCTTTTATATCCATCTTATTCACATAAGATTGAGATTAGCTAAGTGGATCTATTCTAGATTCCTCCTATCTTTAATTAATCCTCCATATTTTACCTTCTTGATTTTCCTCTTTATTCTTGCTTTTTATTTGTTTGTTTTATTTTCCTCTTTATTCTTGCTTTCTAGATTCCTCTTTATTTGTTTTATTTTCTTATCTTTAATTCACCTTGAGGCTAGAACCCTCTAGGAAATTACCCTTTTCTAAATGTGGAGCTAATATTTGTGGAAACTCTAGAAATTGTTTGAAACTAGCTTTTATATCCATCTTATTCACATAAGATTGAGATTAGCTAAGTGGATCTATTCTAGATTTCTCATATCTTTAATTAATTCTCCATATTTTACCTTCTTGATCTTCCTCTTTATTCTTGCTTTTTATTTGTTTGTTTTATTTTTCTCATATTACCTTCTTTATTTTCTTTCATTTTATCAACCACTCTTTATCTTTCCACTCTCAATCTCATTTTGTTTTTATTTTGCACATATTCACAATCACTCTCAATTCTCTCCACAATCCATCACATTTCTTTTATCACTCCTAATTGTCGCACACAACATAAGAACCGATTTTGATTAACTCATTACAACACCTTCATCGTGGAATCGATAACTTTTTATACTATAACTTGATGATTGTATACTTGCAACTTTAGGTTCACATTTATTTACCTATCATAGGGCCAGTGTTCTTTATGGATCGTGAGCTTGAGCACCCAAAATCACCATCAACAACATCACCAAGATGAGCAGAAGATGAAATAGAAGCTCGGATTAGCTCCCATCACCAAATTAACAACCTTCTTACCAGAGAACTTCTTCTTCTTTCCCATAAACACAATGGCGACGCACGTTAGCAAAGGAAAAATCTCTTGCTAGCGTGCACATCAGAGCTCCGCTACTTAAATCCAGCTTTCTTATAATAGAACTATTTATTAATATGTTACATACTGATAGTTATCTATCATTTAATTATTAATATAAGGTATAAATATATATTTGAAATTATACTAAATATAATGACAAACTCATTATTAATGTATTTGAGGGTGCTTTGGTAATATTAGGTGCAACTTTTGAGGCATTTTGGAAAAATGTTTTAACATAGACATATTTTTGTAATAGTATGTAAGACTAGTATAGTGCATGTGCTTTACATGTGCATGGGCATAGTTACTTTATGTTCTAATTTTTTTTGTAATGAAAATGATGAAATCACTTCAACAACAATATGAAGTCATAAATTGAGGATTGGGATCCTCTACTAATGCATAGTGTTTCTAATATATGCTAATGCATCTCCACCTTTGATTTTGTGGACAAGTACAATGTGAAAGGTGGAGCCCACAAAGTGAAAGGTGGAGATGCATTAGCAAATATTAGGAAACACTATGCATTAGTAGAGGATCTCAATCCATAAATTGAATAATTTTATGGTAATAAATTCAGTCATAAAATGAAATTCTATATAAATTGCGTGTAAAGAATTGCATGAATAATTATTATTATAATTGGATAATGATTGCAACAAGAAGAGAATCAACATAATCAAAAATTAATAATAATTTGAAAGCATGACACCTCCCTGGTATGTATAGAAGGACAAACGATTGTCAAAATGTTGATATCAGAGATCCAATGATCTCGTACGATCCCTAGCAATCTCTTGCAACCCTAGCAATTGTCCCTGTCAACTCCAATGTCAGAATATAAAACTAAAACCCTCACTCCCCACAACAACTTCATCATTTTTGTATAGTAACATGACACTTTAAGATAGTATCAAAGCGAGCAACCTAGGTTCAAACCCCATCAATCACATATTTAACACGAATTTTAAAAAAGATACCACCATGTGGGTCCACGTGTAGGCCATAAAAAATGGTGCTCAACCTATTTTGGTCAGGTGGCAGGGTCCTTTAAAAATTCATATCACTATGTGAGTCTAGAATTCTTCCTATAAAATGTCTCAATCTATCAAGACGCGTTAAAATATAAAATTATAACTTTTAATACTCATTGTGACTTAAGAGTTTGGTGTGGTGGCAAGGAGAGGTGTGGTGCATGCTGTGTTCAAACACCGCAAAAAGGAGAAAGAGGAGCGAAAGGGTTGAAGTGTAGCAGAAGCGTGCAAGGTCAGAGTTGTAAGGGTTCTAACACACATAGATGAGTGTTAGGTTAGCATTTTAAATTAAAGAATTGAGTATTAGGATTAAAGAAGAGGACTTTTAATAAATAGTTTAAATCTTAATTTATCTATCTATATCGATATCTATACTACTTATGAAAGAGGACATTGGTGTGAAAACTTTTGATTGTCTCTTTTGCGCTTCTCAAGTTTCATAATTCTCAATTTTGTCCTCTCATTGTTGTAGTTGAGAAATTGCAACCAAAATTATCAAAGCCTTCAAATTAATTCATGACTTAACCCTCATGTTAATCTAATATCATATTTAATATTAAATATTAGAGAATAAAATAAATAAATATTATATATATATATATATATATATATATATATATATATATATATATATATATATATATATATATATATATATATATATATATATATATATATATATATATATAGAAAAATGGGTATGTATGACTGTAGAGGAAGTGTAGTGGCAGTATCAATCACATCCACTCCTCAAATGAGAATCACAAGCACATGGGTTGAGGAATGGATGTGATTGATACACCTCACTACCAAGCATCAAAATGGTGCTTGGTACCAAGCATACCCATTTTTCTCATATATATATATATATATATATATATATATATATATATATATATATATATATATATATATATATATATATATATATATATATATATATATATATATATATATATATATGAGAAAGTGTTCATAAGGTGCCATCTTAGATTCAATCTAAGGTAGCCTCTTGATTCATGAATTAGACTATTCCAATTGATGATCACTCCATTCATCATGATCTAAATATCTCAAAATATCTATAAAATAAAAATCATGATGATTAAATATTTCTAACATATATTTTCATTGTCTATTTAGTTATATTATCGTAAAACCTAATTTTACAATCACTTGATGCATGAGTAACTACAAGCCAATATGGCTAATTTTTATTTGTATGCAATCTAAAATATGTAAATCAAAATGAACAGAGTGGATTGAGTAATTTGATAGCATATAATGTAGTTTTGAAGACGCTGCCTTAGATTGAATCTAAGGTGCCACCTTATGAACACTTTTCCATATATATATATATATATATATATATATATATATATATGTGAAAAATGGAAAATTGGTACCAAGTTCCTCAAAGGAACTTGGTAGTGATGTGACAATTCTAGCCCACACATGTAACTTTAAAAATAATTCTCTCTCTCTCCTCCCTTGAATGTGTGGGCTAGAATTGTGCCACATCACTACCAAGTAACTTGGTACCAAGTTTCTCCATATTCTCTATATATATATATATATATATATATATATATATATATATATATATATATATATATATATATATATATATATATATATATATATATATATGAGATTAATGGTATCATTGACATATGAGGAGATTTTCCTCATATATGCTTAGGTGACACAATCTCCACCAAGTGTAGGAGAGAGAATAAAGTAGGAGAGAGAATAACTCTTATTATGCCCCACACATATTGAATTTTATATATTATAAATATTTATTTTATTAAGTCATATATATATATATATATATATATATATATATATATATATATATGAGAAAGTGTTCATAAGGTGCCATCTTAGATTCAATCTAAGGTGCCACCTTATGAACACTTTTTCATATATATATATATATATATATATATATGGAAAAGTGTTCATTGTAAATCAAAATGAACAGAGTGGATTGAGTAATTTGATAGCATATAATGTAGTTTTGAAGACGTTGCCTTAGATTGAATCTAAGGTGCCACCTTATGAACACTTTTTCATATATATATATATATATATATATATATATATATATATATATATATATATATATATATAGAAATAGGGTATGCTTGGTACCAAGCACCATTTTGGTGAGTAGTGGTACAGATGAATCACATTCACCTCAACCCATGTAGTTATGATTCCCCATTTGAGGAGTGGATGTGATTGATACACCTCAACTACCAAGTACCAAGCATACTCATTTTTCTAATGCATGTACTTGACAATATAAGGAGAAGTCTTTTCATAATATTATCCCCACTCATATTATAAGTACCAAGCATACTCATTTTTCTAATGCATGTACTTGACAATATAAGGAGAAGTCTTTTCATAATATTATCCCCACTCATATTATAAGTACCAAGCATACTCATTTTTCTAATGCATGTACTTGACAATATAAGGAGAAGTCTTTTCATAATATTATGCCCCACTCATATTAAATTTGATATATTATAAAATATTTATTTTATTAAGTCATATATATATATATATATATATATATATATATATATATATATATATATATATATATATATATATATATATATATATATATATATATATATACATGCATTAGAACAAGGTCAACATATGTTTCATTTTTATTAAGTCATATATATATATATATATATATATATATATATATATATGACTTAATAAAAATAAATATTTATAATATATAAAATTTAATATGAGTGGGGCATAATATTATGAAAAGGACTTCTCCTTATATTGTCAAGTACATGCATTAGAACAAGGTCGACATATGCAGTTTCATTTTCATTTAGTGCTTTGCCTTTAATTTCTACAATTGGAGATTAATAATCTATCTATATCTATATCTATAATACTATAAAAAGAGGATTGGGGTGTTAAAACTTTTAATTTTCTTTTTGCCCTCTCAAATTTTGATAAATTCTAATTATGCCATTATCTCCAATTAATCTTTTATTAAATAAATATAACCTCTTATTAATTATGCACCTCCTCGCTTCCTAATTAATTATAATTATCAATAATATTATAACTATTAATTGTTTAAAAATAATATAACAAAATAAGTATACACAATTATTAGTAGTAAGCAATTAAATTATTATAATAATTACTTATGAATTATTATAAAATAATTAAAATAATAGTATAAATAGAATAATATATTACTAAATACTATTAAGAATTATACTATAATTCAATGAGCAATAAAATAAATAGAATAAATATTTAATCTCATAAATAGTATAATTATTTTAATTATATCACATAAATTATGAATTACACTATTTATTTATATTATATTATTAAATAAATAATTTAATATTATTTTTAGAGTATTTTCTCAAAGATTATTACATGATTCTGAATAATCTATACTTGATAATGATTAAAACTAACCTTTTATAAAAACTATTTAATATTAATAATCTTACTATTAATTATTAATGATAGTATAATAAAACTTATAAAATATTTATAATGCTAAATTATTTAAGAGCATAATAAAAAATTAAATTAGATAAATATTTTATAGTATATAGATAATATCATTATTTTAATAGTATTACTTGAGCTAAGAATTATAATATTAAATAAAGTAAATTACAAGAAACCCCATGAACTTTCAACATTTTATAGTAAATAGACCCTATGAACTTTCCAAATCACTAAACCCCTAATAACTTTTGTAGAAAGCCTCCAATATCTCTTAGATAAATTACACCAAACCCCAATAACTTTCAAAATGCCTTTTATGCTATTTTCATATTCTAATTTATAGGGCTATCTATAAAATTTTGAAAGTTATTGGAGGTTTTCTTTGAAATAGAAAAGTCATTAGGGTTTAGTGTGATTTTGAAAGTTCATAGCCATAGGGCTGAAACTTCATAAGGGTTCAATATAATTTACCCTATTAAATAATTATAATAAGAAGTAACTATTGCAATTTGTTGCGGTATTAAGTGTAACTATCTAGGAATATCGTGAAAAAGGTAACAAGATTACTGCAGCTTAGTTAATTTAGAGTTAAGTTAACAACTTTCAAGTTGGAGGGACATATTTAAGAGATCTTATAGAATTAACAATTTTTTATGAACGATTTTAGATTTGGGGTACTTATTTAAAAAAGGTTAGCATTGGGTGAATCATTATAAGAAAAACATTCAATTACAATAACTATACAATAATAATTAATTCATACAACTTTTAAGCAATCTTATTATGCAATTTTATTTATTAACACATAGTTTTACTATTCAATCAAAAATTCAAAACTTAAAACATAATGCTCATGTGCAAAGCACGCATTATACTAGTTAATAATAAAAAATCATATGTGCTTTGCCGGTTTGCCCTCTCAATTTTTTTTTTCATTCATGGAAGTGGAGATCATTTCCAAACTTTGAAAACTCTCATTTACTCTTTCAAATATAACTTCCAACCTTCAAGCTTCTCTTTAATTAATTTTTGCACATTAAACTCTAATTTAGGGTTAATTTCACATAACCCTGCTATTTACTCTTCCAAATACATTTTTCAACCTTTCAACTTCATTTTTATTTTTCTATTCTTGCATTTAAATCTCATTTACTCTTTCAAATATAGCTCCCGACATTTCAACTTACCTTTGATGATTTTTTCACATAATTTAAATTTTCATCTTCTTTTATGTAAGTTTATGATTATAATGAGAATTGTGTTCTATGTTTCCAGTTTGCGTCAGTGAATTGTTGCTAGGGTCATCTTTGATTTTTAAATTTTAATTTTATTTTATTTAAATTTATGATGATAACCGAGTTTTTTTTCCCAGTTTGCGCCAGTGGATACTCCGACGATGATAAACGACTTTGGGGATCATTGTGGTTGTTGTCACTTGTCACTCAAATGGCCGTAAAGGTGATATTCATGATTGATGTTCTTGAATCGGTGAATTCGACCCGGCCTTATGCTCCTATTGATGCTTTGTCGGGGTAAAACATTGCACCTTTTTGTTAAAAAAGGACAGAAGGTACGAATTGTATTTTACTTATGATTCTATCATATAATTTATTTGAATTATTTACAAAAACTTGATGATTTATTCTTTTGTTTTGTAAAATTTTTGAAGTTGTTGCTAGGATTAAGAATTATGTAAAACGGGTCGTTTTAAGTTCTTGAAGATGAAAATTTTGTCTCCTCTGCTAATGGAAGGTATATGTGGGTTTAATCAGAGTTATTACTGCATTCTTGATTATTTATTCTTTTTATTTTGCAAATACAGAATATTATTATATTAGGAATTGGATGAAGTTTACAGAAAAGTTAGTCACATTCTTTTATGTTGTAAATTTCACAAATCCCCAACGTGGGCTCATTTTGGTTTAACCCACCTCACCTCACCCACTAACTTTTGGGATTGTCACTAAAACCCCATAAACTCTTAACTCTTTTCAACATCCCCCTAACCGCATAAACACCACTTTTTCCGTTTCGGTTTAGTAAATTTCATCAAACCCCAACTTTTTCATGTAAGGGGTATTTTGAGAAAAGTCAAAGTTTATGTGGGTTTTGCGTAAACACCAAAAGTGGGGGGTTTCAGTGACATTTTTATAAGTTTGGGGGCTTAGCTCAAAATAGGCCAAAGTCGTTTTGTGAATTTTACCTTTTTTATATGTTGCAATGCCAGCCTCATGACTGGCCGATAACGTAATGTATTTGTGAACGGAGATAGATAAAATATTCAACAATTAATATTGAAAAATAGAGTAATACATTTTCTTGGTGCATTCAGTTAACTTTGTCTCTTAGTGATACATCATAATTAAATGTAACTTGACGTACATACTCCTACTCTGGGAAAGAACATACATACTCTTACTCTGGAGAAGAACATATTTTCCCCAGAATAAATAAGTAAGGATCGAGAATTATAGTTTTATATTAATTCTAACATGCCCTTGTAGGTTGAGTGCCCTTTTTTATGGGCCAAAACCTGGACTCACACAATGGTGTCGATTTTTAGAAAATCCTCTATTAATTCGTGGCCGGTGGGATTAGAACATGGGTTGCTCTGATACCATCTTAAATTTAGTCTCTCTAATCATTACACCCAAACTTCGAAGTTATGGTATGGCTTGATGATTATATTTTTATATTCTAACAACTTTCTATAAGAAAAAAATAAATGAGTGTAAAAGAACACTTGAGTTATTGATACATTCAAAAGCTATTTGCTAACATTTTGCAGCTTATTCCTAAATACTCATTATTTATTTATTTTCTCAATATTTGTTCATGTTGATACCTGATGCTCTTTTTTTGTTCACGTGATTTTGTAACCTCTATCATAAAAGTTTGTTCAGTGCAGAAACATGTTTTCCCACATTGCTTTCCGATTTGCTTATATAATTTGAAACTTTTACTTTAAATCTTCATAGTTTCTTAAATCACTTCTTCATTTTTGTGTATGATATGAAACAAACTAAGAACATAAAACCAATATGACCTCGTGCAATGCACGTGCACTCGTACTAATAATATAAAATTCATGGTAATTATTCATACACTAGCCTTAATCATGTCAGCTCAAGTTAAACACTTATATGGGCTTCGTTTTCTAATTGGCTCTCTAACTCATAATTAACATAGAATATTAAACTAATTTATATATATATATATATATATATATATATATATATATATATATATATATATATATATATATATATATATATATATGTATATATATATATATATATATATATATATATATATATATATATATATATATATATATATATGCTTATAACCTAATTAATCTAACAATATGAAGTCAGTTAATTAATTATTAAACTAATGCGTTACTTAATATATATACTATATTTCTATCTGCAAATAGGGGCACAGGTCTCACATATATTTTTCTTGAAACTTTACGAAAATAGTTCAAAAAATATTTTGTTATGTTTAAATAAATGGTATTGGTTTTCCAACACATGATACCCGAGGAAGGAGTTTTCCTCCCTAATTTCTCCAAAAATTTCACATTATTTTCATAAATCAAATTGATCAGGGAACTAACTATCAAACTAATTAAACAATAAATAATTAATTAGTTCCATGTCTAAAAATAATGTCACAATATTCACTAATAAAAATAAAATAAAATCATCACCAGCTTAAACATATCAAAGAACAAAAGCATTTACTCCCACAATTCATATTCTCATTAAAAATAAAAGAAAAAGTATCTTGTTAAGCACACATTACTACATACAGTCAAATTATTTTCACAAATCAATCAGTTACTACATACAAACACAATACAAGAAAGTCACACTTGCCATATCCACCCTCAAGATCTTGGGTTCACCTCCCTTGTAACTCTGTTGCAAACAAAGAAACTAAGTTGCCTTCAAATATATTGAAGCCAACCTAAAAGAGTCCCATCTGCCAACAAGAAAATTAGAAAAAAGCAGTGGTCAACTACATATACACTAGTGCGGGTCAAGATTAACCATTTATTACCTCAAAGAACCAGTTTGACATCTATCAAGAAGGCTCAATCAACTCAACACTACAAAAAACATTGAAGATAACAACACTTAACTATCTACATTTATTTTAAATGTTGGTATTTACCAATGTTTTCAGAGAAAACGTTGGAAATTACCAACAATTTTGTCTAAAATGTTGGGAATTGCCAACATTTTGGATAAAAATATTGGGAATTATAAGATTCCCTCTAAAAGACTCATCCCTTCTTAGTCCCACATCGGGTAAGCAATTAGATTTTCAATGCTTTAAAATAGTAAACTACCCACCAACTAATTGTTGAAATCATTAGTGCAAGCTTACCACTAAGTGTAGCCTTAAAAAATTGTGTAAGCTGTGTTGCCTTGCAACACTCTTTGGTTCCAAGAGTGCTCTTTGTTAGCCAACCTGTTCTAAGTTCTGCAACGATTCTTTTGTGCAGTGCCAACGTTTTCAAAATAATGCTAGCATCTAATGCCCACACTTGCCAAATCAATATTTTTTGAAAATGTTGGTGCCCCGAATAACAACATTTAGAAAACGTTATTGAATGCAATGATAAACGTTGTAACTTACTAAGTTTTTTGTAGTGCAAACATGATATGGATTTCAAATATCACCCTAAATGTGTCAAGGTAAATCTTAACCATTTGGTATTTACTGATGATTTGCTCCTATTTGGTAGAGGGATGTTCATTCAGTTAACAAATTATATCAGTAGGGTATGGTTTCTTCTTCTTTTTTTTTTTTGGGGTTGATGGGAGACATAAAAAATGTTATTTGTTCTACCCTTGGATTCCATGAAGGTGTTCTCGTATTTACGTGCGCCTCTGGTTAATAAAAAGCTCTCCTAAGTGGATTTTAGCCCTTGATTAACAAAGTTTCTTCACAATTTCAAGAGTGGTTAAACAGGAAAATTCTATTGTATGATGTTGGGAGATCGCAACTTATCAAAAGTGTGATTCTTCTAAATCTACTGGACTAGTAATTATGTCCTTCCAAGGAGGGTATTTGAGAAAATGACGGTATGTGCGCATGCAATTGCTTTTGGGGAAAAAAGAGAGAATGCATCCAAATTGCCTCTTGTAGCTTGGACTAAAGTTTGTGTTAGTAAGAAGCATGGAGGTTTGGGACCTTTTTCTGCAAGTGTTTGTGGAATTGAGGAGAGGTTATTCATGCTTGCTGCAACAATGAGGGTAAAGTTCAAATCTCTGCCTTGTATACTGGCTCTCCCCTTCCTCCCCTCTTATTTCATGGAAGCAGCTGTATGGGGATCTATGAACTATCCTAAGCACTCTTTTATCTTGTGCATGGCAATTCAATCTTGATTGCTAACACATGATAGACTGCAGCACATGGGGATTATTACGCCTAATCACTGTGTGCAATTTGTGCGGGTGACTGTGAAGAAACCCACCGACGACATATGCTTTTCGAGTGTCCTTATTCAATGAATGTTATGAATGAGATTATGGAATGAGCTAAGTTTGAGTGGTGATCTTATAACTGGAGTTATCTCATCAAGTGATTTTCATCAAGATTGAAGGAAAATGAATTCATGCACAAATTCCAGAGGGTGTTTCTGTCTATTCATGTTTACTCCATATGCCAAGAAAGAAATCAAAAGATCATCGTGGAAAAAGCTAAAGAGGCCGCAACCCTTATAAAGCACATTGAAACTGATGTTTCGATGATAATCCTCAACATTCAGGCACCTGAATATTTTAAGGAAAGGATAGGACTTTTGTAGTTAATCCTACATGAGGCGTAATTTTTGTTTTGTCAAATTTTATGAGTATACTTATGCACAATAATTGCACAATAACTGGTAAATGATTAAAACTTTTCATTCACACACAAAAAAAAAAAAAAAATGAAAAACAAACGATCAATTTGGCAACTCCTGAAACCAGTTTTTGCCTAAACGAGTTTAATTAGCATGGGAGTAGGAATGGGTGGACCAACAAAAAAAAAAAATTATAAGGCCAAAAACTGGCATAAGAAAACAATTTTAACTTTGGTTCAATTTTTTGCCAAATTAGGACCATAGCTTCATCAGTTAAACTGGGGTTTTTCCCACTAAACCAGTTTAACTTGGAGTTGCAAAATACGTACCGTAAACTTTTGATTAGTACTTAGGCTTCCTAATAACTAAACAAGTTTATCTCTAAGTTATATATACTTTAGGGGATATATGTTTGACATTAGCTATAAGAGAACTAGGGCTGTGTAATCGGTCGGTCGGTTCGGTTTTGGCTAAATTTTATCAAACCGAACAGAACTGCCTATCATTCAAAACCGAACCGAACCGATTCAAGTCGGTTCGGTTCGGTTCGGGTCGGTTTGTTCGGTTTTCACTTGGGTACACTTCCCTTGCAATATGTGTATCAATCGAGGAAAAAAATCAAGAAAAGGTTAGAATCAATATTAGGGTTTAAGTTTCTTACCTCCAAAGTAGATTCGTCGAAAATAGAAGAAGCGAATAGAGAATAGAGAGGTAGAGAACTAGAGATGATGATAAGCCCTAGAATTAGAGATGACACCGTTGTCAGGATATTTCGTCGCCATTAGGTTGCGTGAGAGAAAAAGATATTAGGCTACTGCAAAGCAACTCTATATGAACTATGACGGGTCCGGTTTAAGTGGATGCGGATAGCGATTAGAATGAGTAACACAATTCGGTCGGTTCGGGCGGTTCGGATTGAAAAAACTTCAAACCGACCCGAACCGAACTTTAGTCAAAACCGAACCGAACTGTCAAACTTCGGCCGGTTCGGTCGGTTTGTTCGGTTTTAACCGAACTATGCTCACCCCGAGGACAAGTGGGAACTGTTTGCAACACATGGAACTCTTGTTGCAACGTCTTGAACTTGCGTAACATCCACGTGACAGGTACAATTAATAGAAAGATAACCTCGTTTGGACATATAAAAAAAAAGTTTGTGATGATAAAAAATAGCTTGGGAATAATTAATTGAGCCATATTAACAGAAAAAGGAATGAAACATATATACTTGAAAATATTTTATATTAAAACTCCACGCACCTTCAAGCTATTTTAGTACCAGAATCCACCATTGCCACCCAAATTTGCACCACTCCAAAAGACTTGAGGATCTCCTACTTGTCCTTTAATTTGCTGACCACTCTCATTGCTAGGCTTCACCACAAACGGAAACAACTCATTCTTTTCATGCCATTACCATTGCCATCCAAGGGGAACATATGAATCAATGGACCAAAACCACCGGAAAGCCTATCAGAGAAGGCTAGGTTCAGGTCATGGCCATGGTAGGGTTTCGTGATCGAAGATGATGACATTGGAAGAGAAAGAAAAGGAGGAGGAGGAGGGGGTTGCATATTGTTGATGATCTTGATGTCAGATGAGATCTTGGTGCTAGATGTGGGTTTCTTGTTCTTTCTCGTGCCACCACCAACAGGGACATTCCTAAGTGACCCACCATGGGTCCAGTACCTCCTGCAGTTCTTGCACAAGTATCTTGGCTGGGTGAGGCTGTAGTTGTTGTAGTAGCAGAACTTGGTATTGGTTGAGTTGCATCTTGGACATTTTAGGGCTTGTTCTTTTACTGGCTTAGCTGCCCTTGATCTCTCGATCATTAACTGTTGCTGTTCTTGTGTTGTTGATTGTGGCTTTGTTGTAGTTGGGGTAACGTTGTTGTTGCTGGTGACGGAGGTAGTTGTTGAGTGTATTCCTTCTATACCCTGATATTGGGGGGAAAGTCAAGTTGAGAACGAAATTAATTTGCATAGAAGTTTATGAGAGAAAAGACTGGTAAAGGTGAAAACATGATGATATAATTAATGAAATTAATAAGAAAATCACAGAGAACATGAGGCGATGGTCACATTAATAAGGAAAACAAGCACCACTAGTATATTGGTAAAGGTGAAAGGAGGAGGACATAATAGTTAAATTGAGAAGAAAAGATGTGAGGAAAGAGAGAGGTGTATGTGTTTGCTACCTTGTTGTGTGCATCTCCAGAACAAAAAAAAAAAAAATAATAATCCTTTACATGCTACTCCTTCTGCATCCCCATAAAAGCTTGAAAAAAAGAAAAAGGAGGAAATAAAGCATAAAGTGGTGAGGTGCGTTCAAGGATCAGAAGGGTTCTGATTGGATGACAGGATTAAAGACAAAAGGATGGGAGTGGGGTGATGAAACCCATAATAAAAAGATATCTATAGCACACAAAGCCGAGCAAAGAAAAGAAAAGAAAAGACACAAAAAGAAGACACAGATGAAGAACTAATCCAACTTTAGGAATTACCCGAGCCCACTGAGTAGTACTATCCATGAAATCTCTATTTTCCTTTAAAAGCTAAAATCAAGAAGTCAGCTTCTTCCTCTATTATTTGATGCGCCTATAAAACTCTGCAGGCAAGAAATGGTTCTGGATTTTCTCATTTATAAGTATGAGAGAGAGATAGAGAGAGGCGATGGTGCATAGATGTTTCTCCAAAGACTGACTTGTGCGCAATTTTATATTAAAAGTAATATTAGGGCATTTGTGCAATTTTATACTAAATGTAATGTTAGTACATTTGTGAGTGGTTGGCATGTGCGTATTGTTGCTAGGGTAGTGTTGTGGGGCAGCCACCTATTAACGGGAGAAAGTATATAATTATATATTGGAGTCGAATATAGTGAACACGCTGTTAGTCATAGGATAAGAATTCTTGGATCATACAATATAGAAGAATTTTGTATAAGCGTACTCGTCCATCAATTAATTATACTAGTTTCTATACACGTTGGTTAAATATCAAAATAATTTAATTTTTATTTGATTCATTACTAGAAATAAGTTAGATTCACTTTGAATTAAAAATATAAAATTGAATTATTACATTTGCTTTAATTTTTATAAAAGAATTGATGTAATGGATTTTTAAGCACATAAAAATGTATTGAGAAAAAGATTAAACAATTGAACAAAGACATTTGGACATTATATGCTCATGTTTTATAATAAACAATCTCAACAAACAATTAAAAAAGTAACGATAAACATGATATATAAACAATCTTACAAGCACCACATGAAGATCACACTCAAAATAATAAAAAGACAAAAACTAAAGATTAAAGGTAACTATAATATAATTTTATGTGATAAAATAATCACATAAGCATACAAAAGTACTAATAATTTTGCATGAAAATCCCTTATAAAAATTCCTAATCGCACTAAAAACATTAAACTCCACTAAAAAATTAAGTTATGATATAAAATGTTCAAAAAATATTATCCTTTATTCTTTTTGTTTCATATTTTAATTGAGTAGAGATCAATCTTTCTCCACCTTTATCTTTTTCTGGTCAATTCTAAAATAGCGTCTTCATCATCTACATCGATTGTGATATCAGTTGGAGTTGGATTTGTCAACATAACTGGATAATTTCAAGATTCTCGGCTCTTTCACTTTTTCTTTCTTTTAGGGTGCTTTATGCAAACTACAGATTATTTATAGGTCTATTTTAATCCATAAATCTTTAGTGTAATCTGTTATTTAGGGTTTAAAATTCTCATGGTTTTGTTTGGCAAATTTTTAATTATGAGGGTGTTTTTGCATTTTACACTTTCGTGGTGTTTTATGAAAACTTAAAATATTTTTATTTCTTTTATAACTCTCGTATTTCCATTGTCTTTGCTCTCTTTTATGAAAACTTTCGGGTGTTTTATGAAAACTTAAAATTAATAAATGTAGATGGTGGTTTTCTAGTTCGAGGTTGTCGCTAGTTTCTTATAGTGGTGTAATGTGTTCTATTTTACATAGATAATACTATGCTCTCTTTTATATTGAAATGCATTGATCCCTTTAATATTGTGATGTTTTCGGTCACATGTTAAAGAATACTTGCCAATCAATCGGATTAGCGATTTCAACACGTTGGTTAAATATCAAAATAATTTAATTTTTATTTGATTCATTACTAGAAATAAGTTAGATTCACTTTGAATTAAAAATATAAAATTGAATTATTACATTTGCTTTAATTTTTATAAAAGAATTGATGTAATGGATTTTTAAGCACATAAAAATGTATTGAGAAAAAGATTAAACAGAATTGAACAAAGACATTTGGACATTATATGCTCATGTTTTATAATAAACAATCTCAACAAACAATTAAAAAAGTAACGATAAACATGATATATAAACAATCTTACAAGCACCACATGAAGATCACACTCAAAATAATAAAAAGACAAAAACTAAAGATTAAAGGTAACTATAATATAATTTTATGTGATAAAATAATCACATAAGCATACAAAAGTACTAATAATTTTGCATGAAAATCCCTTATAAAAATTCCTAATCGCACTAAAAACATTAAACTCCACTAAAAAATTAAGTTATGATATAAAATGTTCAAAAAATATTATCCTTTATTCTTTTTGTTTCATATTTTAATTGAGTAGAGATCAATCTTTCTCCACCTTTATCTTTTTCTGGTCAATTCTAAAATAGCGTCTTCATCATCTACATCGATTGTGATATCAGTTGGAGTTGGATTTGTCAACATAACTGGATAATTTCAAGATTCTCAACTCTTTCACTTTTTCTTTCTTTTAGGGTGCTTTATGCAAACTACAGATTATTTATAGGTCTATTTTAATCCATAAATCTTTAGTGTAATTGTTATTTAGGGTTTAAAATTCTCATGGTTTTGTTTGGCAAATTTTTAATTATGAGGGTGTTTTTGCATTTTACACTTTCGTGGTGTTTTATGAAAACTTAAAATATTTTTATTTCTTTTATAACTCTCATATTTCCGATTGTCTTGCTCTCTTTTATGAAAACTTTCGGGTGTTTTATGAAAACTTAAAATTAATAAATGTAGATGGTGGTTTTCTAGTTCGAGGTTGTCGCTAGTTTCTTATAGTGGTGTAATGTGTTCTATTTTACATAGATAATACTATGCTCTCTTTTATATTGAAATGCATTGATCCCTTTAATATTGTGATGTTTTCGGTCACATGTTAAAGAATACTTGCCAATCAATCGGATTAGCGATTTCAACAAATTGAGCTAAGCTAATATTTGGATCGGCCAGTGGTTTATCTATCTAAATTGTGATGATATTAGCACATTTTGTTTTGGTGTTACTCCTCCTTGTTATTTGATTACATGAGAAATTTTGAAAAGAAATTGAAAAGTTTGAAAAAATTGTGCATTTGAAGGATAAGGGTGGGATTTGAATCATGGCAAGTAAACACGGAGGGGCCGTCTTCTTACCATAGCTGACCTAGTTATAAACTTTTAGATACTATAGTATTAAATAGAATTCAATGTAAGTATATGAGGGGGATGAATGATAAACAGAGATAGAAAAGAGGGTATAAGATCACTTTTGATCTTAACTACTATGTATACAAGATATATGGAGACATTATCACTATAAGCAATAATTGGATAAAACTATATAAGCAATAATTGAATAAAAAGTCATCATTGAATAAAAACAGAGAGATGGATTTGGTGAGAGAAGAAAGTGGATTTGGTGCTTTATTCATACCCCAAGAGTCCTATTGCTACGATAAGGTAAGAATTTGGTTATAATAAGAATTCAGAATTTGATTAGGATGAGGATTAAAATAATTAGGATAGATTAATTATTAAAATACAATATCCAAAAATGTTATAATAAGAATTCGGTCATAATATTTCACGTGCAATGATATTATAATTAATTTGTAAAAGGTGTTGAAGATCGATGTCGTCGTTTGGCTCAGAAGCCTGCTTCAATCAGTCACGATTGATCCTTCTCAAGTGTACCACCAAGGATACAAGGGGAGAAAGCCACACAGTCTCTCACAAAGAAAAAGGGGGGATCGCACAAAGCAATTGACGGAGAAGAGCCTCACAGAGAAACGGGGAGAGGATCGCACAAAGCCCTCTCAATCTCCTCACATCTCGAGCTACTACCAACCCTTCTATATATAGAAGAGGGCAGCCGACACGAGAGAGATTTCTAGGGTTTTTGAAAGCACCATCGAGAGGGGAGGAGAGGAAACTAGGGTTTCAAGGCATGGACTAAAAGAGGAAAGAAACCGAGGGTCGGGTAAGTAGTAAGTGAGTGGGCCACTCCACCAAAATGGGCCGCCAGTTCATGGGCCAACTAATAGCAACAATCTCCACCTTTGGCCCAAGGTAGTGCTGAAGAAAGAATCTGAGGCAGGACTCATCATCGCCATAACATTACCATTACCGTATGATCACAAAGAGGATACAAGCAATGGAAGAGAATACACAAAGTAAACTCGGATCACAAAGATCGGGCAAGATCACCAAGCATGCCAAGTCCACAAAGGACCGAACTCTACCAAACGGTCATCGAAGTTCAAAGGGAAAATCACAAAGCTATTAACAAACACAAAGTAAGTTAATAGGCCACAAAGGCAACACACAAAGCAAGGGGAAAAATTACCCAATTTCAAAGTTCAAAATTCTTTGACACGAGATAAATTTTTCAATAGTCAAACACTTAGTACCCATGTCACCGGATTAAATTGAGGGAATTTTCTCCAACTTCACAATACCCTTTTCAACTATATCCCGAATGTAATGAAATCGACATCAATATGTTTAGTTCTATCATGAAAAATAGGATTTTTGCAAAGTTGAATAGCATTGACTATCAAAAATACAACCACATTTTATCAAGAAAACCAATTTCGGATATAAGGCCCCTAAGCCAAATAGCTTCTTTAAAAGCGATGGCAACATACTCAGTTGATAGTAGATAAAGCAACAATGGGTTGTAGTTGAGATTTCCAACTTATGCAAGAGCCACACAAAGTGAACACATAGGAAGTAGTAGATTTTCTATTATCTCTATCATTTGCATAATTGGAATCTACATAGCCAACTAGTTTAACACCTTCAGAACACTTAGAGAAGGTTAATCCTACATTCACAGAGGATTTTAAATATCTTAAAAGCCATTTCAAGGCATTCCAATGAGGCATACCAGGATTTGACATATATCTACTCAAGCAACTAACTGCATATACAATGTCAGGTCTAGTGCTAACCATGAGATACATGACTGATCCTATAGCATTCGAATATGGCACCTTCTTCATATCATTTATTTCAGTTTCAGTTTTGGGGGACTGATCCTTACTCAACACAAAATGGGAAGCAAGTGGCACATTCACAGATTTGGCATCAGACATAGCAAATTTACTCAAAAGTTTTTCGACGTATGGACTTTGGTTTAAAACTAGCGTAGATTTGTTTTTGTCTCTAATAATATTCATGCCTAGAATTCTTTTTGCATCGCCTAAGTCTTTCATGTCAAAATTTTCACAAAGACATTTTTGAACATGCTCAATGGTCTTCAAACAAGGGCTAACAATCAACATGTCATCCACATAAATTAAAAGAAATACAGTACGAGTCTATATTCTTATAATACAGGCAATGATCAGCAGAACTCCTTTTAAACTTTAAAGATTGCATGCATTTATCAAATCTTATATTCCATTGCCTAGGTGATTGTTTTAAACCATACAAAGCCTTTTTTAACAAACACACATGATCAGGCAATTTAGGGTCCACAAAGCCCTCAGGTTGGTGCATATAAATATTTTTGTCAAGGTCACCATGTAAGAAAGCAAGAGTAACATTCATTTTTTTAATTCCCAATTAAAATGAGCAACTAAAGCAAGCATAATTCTAACAAGTAGTGAATTTGACAACAGGGCAAAATTTCAGATAATCAATTCCCTCCTTTTGAGTAAATCCATTAGCTACTAATCTAGCCTTAAACCTAACACCTTGATTCTTGTTTCACCTTAAATGACCACTTACAGTCCACTCTGAACAACTAGCAGGTTTAGGAACAAGTTTCCATGTTTGGTTAATTCTTAGGGATTCCATTTCACTCTTCATAGCACTAATCCATTCTTTGAAATATTTTGACCTTATTGCTTCACTATAAGTCTTAGGTTCATTGCACTCAAGGGATTCAAACACATTAAAGGCAAACTCGGACATATTACAATTAGTCAAATTGCAATCTCTATATCTTTCAGGTTGTCTAATGGTTCTTTTATTTCTATCCCTAGTGAGTTGATAATCATTCAGATCATGCATGTTATCTATTTCTCGCATATTATGCTCCACCTCATTAGGAATAATCTCATCTTGATTTTCAATAATTATATCATTCAATTTCTCTTGGAGGTAATTGATTGATTAATAATAGGCATTTGCTCCACCTCATTTGGAGCATCATTTTCAGAAATAGGAAATGTAAAGATAAACAAGGAAATTCATTTTCATTAAAACAACATCTCTACTTATTACTATCTTAAACCCGGTTCACTCTTATTCCAAAGCCTATAACCTTTTACCCCTTGGTATCCTAAGAAAACACATTTCTTAGATCTAGGTTCTAACTTATCAATCTTTTGATGCACATAGCCAGACTCGAAAATTCTCAAGTTATTTAAATCAAGAGGTTTGCCCGTGAACACAAATTGTGGCATTTCCTCCTAAGGGAACGAAGGAGACCTATTAATCAAATAAGCCGCAGTACAAACGGCTTCTCCCCGAACTTCTTGGAGAGCCCGGATGTGGCCAACATAGCCCTCACCCTCTCTAAGAGAGTTCTATTCATCCTTTCAAGAACCCCATTTTCTTTGTGGTGTGTAGGAAGCTTTTATGTCTTTTAATACCCCAAGTAGCACACAAGTCATTCAATTGTTTGTTACAAAACTCAAGACCATTATCTGTCCTAAGAGTTTTAATTTTCTTTCCCGTTTGATTTTCAATCATAATTTTTCAGTTTTTAAATTTATCAAAAACTTCAGATTTTTATTTCATGAGTAAAACCCAAACTTTCCTAGAGTAATCATCAATTATGGAAAGAAAATATTGGTTCCCTCCATGTAGAAACACTAGAGGGACCCACACATTAGCATGCAAATATTCAAGTACATCGGTGCACTTAGACTGATTAGGAAAAGAAAAACCGGGAAAACTAACCCTATGTTATTTTCCTAGCACACAAGATTCACGAAAGGGATGGTGGATATTTTATCACTACCAAAGTGACCTCCTTTATGCAAAATTTCTAATCCTTTATTACTCATGTGACCTAATCTATTATGCCATAAAACGATTTATCACCTATCACAGAGTTAATGTAATCAAGCACGTGTTCAAAGATGACAAACATATAAGTTATTTTGTTTTTATGATAAAAATAACAAGAGACCCTTTCAAAATTTTCATAACCCCTTTACCCCATTTTCCCTCCAAACCATCATTTTCTAGAGATGCACAAGAAATCAAGTTATAACTTAAATCGAACATGCCTAACATTCTTCAAAGTAAACTCGAACACAAGAAAACCTAAGGCATACATCACCGTTCCTAAAACATTGCTTTTCTTTTCATTTGCCATTGACACAAAGCCATTCTCTATTTTCTTGTAGTTTGAAAACATGTTTTAAAAGGAGTCATATGAAAGTACAACCGAGTCTAATAACCAACTGATTTACACAAAGAATCGGACAACACAGAGTTCGATATGCATAATCACAAAGATTATTAATCATGAAAATTTCACCCATTTTGCCCTCACAGCATGACCATATTAGCATGATCATTTTGTTGATATTTCTTAGGTTTAGGACAATCTTTAATAAAGTGACCAGCCATGACAATTATAGCATTTTTAACTTTAAACCTGGACTTAGATCTACCCCTTCCATTTTCAAATTTTTCTTACTTGATTCCCCATTACTTGCATTCTTTTGGTTATTAGACCTATTCTGAGGCCTACCCTCACATGCATAACCTCACCGAATTTTTATTTTCCCTGAATGTTTTAAATCTAATTCCTTACTCTTAAGACCATTGATCACAATATCAAGGGTAATCACATCTCTACCATATTTAATAGCAGATTTTACATCACTATATGAGTCGGGAATAGCATTTAGAAGTGCAATAGGAGTATATTCGCTCATATGTTTATCATGGTTAACTTAATGTCCGAAATAAGTTTTGTGAAAACATCTAGGTTCTCCTCAATGTCCTTAGACATATCCAATCTAAATTTAAAAATTTTCAAGCAAAAACATTTTCTTGGGTAAAGAGGTTTACGTATATAGTTCTTCAAGTTTATCCCAAAGGGTTTTAGCAGATTCCAAAATTCCAACTTTTCTAAGCACGAGTCGATAAGTTTAAATAAATTGTGGAACATGCATTTTCGTTCATTCACCCTTTTTTCTTGATTAATCGGAAGCCAAATAAGTCGACCAATAGCCCTAACAGACTTACATTGAATTAAAATACATTTTATTTTTGTTTCCAAATGCTAAAATCGATTTTCCGTTAAACGGAACCAAACCATATTGAACCATACCATAGTGATTAGTAGCAGACATTCTTCACACAGAAAAATGAGACAAAGGGTATCACACGACCAAATAAAATTTAAATTTCAGCGACCAAATAAAATTTAAATTTCAGCGACCAAATATCAGCAAGTAAACGCAGAAGGGAAAAATGATACGGGTCAACTAAAGGAGCAACTATCACTGTAGCAAAATTGATAAGTCCCTTTACGTGAGCGAAACCCTAGGATAGGGTTTCGACCTTACTGCTTGACTGGCGGTTCTGGCGAGCTGGAGCGGCGGATTCGACTCAGCTGGCAGCGACTGGCCGAGATCGGCGGCATGGCGGTTTTGAGCGGCGGCGACTCAGCGAGGCTCGATACCACCGTTGAAGATCGATATCGTCGTTTGGCTCGAAGCCCGCTTCAATCACCACGATTGATCCTTCTCAAGTGCACCACCAAGGATACAAGGGGAGAAAGCCACGGTCTCTCACAAAGAAAAAGGGGATCGCACAAAGCAATTGGCGGAGAAGAGCCTCCCGCAGGCGAGGAGAGGATCGCACAAAGCCCTCTCAATCTCCTCACATCTCGAGCTACTACCAACCCTTCTATATATAGAAGAGGCAGCCGACACGAGAGATTTCTAGGGTTTCAGCGGCCGTCGAGGGGAGGAGAGGAAACTAGGGTTTGAAGGCGCGGACTAAAAGAGGAAAGAAAACCGAGGGTCGGGTAAGTAGTAAGTGAGCTGGGCCACTCCACCAAAATGGGCCAGCAGTTCATGGGCCAACTAATAGCAACAAAAGGATTTCGGTTATAATCACGTATTAGGATATAGATATAATATCATGTATTAATTAAGGATAGATAATGATATATTAAAATTCACGTATTAATTAAGGATAGATATATTAGTTTAAACTTTTAGTAGTTTATCAAGAATTACAATTAGGATATTTAAACAATGGTAAAGGGATGAAGGAGTTGAAAAGAAAAGGTGATTTAGGAAAAAGCTTTTTAAGTTTTAATTGTGGGTGCAGCGAGAAATTTAAGAAAATAAATACTTGAAAGGAATTTGTCAGTTGCCAAGATTTTTGGAAAGTTCACTGCTTCATGTACAACCTTCCATCAGCGTGTTTTCGTTGTTCTGTTTAGAATTAAATTTTCAAATCTTACGGTTCGACTGAAAAATTATCAAGCTGAAATATGGATCGAAACATACAAAAAAGAATTCATCTCTTCCAATGAATCACTAATATCCACGGCATGAAATATTTTGCACGCAAAATGCGAACCCACAAGCTATTTGGCTCCTTAAGGATCTACCAAATTAATGTTAGCTAACATGACATTATTAAATAACCAAAACTATTTCAAGCCCCAGCCACCGAGTTATTTTGGCGTGCAAACATTCAGCCAGTTAACCAGACAAACTCTCCACTTATTGACGGTGTCTTCTTATAAAAAGATTCTATCGATTTCGTAACAAACAGAAGTATCAACGCTTACAGTTTGTAATTAACCATAATCACGTGCAAAATAAATAGCATAGAAGCGAACTATAATCACGTGCATGATCCAATTAAAGCAATCAGGCAACTACAATAAAATAAATAATCAAATAAACCCAAAATAAGATAATATCAAATATGAAGATTTACCTTGATAGATGGGTTCTTCCACAACGGTTAAATCCTTAAACCTTTAAACATTGCATGAAAAGAAGAAATTAGAATAATATCAATTACCATCAAAACTAATTGCGTTGAAAAGAAAACAAACCGATTGAATCAAATACACCATGGACAAGTATCACCATTGAATCAAATACACAATATTACTAAAGAATAATCATGAAGATAAAAAAGGATAATAAAGGCATGAGGTGTTGCATGTGATAGGATAATAAAAACAGAGAGATCAAGACCGAACCTTTGACAGAGAATAATGGATTTGGCGAGAGAAGAAAGTTTTGTGCTTTATTTATACCCCAAGAGTCCTATTGCTATGATAAGATAAGAATTAGGTTATGATAAGAATTGAATTTGATTAGGATGAGGATTAAAATAATTAGGATAGATTAATTATTAATAAGAATTCGGTCATAATATTTCATGTGCAATGATATTATAATTAATTTGTAAAAGGATTTCGGCTATAATAGAATTCACGTATTAAAGAACAATCAATTACAGCTTGTAGATTTCAATATCATAATATTTCACATGAAACTCCTATAAAAGAAAACAAAAGAATGATATCATAATATTTCAATGCAATGTTATTATAATTAATTTGTAAAAGGATAGATAATGATATCATAATTAATTTGGATTATTATTCACGTCCAACAATTAAGGATAGATATTTCACGTATTAAAATTCATGTATTATGATATAGATATAATATCATGTATTAATTAAGGATATATAATAATATTTAAAAATTCATGTATTAATTAAGGATAGATATATTAGTTTAAACTTTTAGTAGTTTATCAAGAATTACAATTAGGATATTTAAAGGAGGATTAAAATAATTAGGATAGATTAATTATTAATAAGAATTCGGTCATAATATTTCACGTGCAATGATATTATAATTAATTTGTAAAAGGATTTCGGCTATAATAGAATTCACGTATTAAAGAACAATCAATTCGAATATCATAATATTTCATTGAAACTCCTATAAAAGAAAATAAAAGAATGATATCATAATATTTCACGTGCAATGTTATTATAATTAATTTGTAAAAGGATAGATAATGATATCATAATTAACGTCCAACAATTAAGGATAGATATTTCACGTATTAAAATTCATGTATTATGATATAGATATAATATCAAGTATTAATTAAGGATAGATAATGATATTTAAAAATTCAAGTATTAATTAAGGATAGATATATTAGTTTAAACTTTTAATAGTTTATCAAGAATTACAATTAGGATATTTAAAGAAGGGTAAAGGGTATTTTTGTCTACGAAAGATTTTCCGAACTCGTGCTTTTAAAGGAGTATGATATATTTTTTTCATCTTACATGTGATAATGCATCCGCTCTTTTAGAAAGTTTTCCATGTTAGAGGATATAGCCTAGCGGGATCTGGGTCCTCTCCATTATCAAAAAGTAGTAGACAGACCATTAGTTACTTTTAATTTTGACCATTAATGGTTAAATGCATAATTATGATTTATCTTTTTAAGTGTAAAATAAGAATGAATGCAATTCATGGAGATACTGAAGTGTTTATATTGGAAATGAATCACAATCATCCACAACACTCCTTTAGACAATTAATGATTTGATTTTGAAGTAACGGTCTCTCTACTACTTTTTGTAAATGGAGATGATCCAAATTCTAATCTAAAGTTCGGATTTTGCTAGACCTTGGGTGAGTAATAACAGTTTGGAAAATGTTGGCTTGCTTGCTCTATGAAGTGTGAAACTGTATCATGTATTTAGATGATTAGAAAAGCTTAGTACTATAGTTACAGTTCAAGGCCATAATCAGCGCAAACCCTAAAATAGCTTCTTGAATTGGGATGAAATGTAGAGGAAAACATATACATAATCGTAAAAGATGGAAACAAATTAAAGTACTTTAGCTCTACGTATATTAGGATTCTGTAAAGAAAAAGTAGTTTATCAAGATTAGCAAGTCTAGTTAAAAACTTTTATACTTGCTCCTTAAAAAACAAAAATCAAGAGAAAACTTGCATTGTTCCAGGACCAGTTTTAAAGGGTCATTACTGATTTCTGTACTGTTGCACTTATTGCAACTATTCTTATATGTTTAAAATTGATACATTCTTATTTCTAATTTTCTATTGAGTTCCTTCTATATGATTTTTCTTAGGTGTCTGTGTTGGCAAATTCTGACGGGCTATTATTTCCAAAGATTTTCAATTTGGGAGGTTTCTGTTAAGCGGACTTCCTCTATGGAAGCAACTGTTGAAGGTAAGGGATATGACCCTTTCTAAATGGAATTATATTGATGGTGTTCTCTAGATTTTTAATCAGTGCATTGTGAATGGGAAATTCAAAATTTTCGTTGCTTATTATGCTTTACTCCCTCAATCACCCAGTGTATCTTGGCATAGCATTGCTTGGTTAAAGCTTAATTTGCCTAAATATTCCTTCATGACATGGATTGCTATTAATAAGAAGCTTATTACTATGACAGATTGGAGAAATTCAGGGTTCATGTCAATAATCCCTCTTGTGTTCTCTGCAATTCCTATCCTGAAAGTCATTATCACTTGTTCTTCTCCTGTGTATATAATTCTTCCATTTGGAATGAGATTATGAATTGGTTGAGTTTCAGATTTCGCAGTTGTGATTGGGAGCTACTGTTCAATTGGTTCTAAAGGAATATGAGAAGATTCAGCTATGTTCAACAAGTTCAGACACTTGCTCTTGCTTCGACTATCTATGCTGTGTGGCTTGAGAGGAATGCTCGTGTGCATAAGAACATTAGTAGACCTGCTGGGCTGCTGATTAAAATCATCAAAACTAATGTTCTTATGATCATTCTCCATGCCTCAAATCGAGAAAATTATAAGCAATGGGTGTATGGTCTATGACTTCTATTATGATGTTGAAGTCTTAGTCTGATAAACTTTTTCTCTTGTATGCATGTGGGGGGGAGGGGTTGGTGAATAGGATTGCTATAATTTTTTGACTAACTTCGAGAATAGCGATGGAAATATAATAAGCGAAAAACTAAAAGCAAACAAACACGAGGAACACACAAGATTTTTATAATAGTTCAGATCAAAATCCTACGCCCACTCTTCCTTCTGAAGGGCCTTCCTCACTATGACCGAGTTCACCAATCACAACCCGATTATATGCTCATGTTTTATAATAAACAATCTCAAAACAATTAAAAAAGTACGATAAACATGATATATAAACAATCTTACAAGCACCACATGAAGATCACACTCAAAATAATAAAAGACAAAAACTAAAGATTAAAGGTAACTATAATATAATTTTATGTGATAAAATAATCACATAAGCATACAAAAGTACTAATAATTTTGCATGAAAATCCCTTATAAAAATTCCTAAGCGCACTAAAAACATTAAACTCCACTAAAAAATTAAGTTATGATATAAAATGTTCAAAAAATATTATCCTTTATTCTTTTTGTTTCATATTTTAATGGTAGAGATCAATCTTTCTCCACCTTTATCTTTTTCTGGTCAATTCTAAAATAGCGTCTTCATCATCTACATCGATTGTGATATCAGGTTGGAGTTGGATTTGTCAACATAATCTGGATAATTTCAAGATTCTCGGCTCTTTCACTTTTTCTTTCTTTTAGGGTGCTTTATGCAAACTACAGATTATTTATAGGTCTATTTTTAATCCATAAATCTTTAGTGTCTTGTTATTTAGGGTTTAAAATTCTCATGGTTTTGTTTGGCAAATTTTTAATTATGAGGGTGTTTTTGCATTTTTACACTTCGAGGTGTTTTATGAAAACTTAAAATATTTTTATTTCTTTTATAACTCTCATTATTTCGATTATCTTGCTCTCTTTTATGAAAACTTTCGGGTGTTTTATGAAAACTTAAAATTAATAAATGTAGATGGTGGTTTTCTAGTTCGGAGGTTCTTTGCTAGTTTCTTATAGTGGTGTAATGTGTTCTATTTTACATAGATAATACTATGCTCTCTTTTATATTGAAATGCATTGATCCCTTTAATATTGTGATGTTTTGGTCACATGTTAAAGAATACTTGCCAATCAATTGGATTAGCGATTTCAACAAATTGGCTAAGCTAATATTTGGATCGGCAGTGGTTTATCTATCTAAATTGTGATGATATTAGCACATTTTGTTTTGGTGTTACTCCTCCTTGTTATTTGATTACATGAGAAATTTTGAAAAGAAATTGAAAAGTTTGAAAAAATTGTGCATTTGAAGGATAAGGGTGGGATTTGAATCATGGCAAGTAAACGGAGAGGCCGTCTTCTTACCATAGTGACCTAGTTATAAACTTTTAGATACTATAGTATTAAATAGAATTCAATGTAAGTATATGAGGGGATGAATGATAAACGGGGAGATAGAAAAGAGGGTATAAGATCACTTTTGATCTTAACTACTATGTATCTGATATATATGGAGACATTATCACTATAAGCAATAATTGGATAAAACTATATAAGCAATAATTGAATAAAAAGTCATCATTGAATAAAAAAGCAGAGAGATGGATTTGGTGAGAGAAGAAAGTGGATTTGGTGCTTTATTCATACCCCAAGAGTCCTATTGCTACGATAAGGTAAGAATTTGGTTATAATAAGAATTGAATTTGATTAGGATGAGGATTAAAATAATTAGGATAGATTAATTATTAAAATACAATATCCAAAAATGTTATAATAAGAATTCGGTCATAATATTTCACGTGCAATGATATTATAATTAATTTGTAAAAGGTGTTGAAGATCGATGTCGTCGTTTGGCTCGAAGCACGCTTCAGATCACGATTGATCCTTCTCAAGTGTACCACCAAGGATACAAGGGGAGAAAGCCACAGTCTCTCACAAAGAAAAGGGGGATCGCACAAAGCAATTGCGGAGAAAGCCTCCGAGAAGGGGAGAGGATCGCACAAAGCCCTCTCAATCTCCTCACATCTCGAGCTACTACCAACCCTTCTATATATAGAAGAGGGCAGACCGAACGAGAGATTTCTAGGGTTTTGAAAGCGACCATCGAGAGGGAGGAGAGGAAACTAGGGTTTGAAGGCAGCCGGACTAAAGAGGAAAAGAAAACCGGGTAAGTAGTAAGTGGTGGGCCCTCCACCAAAATGGGCCGGCAGTTCATGGGCCAACTAATAGCAACAATCTCCACCTTTGGCCCAAGGTAGTGCAGCGAAAGAATCACGGGCTGGGACTCATCATCGCCATAACATTACCATTACGTATGATCACAAAGAGGATACAAGCAATGGAAGAGAATACACAAAGTAAACTCGGATCACAAAGATGGGGCAAGATCACCAAGCATGCCAAGTCCACAAAGGACCGAACTCTACCAGCGGTCATCGAGTTCAAAGGAAAAAATCACAAAGCTATTAACAAACACAAAGTAAGTTAATAGGCCACAAAGGCAACACACAAAGCAAGGGAAAAAATTACCCAATTTCAAAGTTCAAAATTCTTTGACACGAGATAAATTTTTCAGAGTCAAACACTTAGTACCCATGTCGGTAGGATTAAATTAGGGAATTTTCTCCAACTTCACAATACCCTTTTCAACTATATCCGAATGTAATGAAATCGACATCAATATGTTTAGTTCTATCATGAAAAATAGGATTTTTGCAAAGTTGAATAGCAGATTGACTATCAAAAATACAACCACATTTTATCAAGAAAACCAATTTGGATATAAGGCCCCTAAGCCAAATAGCTTCTTTAAAAGCTTGTGACAACATACTCGAGATTGATAGTAGATAAAGCAACAATGGGTTGTAGTTGAGATTTCCAACTTATGCAAGAGCCACACAAAGTGAACACATAGGAAGTAGTAGATTTTCTATTATCTCTATCATTTGCATAATTGGAATCTACATAGCCAACTAGTTTAACACCTGAGAACACTTAGAGAAGGTTAATCCTACATTCACAGAGGATTTTAAATATCTTAAAAGCCATTTCAAGGCATTCCAATGAGGCATACCGAGATTTGACATATATCTACTCAAGCAACTAGCGCATATACAATGTCGGTCTAGTGCTAACCATGAGATACATGGTGATCCTATAGCATTCGAATATGGCACCTTCTTCATATCATTTATTTGATTTGAGTTTTGGGGTGATCCTTACTCAACACAAAATGGGAAGCAAGTGGCACATTCACAGATTTGGCATCGACATAGCAAATTTACTCAAAAGTTTTTGACGTATGGACTTTGGTTTAAAACTAAGCGTAGATTTGTTTTTGTCTCTAATAATATTCATGCCTAGAATTCTTTTGCATCGCCTAAGTCTTTCATGTCAAAATTTTCACAAAGACATTTTTGAACATGCTCAATGGTCTTCAAACAAGGGCTAACAATCAACATGTCATCCACATAAATTAAAAAAATCTGAGTCTATATTCTTATAATACAGTGCAATGATCGTGAGAACTCCTTTTAAACTTTAAAGATTGCATGCATTTATCAAATCTTATATTCCATTGCCTAGGTGATTGTTTTAAACCATACAAAGCCTTTTTAACAAACACACATGATCGGGCAATTTAGGGTCCACAAAGCCCGAGGTTGGTGCATATAAATATTTTTGTCAAGGTCACCATAAGAAAGCGGTAGTAACATTCATTTTTAATTCCCAATTAAAATGAGCAACTAAAGCAAGCATAATTCTAACAGTAGTGAATTTGACAACGAGGGCAAAATTTCACATAATCAATTCCCTCCTTTTGAGTAAATCCATTAGCTACTAATCTAGCCTTAAACCTAACACCTTGATTCTTGTTTCACCTTAAATGGGTCCACTCTGGAACAACTAGGGGTTTAGGAACAAGTTTCCATGTTTGGTTAATTCTTAGGGATTCCATTTCACTCTTCATAGCACTAATCCATTCTTTGAAATATTTTGACCTTATTGCTTCACTATAAGTCTTAGGTTCATTGCACTCAAGGGATTCAAACACATTAAAGGCAAACTCGGACATATTACAATTAGTCAAATTGCAATCTCTATATCTTCGGGTTGTCTAATGGTTCTTTTATTTCTATCCCTAGTGAGTTGATAATCATTCGATCATGCATGTTATCTATTTCTGCATATTATGCTCCACCTCATTAGGAATAATCTCATCTTGATTTTCAATAATTATATCATTCAATTTCTCTTGAGGTAATTAGATTGATTAATAATAGGCATTTGCTCCACCTCATTTGGAGCATCATTTTAAATAGAGAGTAAAGATAAACAAGGAAATTCATTTTCATTAAAACAACATCTCTACTTATTACTATCTTAAACCCGGTTCACTCTTATTCCAAAGCCTATAACCTTTTACCCCCAGGTATCCTAAGAAAACACATTTCTTAGATCTAGGTTCTAACTTATCAATCTTTTGATGCACATGACACTCCGAAAATTCTCAAGTTATTTAAATCAAGAGGTTTGCCCGTCAACACAAAATGGGAAGCAAGTGGCACATTCACAGATTTGGCATCGACATAGCAAATTTACTCAAAAGTTTTTGACGTATGGACTTTGGTTTAAAACTAAGCGTAGATTTGTTTTTGTCTCTAATAATATTCATGCCTAGAATTCTTTTGCATCGCCTAAGTCTTTCATGTCAAAATTTTCACAAAGACATTTTTGAACATGCTCAATGGTCTTCAAACAAGGGCTAACAATCAACATGTCATCCACATAAATTAAAAGAAATCTGGGCCGAGTCTATATTCTTATAATACAGGGCAATGATCGTGAGAACTCCTTTTAAACTTTAAAGATTGCATGCATTTATCAAATCTTATATTCCATTGCCTAGGTGATTGTTTTAAACCATACAAAGCCTTTTTAACAAACACACATGATCGGGCAATTTAGGGTCCACAAAGCCCTCGGGTTGGTGCATATAAATATTTTTGTCAAGGTCACCATGTAAAAAGAGGTAGTAACATTCATTTTTAATTCCCAATTAAAATGAGCAACTAAAGCAAGCATAATTCTAACAGGTAGTGAATTTGACAGGGCAAAATTTCAAGCATAATCAATTCCCTCCTTTTGAGTAAATCCATTAGCTACTAATCTAGCCTTAAACCTAACACCTTGATTCTTGTTTCACCTTAAATGACCACTTACGTCCACTCTGAGAACAACTAGCGGGTTTAGGAACAAGTTTCCATGTTTGGTTAATTCTTAGGGATTCCATTTCACTCTTCATAGCACTAATCCATTCTTTGAAATATTTTGACCTTATTGCTTCACTATAAGTCTTAGGTTCATTGCACTCAAGGGATTCAAACACATTAAAGGCAAACTTCGGACATATTACAATTAGTCAAATTGCAATCTCTATATCTTCGGGTTGTCTAATGGTTCTTTTATTTCTATCCCTAGTGAGTTGATAATCATTCGATCATGCATGTTATCTATTTCTGCATATTATGCTCCACCTCATTAGGAATAATCTCATCTTGATTTTCAATAATTATATCATTCAATTTCTCTTAGGTAATTGATTGATTAATAATAGGCATTTGCTCCACCTCATTTGGAGCATCATTTTCAGAAATAGGAGCAGGTAAAGATAAACAAGGAAATTCATTTTCATTAAAACAACATCTCTACTTATTACTATCTTAAACCCGGTTCACTCTTATTCCAAAGCCTATAACCTTTTACCCTTGAGGTATCCTAAGAAAACACATTTCTTAGATCTAGGTTCTAACTTATCAATCTTTTGATGCACATAGCCACTCCGAAAATTCTCAAGTTATTTAAATCAAGAGGTTTGCCCGTGAACACAAATTCGGGGCATTTCCCTCCTAAGGAACGAAGGAGACCTATTAATCAAATAAGCCTTGATACAAGCGGCTTCTCCCCGAACTTCTTGGAGAGCCCAGATGTGGCCAACATAGCCCTCACCCTCTCTAAGAGAGTTCTATTCATCCTTTCGGCAACCCCATTTTCTTTGTGGTGTGTAGAGAGCAGTTTATGTCTTTTAATACCCCAAGTAGCACACAAGTCATTCAATTGTTTGTTACAAAACTCAAGACCATTATCGTCCTAAGAGTTTTAATTTTCTTTCCGTTTGATTTTCAATCATAATTTTTCAGTTTTAAATTTATCAAAAACTTGATTTTTATTTCATGAGTAAAACCCAAACTTTCCTAGAGTAATCATCAATTATGGAAAGAAAATATTGGTTCCCTCCATGTAGAAACACTAGAGGGACCCACACATTAGCATGCAAATATTCAAGTACATCGTGCACTTAGGCTGATTAGGAAAAGAAAAAGCGGAAAACTAACCATGTTATTTTCCTAGCACACAAGATTCACAGAAAGGGATGGTGGATATTTTATCACTACCAAAGTGACCTCCTTTATGCAAAATTTCTAATCCTTTATTACTCATGTGACCTAATCTATTATGCCATAAAACAGATTTATCACCTATCACAGAGTTAACAGAATCAAGCACAGGTTCAGCATGACAAACATATAAGTTATTTTGTTTTTCAGCAGTAAAAATAACAAGAGACCCTTTCAGAATTTTCATAACCCCTTTACCCCATTTTCCCTCCAAACCATCATTTTCTAGAGATGCACAAGAAATCAAGTTATAACTTAAATCAGGAACATGCCTAACATTCTTCAAAGTAAACTAGGACCTGAAGAAAACCTAAGGCATACATCACCAGTTCCTAAAACATTGCTTTTCTTTTCATTTGCCATTGACACAAAGCCATTCTCTATTTTCTTGTAGTTTGAAAACATGTTTTTAAAAGAGTCATATGAAAGTACAACCGAGTCTAATAACCAATCTGATTTACACAAAGAATCGGACAACACAGTTCGGATATGCATAATCACAAAGATTATTAATCATGAAAATTTCACCCATTTTGCCCTCACGAGACACCATATTAGCATGATCATTTTTTGATATTTCTTAGGTTTAGGACAATCTTTAATAAAGTGACGGTTCATGACAATTATAGCATTTTTAACTTTAAACCTGGACTTAGATCTACCCCTTCCATTTTCAAATTTTTTCTTACTTGCTTCACTATAAGTCTTAGGTTCATTGCACTCAAGGGATTCAAACACATTAAAGGCAAACTGGACATATTACAATTAGTCAAATTGCAATCTCTATATCTTCGGGTTGTCTAATGGTTCTTTTATTTCTATCCCTAGTGAGTTGATAATCATTCGATCATGCATGTTATCTATTTCACGCATATTATGCTCCACCTCATTAGGAATAATCTCATCTTGATTTTCAATAATTATATCATTCAATTTCTCTTGAGGTAATTGATTGATTAATAATAGGCATTTGCTCCACCTCATTTGGAGCATCATTTTGTAGAGGGTAAAGATAAACAAGGAAATTCATTTTCATTAAAACAACATCTCTACTTATTACTATCTTAAACCCGGTTCACTCTTATTCCAAAGCCTATAACCTTTTACCCTTCGGGGTATCCTAAGAAAACACATTTCTTAGATCTAGGTTCTAACTTATCAATCTTTTGATGCACATAGCCAGACTCCGAAAATTCTCAAGTTATTTAAATCAAGAGGTTTGCCCGTGAACACAAATTCAGGCATTTCCCTCTAAAGCGAAGGAGACCTATTAATCAAATAAGCATTACAAAAACTTCTCCCCGAACTTCTTGGAGAGCCGATGTGGCCAACATAGCCCTCACCCTCTCTAAGAGAGTTCTATTCATCCTTTCGGCAACCCCATTTTCTTTGTGGTGTGTAGAGCAGTTTATGTCTTTTAATACCCCAAGTAGCACACAAGTCATTCAATTGTTTGTTACAAAACTCAAGACCATTATCTGTCCTAAGAGTTTTAATTTTCTTTCCGTTTGATTTTCAATCATAATTTTTCAGTTTTAAATTTATCAAAACTTGATTTTTATTTCATGAGTAAAACCCAAACTTTCCTAGAGTAATCATCAATTATGGAAAGAAAATATTGGTTCCCTCCATGCGTAGAAACACTAGAGGGACCCACATTAGCATGCAAATATTCAAGTACATCGTGCACTTAGGCGATTAGGAAAAGAAAAAGCGGAAAACTAACCTATGTTATTTTCCTAGCACACAAGATTCACAGAAAGGGATGGTGGATATTTTATCACTACCAAAGTGACCTCCTTTATGCAAAATTTCTAATCCTTTATTACTCATGTGACCTAATCTATTATGCCATAAAACAGATTTATCACCTATCACAGAGTTAACAGAATCAAGCACAGGTTCAGCATGACAAACATATAAGTTATTTTGTTTTTCAGCAGTAAAAATAACAAGAGACCCTTTCAAAATTTTCATAACCCTTTACCCCATTTTCCTCCAAACCATCATTTTCTAGAGATGCACAAGAAATCAAGTTATAACTTAAATCAGGAACATGCCTAACATTCTTCAAAGTAAACTCAGAACCTGAAGAAAACCTAAGGCATACATCACCAGTTCCTAAAACATTGCTTTTCTTTTCATTTGCCATTGACACAAAGCCATTCTCTATTTTCTTGTAGTTTGAAAACATGTTTTAAAAGGAGTCATATGAAAGTACAACCGAGTCTAATAACCAATCTGATTTACACAAAGAATCGGACACCAGAGTTGGATATGCATAATCACAAAGATTATTAATCATGAAAATTTCACCCATTTTGCCCTCCTGAGACCATATTAGCATGATCATTTTGCTGATATTTCTTAGGTTTAGGACAATCTTTAATAAAGTGACCAGTTTCATGACAATTATAGCATTTTTAACTTTAAACTGGACTTAGATCTACCCCTTCCATTTTCAAATTTTTTCTTACTTGATTCCCCATTACTTGCATTCTTTTGGTTATTAGACCTATTAGAGGCCTACCCTCACATGCATAACCTCACGAATTTTTATTTTCCCGAATGTTTTAAATCTAATTCCTTACTCTTAAGACCATTGATCACAATATCAAGGGTAATCACATCTCTACCATATTTAATAGCAGATTTTACATCACTATATGAGTCGGGAATAGCATTTAGAAGTGCAATAGGAGTATATTAGATCTATATGTTTATCACCGTTAACAATGTAAATAAGTTTTGTGAAAACATCTAGGTTCTCCTCAATGTCCTTAGACATATCCAATCTAAATTTAAAAATTTTCAAGCAAAACATTTCTTGGGTAAAGAGGTTTACGTATATAGTTCTTCAAGTTTATCCCAAAGGGTTTTAGCGATTCAAAATTCCAACTTTTCTAAGCAGTGGATAAGTTTAAATAAATTGTGGAACATGCATTTTCGTTCATTTGACCCTTTTTTCTTGATTAATCGAAGCCAAATAAGTCGACCAATAGCCCTATGAGACTTCATTGAATTAAAATACATTTTATTTTTGTTTCCAAATGCTAAAATCAGATTTTCCGTTAAGCGGAACCAAACCATATTGAACCATACCATAGTGATTAGTAGCGAGACATTCTTCACCGAGAAAAATGAGACAAAGGGTATCACACGACCAAATAAAATTTAAATTTCAGCGACCAAATAAAATTTAAATTTGTGACAAATATATCGCAAATGCTTGAGAAGGGAAAAATGATCTGGGTCAACTAAAGGAGCAACTATCATCAGCAAAATTGATAAGTCCCTTTACGGCGAAACCCTAGGATAGGGTTTCGACCTTACCTGTGACGGTTGACGGCATTTGGAAGGCGGTGGCCAGTTCGACTCCACTGGGCAGCGACTGGCGAGATCAGCGGCAATGACGGCGGTTTTGAGCGGCGACGACTCAAGCGAGGCTCGATACCACTGTTGAAGATCGATATCGTCGTTTGGCTCGAAGCACTGCTCAATCGATCCGCGATTGATCCTTCTCAAGTGCACCACCAAGGATACAAGGGGAGAAAGCCACGGTCTCACAAAGAAAAGGGGGATCGCACAAAGCAATTGGCGGAAGAGCCTCCGCGAGAGAAGCGGGAGAGGATCGCACAAAGCCCTCTCAATCTCCTCACATCTCGAGCTACTACCAACCCTTCTATATAAGAGGGGAGGCTGCGAGAGAGAGATTTCTAGGGTTTTCAGAAAGCGGCCGTCGAGAGGGAGGAGGAAACTAGGGTTTGAAGGCGTGGACTAAAAGAGGAAAAGAGGTCAGATTAAGTAGTAAGTGAATTGGGCCACTCCACCAAAATGGGCCCGCCGGTTCATGGAGCCAACTAATAGCAACAAAAGGATTTGGTTATAATCAATATTAGGATATAGATATAATATCACATTATTAATTAAGGATAGATAATGATATATTAAAATTCCATTAATTAAGGATAGATATATTAGTTTAAACTTTTAGTAGTTTATCAAGAATTACAATTAGGATATTTAAACAATGGTAAAGGGATGAAGGAGTTGAAAAGAAAAGGTGATTTAGGAAAAAGCTTTTAAGTTTTAATTGTGGGTGCAATGAGAAATTTAAGAAAATAAATACTTGAAAGGAATTTGTCATTGCCAAGATTTTTGGAAAGTTCAACGCTTCATGTACAACCTTCCATCAGCGTGTTTTCGTTGTTCGTTTAGAATTAAATTTTCAAATCTTACGGTTCGATGAAAAATTATCAAGTTTGAAATATGGATCGAAACATACAAAAAGAATTCATCTCTTCCAATGAATCACTAATATCCACGGCATGAAATATTTTGCACGCAAAATGCGAACCCACAAGCTATTTGGCTCCTTAAGGATCTACCAAATTAATGTTAGCTAACATGACATTATTAAATAACCAAAACTATTTCAAGCCCCACCATCGAAGTTATTTTGGCGTGCAAACATTCACCGATTAACGGACAAACTCTCCACTTATTGGCGGTGTCTTCTTATAAAAGATTCTATCGATTTAGTAACAAACGAAGTATCAAGCTACGGTTTGTAATTAACCATAATCACGTGCAAAATAAATAGCATAGAAGCGAACTATAATCACGCGCATGATCCAATTAAAGCAATCGCAACTACAATAAAATAAATAATCAAATAAACCCAAAATAAGATAATATCAAATATGAAGATTTACCTTGATAGATGGGTTCTTCCACAACGGTTAAATCCTTAAACCTTTAAACATTGCATGAAAAGAAGAAATTAGAATAATATCAATTACCATCAAAACTAATTGCGTTGAAAGAAAACAAACCGATTGAATCAAATACACCATGGACAAGTATCACCATTGAATCAAATACACAATATTACTAAAGAATAATCATGAAGATAAAAAAGGATAATAAAGGCATGAGGTGTTGCATGTGATAGGATAATAAAAACAGAGATCAAGACCAACCTTTGACAGAGAATAATGGATTTGGCAGAGAAGAAAGTTTTGTGCTTTATTTATACCCCAAGAGTCCTATTGCTATGATAAGATAAGAATTGGTTATGATAAGAATTGAATTTGATTAGGATGAGGATTAAAATAATTAGGATAGATTAATTATTAATAAGAATTCGGTCATAATATTTCATGTGCAATGATATTATAATTAATTTGTAAAAGGATTTCGGCTATAATAGAATTCACGTATTAAAGAACAATCAATTACAGCTTGTAGATTTCTGAATATCATAATATTTCAATGAAACTCCTATAAAAGAAAACAAAAGAATGATATCATAATATTTCACGTGCAATGTTATTATAATTAATTTGTAAAAGGATAGATAATGATATCATAATTAATTTGGATTATTATTCACGTCCAACAATTAAGGATAGATATTTCACGTATTAAAATTCATGTATTATGATATATATATATATATATATATATATATATATATATATATATATATATATATATATATATAAAGAGAATAAATTTTGGCTTCACCCCTCATCTTAAAGGTATTTATGCATTTTTATCATTGTCCAAGCTAAATGTAACAGATGTAAGTACCAATTATTATCTGTTTTACTTTGTGCATAATAGAATTTGCATTGAGGACAATTCAAAATTTAGGTGTGGGGTGGGATTAGTTTTGCTCTTTAGTCATTTTTCCTCTTTTCTTACCATTTTTTCTTTTTATGTCATTTTTCTTTTCATAAAAAATAGTCACTTGCCAACTTAATAGAGTTGATTAATAATTGATCTATTTGATAGAATTTAAGTCTTCTAACTTAATTAGTTCTATACTCAAGTTTACCTTTTATGATAACTTCAAATAAATTTCTTAAGAAATGATTTTCAAAGTAGTATACTTCACTTAAGTCTTAACTTAGATTTTAAAGTAATGAAATTTTTGCATGTTTAGCTTAGAGTTAAAAATAAATTTTCAAGTTGTCCTAATCTATATATCTTTCAAAATATATACATATACTCATATATAAATATATACATCATATATATATATATATATATATATATATATATATATATATATATATATATATATATAAATCTTGAACCCAATGTGGTTCTATCTTATTAAGCCTAAGTTGACTGAGTACTTAAGCCCAAGGAGTATTTTTATACTTAATGACCTAAGCCCACTTGGTTGGCCCAAAACTTTTAATGGTCACTAGAAAGCCCTAGCAAAATAGAACAAAATCACTATGGAATAAAGATTGTATATATATATATATATATATATATATATATATATATATATATATATATATATATATAATATATATATATATATATATATATATATATATATATATATATATATATATATATATATATATATATATATATATATATATATATATATAAATATAATAATTTTTATATATATATATATTATATTTATATATATATATATATATATATATATATATATATATATATATATATATATATATATATATATATATATATATAATATATATATATATATATATATATATAATATATAATAATATTTAAAAATTCAAGTATTAATTAAGGATAGATAATGATATTTAAAAATTCATGTATTAATTAAGGATAGATATATTAGTTTAAACTTTTAGTAGTTTATCAAGAATTACAATTAGGATATTTAAAGGAGGATTAAAATAATTAGGATAGATTAATTATTAATAAGAATTCGGTTATGATAAGAATTTAATTTGATTAGGATGAGGATTAAAATAATTAGGATAGATTAATTATTAATAAGAATTCGGTCATAATATTTCATTGAAACTCCTATAAAAGAAAACAAAGAATGATATCATAATTAATTTGGATTATTATTCACGTCCAACAATTAAGGATAGATAATGATATCATAATTAACGCCCAACAATTAAGGATAGATATATTAGTTTAAACTTTTAATAGTTTATCAAGAATTACAATTAGGATATTTAAAGGAGGATTAAAATAATTAGGATAGATTAATTATTAATAAGAATTCGGTCATAATATTTCATGTGCAATGATATTATAATTAATTTGTAAAAGGATTTCGGTTATAATAGAATTCACGTATTAAAGAACAATCAATTACAGCTTGTAGATTTCTGAATATCATAATATTTCATTGAAACTCCTATAAAAGAAAACAAAGAATGATATCATAATATTTCAATGCAATGATATTATAATTAATTTGTAAAAGGATAGATAATGATATCATAATTAACGCCCAACAATTAAGGATAGATAATGATATCATAATATTTCAATGAAACTCCTATAAAAGAAAACAAAGAATGATATCATAATTAACGTCCAACAATTAAGGATAGATAATGATATTTAAAAATTCATGTATTAATTAAGGATAGATAATGATATCATAATTAACGTCCAACAATTAAGGATAGATATTTCACGTATTAAAGAACAATCAATTACAGCTTGTAGATTTCAATATCATAATATTTCAATGCAATGATATTATAATTAATTTGTAAAAGGATAGATAATGATATTTAAAAATTCATGTATTAATTAAGGATAGATAATGATATCATAATATTTCATGTGCAATGATATTATAATTAATTTGTAAAAGGATTTCGCTATAATAGAATTCACGTATTAAAATTCAATGATTATGATATAGATATAATATCACGTATTAATTAAGGATAGATATTTCACGTATTAAAGAACAATCAATTACAGCTTGTAGATTTCTGAATATCATAATATTTCATTGAAACTCCTATAAAAGAAAACAAAAGAATGATATCATAATATTTCACGTGCAATGTTATTATAATTAATTTGTAAAAGGATAGATAATGATATCATAATATTTCATGTGCAATGATATTATAATTAATTTGTAAAAGGATAGATAATGATATCATAATATTTCATGTGCAATGATATTATAATTAATTTGTAAAAGGATAGATAATGATATCATAATATTTCACGTGCAATGTTATTATAATTAATTTGTAAAAGGATTTCGCTATAATAGAATTCACGTATTAAAATTCAATGATTATGATATAGATATAATATCACGTATTAATTAAGGATATATAATAATATTTAAAAATTCATGTATTAATTAAGGATAGATATATTAGTTTAAACTTTTAGTAGTTTATCAAGAATTACAATTAGGATATTTAAAGGAGGATTAAAATAATTAGGATAGATTAATTATTAATAAGAATTCGGTCATAATATTTCAATGCAATGATATTATAATTAATTTGTAAAAGGATTTCGGTTATAATAGAATTCACGATAAAGAACAATCAATTCTCAATATCATAATATTTCATTGAAACTCCTATAAAAGAAAATAAAAGAATGATATCATAATATTTCACGGCAATGTTATTATAATTAATTTGTAAAAGGATAGATAATGATATCATAATTAACGTCCAACAATTAAGGATAGATATTTCACGATTAAAATTCAATGATTATGATATAGATATAATATCACGTATTAATTAAGGATAGATAATGATATTTAAAAATTCAAGTATTAATTAAGGATAGATATATTAGTTTAAACTTTTAATAGTTTATCAAGAATTACAATTAGGATATTTAAAGAAGGGTAAAGGGTATTTTTGTCTACCAAAGATTTTCCTTAACTTTTAAAGGAGTATGATATATTTTTTCATCTTACATGTGATAATGCATCCGCTTTTAGAAAGTTTTCCATGTTAGAGGATATAGCCTAGCGGGATCCGGTCCTCTCTATTATCAAAAGTAGTAGACGCACCATTAGTTACTTTTAATTTTGACCATTAATGGTTAAATGCATAATTATGATTTATCTTTTAAGTGTAAAATAAGAATGAATGCAATTCATGGAGATACTGAAGTGTTTATATTGGAAATGAATCACAATCATCCACAACACTCCTTTAGACAATTAATGATTTGATTTTGAAGTAACGGTCTCTACTACTTTTTGTAAATGGAGATGATCCAAATTCTAATCTAAAGTTCGGATTTTGCTAGACCTTGGGTGAGTAATAACAGTTTGGAAAATGTTGGCTTGCTTGCTCTATGAAGTGTGAAACTGTATCATGTATTTAGATGATTAGAAAAGCTTAGTACTATAGTTACAGTTCAAGGCCATAATCAGCGCAAACCCTAAAATAGCTTCTTGAATTGGGATGAAATGTAGAGGAAAACATATACATAATCGTAAAAGATGGAAACAAATTAAAGTACTTTAGCTCTACGTATATTAGGATTCTGTAAAGAAAAAGTAGTTTATCAAGATTAGCAAGTCTAGTTAAAAACTTTTATACTTGCTCCTTAAAAAAAAACAAAAAATCAAGAGAAAACTTGCATTGTTCCAGGACCAGTTTTAAAGGGTCATTACTGATTTCTGTACTGTTGCACTTATTGCAACTATTCTTATATGTTTAAAATTGATACATTCTTATTTCTAATTTTCTATTGAGTTCCTTCTATATGATTTTTCTTAGGTGTCTGTGTTGGCAAATTCTGACGGGCTATTATTTCCAAAGATTTTCAATTTGGGAGGTTTCTGTTAAGCGGACTTCCTCTATGGAAGCAACTATTGAAGGTAAGGGATATGACCCTTTCTAAATGGAATGATATTGATGGTGTTCTCTAGATTTTAATCAGTGCATTGTGAATGGGAGATTCAAAATTTTCCTTGCTTATTATGATTTACTCCCTCAATCACCTAGTGTATCTTGGCATAGCATTGCTTGGTTAAAGCTTAATTTGCCTAAATATTCCTTCATGACATGGATTGCTATTAATAAGAAGCTTATTACACAGATTGGAGAAATTCAGGGTTCATGTCAATAATCCCTCTTGTGTTCTCTGCAATTCCTATCCTGAAAGTCATTATCACTTGTTCTTCTCCTGTGTATATAATTCTTCCATTTCGAATGATTATGAATTGGTTGAGTTTCAGATTTCGCAGTTGTGGTTGGGAGCTACTGTTCAATTGGTTCTAAAGGAATATGAGAAGATTCAGCTATGTTTAACAAGTTCAGACACTTGCTCTTGCTTCGACTATCTATGTCGTGTGGCTCGAAAGGAATGCTCGTGTGCATAAGAACATTAGTAGACCTGCTGGGCTGCTGATTAAAATCATCAAAACTAATGTTCTTATGATCATTCTCCATGCCTCAAATCGAGAAAATTATAAGCAATGGGCGTATGGTCTATGATTTCTATTATGATGTTGAAGTCTTAGTCTGATAAACTTTTTCTCTTGTATGCATCTTGTACACTCGGGTATGCCTGAGTTTCGTGTTTGTTGGAATTGGGACACAAGCCACGAGGGAAGGGGAGAGGGGTAGTGAATAGGATTGCTATAATTTTTCGACTAACTCAGAATAAGCAGTGGAAATATAATAAGCGAAAAACTAAAAGCAAACAAACACAGGAACACACAAGATTTTTATAATTGTTCAGATCAAAATCCTACGTCCACTCTTCCTTCTCGCGAAGGGCCTTCCTCACTATGACCAGAGTTCACCTGAATCACAACCCGATTCAGTAGGCTTCAAAGATAGCACCGTAGAATCTACCCGAAACTAATCGTCTAACCTAGCTCTTCACAACGATCAGAAGAAGCCTAACCCTAGCTAGCGACACCGTCAATTGACCTGCCTTGAGTATGCCAACCCTCAATTACCCCGACTTGAGTATGCCGTCAAACTTACATGTTTGAAACACAAAGCAAACTCAAAACAATTCAAAGCACAACTAGAAAAATCTTACAGCTCTTTTAACAAACCACCCTTCAAATCGATGACGATGTAGAACTGTTAAGTAGCGATGTTGAAGTCGAATGCAAAGGGTACTTCTCTTCACATAAATAATCCTTCGATGATGAGTGCGATGAGAAGAAGTTGAACGAGACTCCAGGGGTTGAATTCTCAAATCAAACTCTCTCACAAACCCTAAATAAGATCTCTCTTTTTATGCAATTGCCTCTCTCTCTTCTTGTTCTTTTTCTTCTCCTCAATTCACCTTTAAATAGACCTTGATAGCATAGGAAAGAGATACCCTAATTAGAGTCCAAATAGGAGATCAAATCAATCATCGAACGGCTGAGATTAAAACTTAAAATTTGCCAAAACTCATCGAGATACGATCATCGATGGTTTATTGATGATCATCGATGGTTGACTATAGTCCATCAATTGTGCAAATTCTAGTTTTTAAAATTCTGCGATTATTGACTGTAGTTCATCGATGGTCCTTGCGGTCATCGATGGTCGAGTGTAGGCCATTGATGGTTTGAAATTTGGTTTCTATTTCTCCAATTCTTTCCTATAGTCCATCGATTGTGCAAATTCTAGTTTCTAGAATTCTGCGATTATTGACTGTAGTTCATCGATGGTCATTGTGGTCATCGATGGTCGAGTGTAGACTATCGATGGTTTGAAATCTGGTTTCTATTTCTCCAATCTTTCTTGTAGTCCATCGATGACTTGACTTGACCATCGATGGTGCCGTAGACCATTGATGGTTCAAAGGCTGAAATCAACATTCGTGTTGATTTTTGCATCGTTTTGAACCGCAACTTGTTCATACCTGTTTATACCTAAAATATATCATCTCACAAATATATCAGTAGCAAATGAGAGTTTGTTATTAATCAAATAAGAGATATTGCATGAATAATATTTTACCTGAACAACGTTCTAACAATCTCCCCTTTGATAATAACAAAACTCGAAATTTGAAATACGTAATTTAAAACATGGTGAGATATATATATTCAGATCAAAATGAACTCAAACTCATGTCTAAATACAAAGCTCCCCTACAAAAATGCATACATGAAAAATACGTGTATTCCGAAACTCCCCTAAAACAAAGCAAAATTTTGAAAAATGTCACCCTTTTTACAAAGCAAAATTTTGAATCTTTTAAAATTTTCAAATTTCACTCTTTTCTCCCCTTTTGTTGTTATCAAAAGAAAGACACGCCTAAGATATACAAAATACCTAAAAATTCAAATAAAAATTATCCAAAAGTGAAAGGAAGAGAAATACATATGGTTCACAAAAGAATTTTATAGAAAATAGCACAAGAGATACATATATAGTATCAAAACAAGTGAATCACGATAATAAGTCATATTAAAATTCACACACAAACTATGAAGATATCAATGAAAAGTTTATAAAAATAATAATAAAAGTAATTATATTAGTTCATAAAATAAATACGATATATCTTTTCTAGTTTGAGTTTCTTATTTTGTTACACAACCTGAATTATCTCAATCTTTAGAAGAGGTCCAAAATCTTGATCTATCACCACAACCATATAAAATTTTTAAGAGGAAGAACGATAGTGTTTGGAGGGCGATGTACACCACCTCTAAGTGTTAAAATATTTAGCATAGGATGGATACCCTTGAGATATTACAATCTTATCCACGCAGTATGGGTCTTTGATCATCTTTTAATGAGTACACTCAAATTTTACCGTGGATTTATAGAATGTGGGTCTTTGACCATCTTTTTCACAAATACACTCTTTTGCTTGATAATTTGTAGCTCATATGTATTTTGTACATGAATAAAAATTTTGGTGCTATATTTAAGTATAGATTGAGCTAGAAAACTATTACATATATCCAAGAATACTTTATAAATAACATATAAAAACATTTATTCTTACTTTTACAAGACTAGACATGATAAGATAATATTAACATGTGAAAAGTAACATGAAACATATCATGAATCATCATGTTTATCAATCAAATATGTATAACTATGTGTGCACATATCACACACACACACACACACATGTGTGTGTGTGTGTGTGTGTGTGTGTGTGTGTGTGTGAAATATATGAACCAATATGATTAACTCATGCTTATATACCAACAGATAATCATATCTGAATATTTCATGTAAAAGCATATACATAGGAATGTTCAAGTTTTTTAATGAAAAATAAAGAAAAAGAATTTTTTATTTTTATTTTTAAAAATAACCAAAATTTAAAAATTAAATAAAAAAATCAAGAAAAGTCAAATAAAACCAAAAATCAAGAAAAATCAAGAAAACTGAAAATATGTACATATAACAGGTCAGGTGAGTATGCATAGAAGTACTAACTAAACAAATAGACAATAAGAACAAATATGAGTTAGTACATGCTAGTATATCTCACGCATCATCTGAATATACAGGTCCAGAATAATTTTAAAAAAAGAGAAATAAGTGTAAAATAAAGAAAGAAGAAAAATAGACCTGGACCAAGAAAATAAAAAGCTAACACAATCATCGTCAATCGTCGTCTCTCTCCATCTCCTCATGGCCATATCCACGGGCTGCCTCGGGCACAAAATCTCCGTAGACTGGTAGTGTGGGAAGCAATGGATCAGCCCACGAGCAGCATTCATCAAATATTAAAGAGAAGCGTTATAGTACTGATGATGAGCAGTCATTTCAAATCTCATGGACTCCACTCTCACAGTCGGCAACTCCAGTCTCTTTCCTAGAGTATACAAAGTCCAATGAGAAGTACCACCTCCTGAAGAGCCGGAACATCATCACCTTCTGGCTGGGACCCGGGAAGGTTGACCAGTTGAGGACTCTCTCTTTCCTCTTGCCACTAAGCTCTTCCTGACCATCTCATCTCATCAAGCAGCTCTTCCCTGCTCCATCTAATTAGAAGGTGAAACATGAATCCTCTGATCCTTGCAGATGTGAGTGATCAGGAAGGGATAAACTAGTCGTGTTCTGCTTCTTCTTCTTCATAACCATCCCCTTAGCACTCAAAGCAATAGATGACATCCATACAAAAATAACCTATGCAGGGTCAAATGATTGACCCTTAGCAATTCAATATAAAAGGATGACATCTCTAACTGATAATGTAGTGTAAGCAGCACTAGAATAAAGATCAAACTTGAGAAAGAGATTGAGAAGAATATACTCAGGTTTCAGATAACCTGAGTTGAATACACCAAAAAAAGATTTATCTAAGAGGAGCTCAGCCATGCGGGTGTGATCCTCAGAACCGATAGTGACGTGCTCAGAAAATATAAATACATCGTGGCTTCCCCACTATGGTGGTGGCACATGAAGAATCTCGCAGATGTAATCAGCAATAATTGTAATCTCACGTTCTCTCGCTACAGTCTTAGCCTCTAAAGATCCATAGGGCCAGTTGTAGTTCATATAGAACTTCCGAACCCAAGAGATATTGGATTTCTCTCCTCCCTTGTCCTTCATCGGACCTAGGCCAACTCCATCCAATAGTCCCAACACATTCTTGTACTCCTGCAAATGTCTCTCATCTAAACCCCGCTCATATACAATATGCAGATTCTGGTACTTCTCAAGCAACTCTTGAGATGATGATTGTGAAGATCGAGCTCTTTTGCCGGGTGACATTCTCTACAAAGTCAAATAAATATGTATTAGTATAGAGAATATACATAAGATAGTTTAGAACCAAAGAAAATTGAGTAAAATGTGAAATAGGATCAAAAACACTAGTTTTCAGCCTATATACCATCGATGGATGACTAAAACCATCGATGGTCCATACACCATCGATGGTCTATGAACTGAACCGATGGGTTTCTGCCCCAAATCGTTCAAAACTCATGTACAACTCAAAAATCTATGTTCTAAACTATACTAAAACTTATTCATCATTCATCCACACAAGATTTAGCATCAAAAACATGTAAAAATCATAAGAAATATCAAAATTGAAGATCTAGGGTTTAGAAATTTACCTCTTTGATTTGATTTGATTGAAAAAGATGAAATAGATAATGATGATGATAATTATAGCCAAAAGAAACATGAAATCCACCACAAAAAACTGAAAATTCAAAGAATTTTGAGAGGAGAGATAAAAAGGGGTAAATATAAAAATAAAAAAATAAATTGCCCCCTTTTAAATCTACTCATCGATGATGGACCATCGATGTTGTCACCACGACCATCGATGGTTCCCTCCTTTATTTATTTATTTATTTATTTTATGATGAAAAACTATACATATATACAAAGTTAGGAAACTTACATGTATGAGGAGATAATATATAAAAATATATCAAACCTGTATCTCCTCATAATACAAACCAAGGATTGGATTTGATAACTGGAATCTTTAAGCAATCACCTATGTCGCCTCAATCCCCGGTCGACCTGCAAGTCTATATAAAGGCAGATAATTGTGAGCTACATATCCACATAGTTCCACATTGGATAGCAATAAGGCCTTTCAATATCCAAATCTGTTTGATTATTTTAATCCTATATTTCATACGATAGCTCATCGAAACATGTCTAGTTCTTCCACATAATGAGCATAAAGAATGGTACGTTCCATTGGGAATAGGATCAAAACAACCAAGATTATTACCCTTTACAAAAGAAGTTGAAACTTTTATGTTTTACAGAATATGAATAATCAAGTCCAATTTTAGTTTTTGCAAACCGTTAATTGGAAAGGACCATGTTAAGACCTTTTATACCCAAAGAAAACTTCTTCAAGGCCTTTTTCAAATCACTAATTTTGGACTTTAGTTGTTTATTTTCGAAAATAGTTGTAGGGCAACGAGTTTCAAACTTAATTTATTCGATGACAAATCACAATATAACACATTTATCTTAGAAATAAGTTTTTCTTTTTCACATTGATTGTTTTCAAGTTGCTAGATAAACAAGAATTTTTACTTTGTAGCTCAGAACATTGTGTGCACATGAAAGTGGTTGAATTAACTGAATTCAACTTTGAAAAGGAAAATTCAACTTTATTTGACAAAAATTTATTTTCTTTCTTCAAGTTTATATCCATCCTTTTAGTTTTTTCATATTTTTAAGTTATATTTTTCAAATGAATTAACATCTCCTTATACTTTGACTAAAGCTTATCATAAGAAGGATATACCTCTTCATCTGAATACTCACCATCAGAATCACTTGAGTTACTCTAGTCTGAATCTGAATATATTGCACCTCTCCCCATAAGACACTTGTTCGCTTGTTTGTGTTCTTCACTCGACTCATCTCCAGATTCATCCTCATCTGTCACATCCCAAGTTGTAACTTTGAGACATTTTCCCTCCTTCTTCTTTTCCTTTCTGTTCAAAGGGCATCAATTCTTGTAGTGATATGTTTTCCTACAATGATATTATATAGATTCAGTTTCAGAATCACTTGAGGAAGTATTGTTAACCTATTTAGTAAATTAATTATGTCATTTTTGAAGATATTCCTATCCTTTCTTCAAGTTAAGAAAAGTCTTGAATCCTTTTGTAATAAATACAGACTGATCATCTTCATCTTCTAAACTTGAGTCTGACTCCATCTTCTTCTTTGATTATGATTTCTCCTTCTTTGCTCGTAAGGCTAATGACTTTTTCTTTGAATCTTCTTTTAAGACATCTTCTCTCTCTTTCAATCTGACTTCGTATGTGATAAGATTACCTACAAGATCATCAAGAGATGGATTAGAAAAATTTTGATGTTCTTCAATGGCCATTACCTTTGGTTCCCAATCATGAGATAGAGAATGAAGTATTTTTCTGAATAGTTCCTTATTATCGTATTCCTTCCCTAAATGTTTAGACTTGTTCACAATATCAATGAATTGAGTGAACATCTCCTGTATACTCTCCGAGACCTTCATCTTGAAGTTTTCATATTTGCTCACTAGCATTGTAAGCTTTGCCTCCTTTACCTGTGAAATTCCCTCACGAGTGACTTCTAGAGTCTTCCAGATTTCCTGCGCAGTAGTATAGTTAGAGACACAATTAAATTCTTCAACAGTAAGAGAGCAATATAGAGCATTCATAGCTTTTGAATTATAAGAAAAAATCTTTTTGTGTTGAGGAGTCCATTTATCCATAGGAATTTCAGTAACAACTCCTCCTATCTCCTAGTAGGATTATGATACTCATGTTCGACACACTGCCAAATATCAAAATCAGTAGATAATAAAAAAATTTCATGCGTGTTTTTTTATAAAGTATAATTGGTGCCATCAAAAAGTGGGGTCGGTTGATAGTGTGTCCTTCAGGAAATGCCGAAGCGTTAATAAGGCTTAACATCTCTACCCTAGATTGTGATACCTAAATATGGATAACGAGGCTCTGGTGCTGGGATGCAAGCCTAGAGGGGGGTGAGTGAATAGGATTGCTATAATTTTTTGACTAACTCAAAATAAGTAGCAGAAATATAATAAGCAAAAACTAAAAGCAAACCAACACAGAAACATATGATATTTTTATACTGATTCGGATCAAAATCCTACATCCACTCTTCCTTCTCACGAAGAGCCTTCTTCAATATGACCAGAGTATACCTGAACCACAATCTAATTTAGTAGGCTTCAAAGATCACTCCCTAGAATCTACCCGAAACCAGTCGTTTAACCTAACTCTTCACAATGATCAGAAGAAACCTAGCCTAAGCTAGCCACACTCTCAATTGATCTAGTTTGCGTACGCCAACCCTCAATTATGCCGGCTTGAGTACGCTGTCAAACTTACAAGTTTAAAACACAAAATAAATCCAAAATAATTTAAAGCACAGCTAGAAAAATCTTACAGCCATTTTAACAAATCGCCCTTCAAACTGATCACGATGAAGAACTGTGAAGAAGCGATGTTCAAGTCAAAAGTAAAGGGAATTTCTCCTCACTGAAATAATCCTTCGATGATGAGTGCGACGAGAAGAACTTGAACGAGCTTCCGGGTTGAATTCTCAAATAAAACTCTCTCACAAACCCTAGAATAATATCTCTATTTTTATGCAATTGCATCTCTCTCTTCTTGTTCTTTTTCTCCTCCTCAATTCCCCTTTAAATAGACCTTGATAGCATAGGAAAGAGATACCTTAATCAGAGTCTAAATAGGAGATCAAATCAATCATCGAATGACTGAGATTAAAACTTAAAATCTGCCAAAACTCGTCGCAACCATTGATGGTGCGATACGATCATCAATGGTCCATTGATGATCATCGATGGTTCACTATAGTCCATCGATTGTGTAAATTCTAATTTCTGAATTTTTGCGATTATTGACTGTAGTCCATCGATGGTCCTTGCGATCATCGATGGTCGACTGTAGACCATTGATGGTTCGAAATCTAATTTCTATTTCTCTGATATTTTCCTATAGTCTATCAATTACTTGACTTGACCATCAATGGTGCCTCATGACCATCGATGATTCAAAGGCTGAAATTAACATTCGTGTTGATTTTTTCATCGTTTTGAACCGCAACTTGTTCGTACCTATTTATACCTGTAATATATTATCTCACAAACATATCAGTAGTAAATGAGAGTTTGTTATTAATCAAATAAGAGATATTGCATGAACAACGTTCTACGCGAATAACATTCTAATAGTGTTGTACTTCAATTTCTTTACTAGGTGAATGAAAACTGTTCTCATTGACCGAAATAAAAATAAAAAATTTCTGACTAGCTACCCACCAGGACTCTTGTGAAAAGTACACTAACATCACAACATCAGCTAAAATATAAAACATAATTACATCTTTTCGGCTAACCAGCTCTGTATTTTAGTCTATTTTTTTAAGGTATTAATTAGGGTTGCATGCACAGGGAAGGAATACCCTAATCATATGAAAAATCAAGGTTGAGATGTAGGCATGCATGTTGAGATATAGGCATGCATGTCCCAGGTTTTGTCCTATATGTGATATTGCACACCTGAAAGGTCTGTGCCCTTGCTATTGGATGTCTCTAGAGAGAAATTTTATTAGAGGAAAACTTATGCCTTAAAAAGAAAGATATTGTGAGTTAAGATTTGCATCTTTGGTAAGAAATGCAAAAGCCTGTTAAGAGTTGAACCACTCCTAAACTTTATGTCCATGTTGGAACTTCATTGGTAATTATTTAGGACTAATTAGATTCTGCAACCTTTACCCTAATCCAGACCCCAATCCTAATTCTAATTCTAACCAAACCCTAATATTGACCCTAACTATAACTAACATCTAGCAAGAATTCCAGAGAAACAAATAATATTAAGCGACCGAAAACTTTTAAAGTCATCCGTGTAATTACAGTTAACAATCTTAGGGTTACCGATATAGATGCACAACAGTACTCGAACGACGGTCACACAGTACTCAAGCCCATCAACATCACATTAAATGCACTGACAGCCCCTTAATTCCCCCATCTCTCACAGTATTTAAGGCACCTCGGACCCATGCAGCTACAGGCGCCGTCAATTCCATCCCATTAATAGCGAATAGACCACACCAACCCTCAAATCACCCGCAATTTAACACCTGTAAAGGCCAGCCACCCTAGCAGACCAAGAGGTGTTCGGCCAATCAACAGCTCACACGTGGAGAGGGGAGGGCTGACTCACCAGTGGTTCCCAAACTGATGGAAAGACGGAAATACCCCCTCAATCCTAGCTATAAAGAGCAACGTGAACAGCGAACGAGGTAAGCAATCTTTTCAGTATAAATTCCTGCTCCATTAGATTACCCCCCTTCTTTACTGACTTGACCGTCGGAGGAACCACCGGAGATCCCAACTCCGCCTCTTCCACAGGTCCCTCTTTCTATTGTAGGCGAATCCTTTGGCTGGAGTCAACGTCGCTGGGCTTTAGGAGAGAAGGCGGACTCTGCTCTCTTAAAAGCTAAACTCACTCGAGGTTAGTGACTGTGATTATATACATCAACAAAAGGGTTAATTTCAGAAAACCCCTATGAACCTTGAGGTTGTTGCCCTTGTGATGCTCTACTAATAGTCCTACATTGCTTGTGTGAGGACATATTGATGAATTTAAATTGAAAGAATAGGGATTTAAGTGTAACAATGATTAACCATTTTGATAGTGGATTTGTGAAACGACATATTATACTCAATGAGTCCCAAGGCTTACATTAGGCCAAAGACTCACGAGCCCGGGATATGACACGTGGTACTAGAGTCAGGTTTGCCAGCCATAAGTTTGGAACTAAGTGCTCACAGACTAAATGTTAAATCTTGTGGGTGCTCTCAGAGCCACCTCTAAAATCCGTAGTAGTCACTCTTACAATGCACATTGTCTCGGATTCTATGGAATATCGCTATGATCTCTGTTAATATTCTTAGCCATTTTGATCAAGTTATTCACTGTGAGGTGACTGATATTAATGGAATTTTTTATTTTGTGGTTTCTATTATCTATGCTTCCAATTCACATGCTCATTGACTTTTCTTATGGGGACAGTTGATGGGGATGAGAAGTTTTGTTTCTCTGCCTTGGATGCTAATGGGGGTTTTTACTAATGTTACAAGTCAAGGAGAGAAAGTCTTCTAATCAAATTGTTTTAGATACTGAGGTGAGAGATCTTATTGATTGCCTTGAGTTTGGGCTTTTACTCATATGAGGACTGTTGAGTGTTAATTTACTTGCATAAATAGGCAAGAGGCTATAGATAGAGTTTGGTCAAAGATCGATAAGGTGTTCATTGATGATCTTTGGCTGCATAAGTATGATGACTGTCAAGTTGATTTTCTACCAACTACTATTTCTGATCACTTTCCTGGAATGATCACTATTTTGAAAGTTTATAGTAGGGGGCAAAAAGCCATTTAGATTCTTTGATATGTGGGCTACCCATAATCAGTTCTTGCCTATTGTTAATAAGTGTTGGGATGAGGATCATTTTGGTTTTGCAATGTCAAACTTGTTGAGGAAGCATAAGAGAGTAAAGGAAGGTTTGAGGGAGTTAAATGAGGAACATTTTGCTCATATTAGTCAGCAGGTTTTATGTAGTAAAGTTAAGATTGAGGATGTGCATAATGCTCTTCCCTAAGCTTATTCACAGAGAATAGGATTGTCTTGTGATCACTATAATTTATTACACTTTTATATCTTTATTATCTATTTATTGAATAAATATACTTGCTAATATCATCTATTTTATGAATTTATAGGAAATACAGAATTTATCAAATAAGAGCTCATAGAAGCCCAATATACCTCTACTTGAAGTCTCAAAGAAGCCTAGTGGAAGTCCACAAAGCCGAAAGCCCAAGAGAAATCAAGTCAACAAGTCAACTCAAGAAAACATAATATGTTACAAACTAATCGATGAGCTAATCGATTAGTGTGTAACAAAAACTAATCAATGGTTAATTTTTATTTCTTGGAGCCCAAAGTTGATCCAAGGGCTTTGTTAATTATTGTAGGCTATAAATAGGGGTAGAGAGTGAGGGTGAGGGATATATAAATTTTTTTTATAAACTCTTTTTTGGAGATGAGGGCCTTTAATTAGGCCTTCCAAGTTGTAAACTTTAGTTTGCAATAAATAAAAAAAATTTCCTCCTTTAAACTTTCTTTTTATTCTCTTTTGTTGATGAAGATTTGCTTCAGAATGGGCCAAGCCAATGCAATATAAGTTTTGATTTTTTTCTTTTTATTTTCTTGTTTAAAATGGCATGTTTAGGTTTTAATTTTTATTTTTATTTCATGCTTTGTAGTTTAGATTTCTATTTCTTGCCTTTTATTCATGCTTTGTAGTTTACATTTTAATTTCTTGCTTTTTATTCTTGCTTTGTAGTTTAAATTTTATTTTCTTATTTTTTATTCATGCTTTAAAATTTAGGATTTATTTGTTTGTGTAGTATGAGTAGCTAACTTCTTTAGGATTTCTAGGATTAGATGAAACTAGTTTATTTTACTTTTGATTTTTAAATTGCTCTGTTTTTGTGCTTGAATGATCATACTTATGATAATCGATTAGAATAATAATTGGTAAAAAGAATTTGATACGCTATACTTATCTAAAATGGTTTGATAGTTTATATTTTTTTCAATTCTAGAATTACTATCTAGTTATTTATTTCTATTTATGAATAGTAATATTGCTTGAATATATTTTTGATAGGTTATGCTTGTTTTGAATAACTTGACAATCTATGCTTAAGAATTCTAAGTAATATGAGAATTAAAAGAGAGTAGTTCTTAAATCCAAATAAGAATTAACTAGTGGATTAAATTCTAGATTCCTAGTTTTATCACTTGATTCCCTCCATTTCTTTATATGCTTCTTCTTTTGGTTTCGTTCTCAATCTTAATTTTCTTATTTGCTTCTTTTCTCTCTTTCATTCTCTTTTCTTATTTTTAACCCCTTTTTATTTGCAATAAATCACAACCAAAACACCCTCTATTCGCTCTCTTTCCTTTCACATTTTAAGAACCATTTTAGGACTTTTCTAATACACACATTCCTAGTGGGATCGACGCTTGCTAGCTACACACACTAGTTTTGCACTTGCAACGTTCTATTTAGAACACATCCTCTTGATTCCTATATGAAGCATGCGCAATCTGAGTTGAGCTTCTACCAGCAAAAGTCTAGACTTACATGAGCGAAAAAAGGTGATACTAATTCTAATTACTTTATTTTTATTTTATTTTGTGAAACAAAGGAGGCATCAATCAAAGGTCTTAAGCTTGTATAATTCTAATGGCCTGAAGTTAACTGATACAGAGATGGTTATTTAAGAAATCGTTAACTTTTATATGGATCCTTTGGTTAAGGAACTTAATTGGGTTGTAGAGATTGATACTTTGAAGGTGAATAGATGGAGAATTTTATCAATTACTCAAAGAAATGCGCTTTGTGCTCCTCTCATTGTTAGAGAGATTGAGCTTGCTTTAAGTCTATTCCTTCAGGCAAGGCTCCAGGGCTTGATGGGTTATCTTTTGGTTTCTATAAAGCTACTTGGCATGTGGTTAGGAGTGATGTTACAACAGCATCTCAGGAATTTTTCACTACTGGTCATCTTATTAGAGGTATGAGTGCTACCACTATAACTCTTGTGCCTAAGGTTGCTAATCCTACTTTGGTTGGTGATTTTAGGCCCATATCTTGTTGTAATAATATATATAAAATAATTTCTAAAGTTCTTACCATGAGACTTCCACCCTCAATGAGTTAATCGCTTAGTGATAATCAAGTAGCTTTTATTAAAGGAAGATCTATTATTAGTAATATTTTTCTGAGCTATGAACTAGTTAAATACTATGGGAGTAAGGGGATTTCACTTAGAGGGATGATCAAAGTGGACATTAAGAAGGCCTATGACTCTATGGCAAGAGGTTCTTCAAAAATATGCTTAAACATTTAAACATTCCTGTTGTTTTTGTTGATTAGATCATGGTGTGTGTGTATTCAATTATTTTGAATGGGGTGATTCATGGGTATTTTAAAGGGAAAAGGGGACTAATGTAAGGGGATCCCTTCTACCCTTACCTTTTCGTCATATGTATGGAATATGTTACCAGAAGCTTAAAGGGTGTGGAAGTGGATAAGAATTTCCATTTTCACCCTAAATGTGTTAAGAACATGATCTTTCACCTAGTTTGTGCAGATGATTTGTTACTATTTGCTAGAGCTGATAGCTATTCTATGCTTGCCTTGAAGAGAGAAATTGATGAATTTTCTATTGCTTCTGGCCTAGTAGTCAATCCTACTAAAAGCAATGTGTTTCTTGTGGGTGTTAGCCTTGAGCAAAGAACTCCGTTATTCCAAGCTCTTGGGTATGCTAAAGGGTGCCTTGCTGTGAAATATTTTTCAATCCCCTTGTCTGGTGCTAGAGTATCTATTGCTCAATGTCATGATCTAATCAGCAATATTGAGGCTAAAGTCAAGTTATGGGATGCTTTTAAACTGCCCTATGCAGGCAGCTTGGAGATTGTCAAATTAGTGTTACTTAGCTTTCATCTCTATCTATCTTGTGTATATTTACCACCTAAAAAGATTGTGCAAACTATTGATAATCTTTGTCGTGCCTTTATATGGGGGAAAGAGAAGGAAGTCACAAAATGCACTTGATTTCTTGGTAGAAAAGCTATTTGCCAAAGGAGTTTGGGGATAGAAGACTGGAATAAAGTTGCAATGGTGAAGCTTCTATGGCTGATGCATGAGAAACAAGATATCTTATGGATTAAATGGTTGCATGAGTATTATTTAAAAAGATGTTTTGTGTGGAAGTGCATGCTAGTGTAGTTGATTCTTGGTCCTCGAGAAGTCTTCTAAGTGTTAGGGATTGGATTGTTAGGGAGTGTGGCTCTATCAATGGTGTCATTCTCTCTCTCTCTCTCTCTCTCTCTCTCTCTCTCTCTCTCTCTCTCTCTCTCTCTCTCTCTCTCTCTCTCTCTCTCTCTCTCTCTCTCTCTCTCTCTCTCTCTCTCTCTCTCTCTCTCTCTCTCTCTCTCTCTCTCTCTCTCTCTCTCTCTCTCTCTCTCTCTCTCTCTCTCTCTCTCTCTCTCTCTCTCTCTCTCTCTCTCTCTCTCTCTCTCTCTCTCTCTCTCTCTCTCTCTCTCTCTCTCTCTCTCTCTCTCTCTCTCTCTCTCTCTCTCTCTCTCTCTCTCTCTCTCTCTCTCTCTCTCTCTCTCTCTCTCTCTCTCTCTCTCTCTCTCTCTCTCTCTCTCTCTCTCTCTCTCTCTCTCTCTCTCTCTCTCTCTCTCTCTCTCTCTCTCTCTCTCTCTCTCTCTCTCTCTCTCTCTCTCTCTCTCTCTCTCTCTCTCTCTCTCTCTCTCTCTCTCTCTCTCTCTCTCTCTCTCTCTCTCTCTCTCTCTCTCTCTCTCTCTCTCTCTCTCTCTCTCTCTCTCTCTCTCTCTCTCTCTCTCTCTCTCTCTCTCTCTCTCTCTCTCTCTCTCTCTCTCTCTCTCTCTCTCTCTCTCTCTCTCTCTCTCTCTCTCTCTCTCTCTCTCTCTCTCTCTCTCTCTCTCTCTCTCTCTCTCTCTCTCTCTCTCTCTCTCTCTCTCTCTCTCTCTCTCTCTCTCTCTCTCTCTCTCTCTCTCTCTCTCTCTCTCTCTCTCTCTCTCTCTCTCTCTCTCTCTCTCTCTCTCTCTCTCTCTCTCTCTCTCTCTCTCTCTCTCTCTCTCTCTCTCTCTCTCTCTCTCTCTCTCTCTCTCTCTCTCTCTCTCTCTCTCTCTCTCTCTCTCTCTCTCTCTCTCTCTCTCTCTCTCTCTCTCTCTCTCTCTCTCTCTCTCTCTCTCTCTCTCTCTCTCTCTCTCTCTCTCTCTCTCTCTCTCTCTCTCTCTCTCTCTCTCTCTCTCTCTCTCTCTCTCTCTCTCTCTCTCTCTCTCTCTCTCTCTCTCTCTCTCTCTCTCTCTCTCTCTCTCTCTCTCTCTCTCTCTCTCTCTCTCTCTCTCTCTCTCTCTCTCTCTCTCTCTCTCTCTCTCTCTCTCTCTCTCTCTCTCTCTCTCTCTCTCTCTCTCTCTCTCTCTCTCTCTCTCTCTCTCTCTCTCTCTCTCTCTCTCTCTCTCTCTCTCTCTCTCTCTCTCTCTCTCTCTCTCTCTCTCTCTCTCTCTCTCTCTCTCTCTCTCTCTCTCTCTCTCTCTCTCTCTCTCTCTCTCTCTCTCTCTCTCTCTCTCTCTCTCTCTCTCTCTCTCTCTCTCTCTCTCTCTCTCTCTCTCTCTCTCTCTCTCTCTCTCTCTCTCTCTCTCTCTCTCTCTCTCTCTCTCTCTCTCTCTCTCTCTCTCTCTCTCTCTCTCTCTCTCTCTCTCTCTCTCTCTCTCTCTCTCTCTCTCTCTCTCTCTCTCTCTCTCTCTCTCTCTCTCTCTCTCTCTCTCTCTCTCTCTCTCTCTCTCTCTCTCTCTCTCTCTCTCTCTCTCTCTCTCTCTCTCTCTCTCTCTCTCTCTCTCTCTCTCTCTCTCTCTCTCTCTCTCTCTCTCTCTCTCTCTCTCTCTCTCTCTCTCTCTCTCTCTCTCTCTCTCTCTCTCTCTCTCTCTCTCTCTCTCTCTCTCTCTCTCTCTCTCTCTCTCTCTCTCTCTCTCTCTCTCTCTCTCTCTCTCTCTCTCTCTCTCTCTCTCTCTCTCTCTCTCTCTCTCTCTCTCTCTCTCTCTCTCTCTCTCTCTCTCTCTCTCTCTCTCTCTCTCTCTCTCTCTCTCTCTCTCTCTCTCTCTCTCTCTCTCTCTCTCTCTCTCTCTCTCTCTCTCTCTCTCTCTCTCTCTCTCTCTCTCTCTCTCTCTCTCTCTCTCTCTCTCTCTCTCTCTCCCCTGTTCTCTCTCTCCGTCTTTGCTTGCCTAGACCCCCTGGGAAACGCCACCTCACATTGTAACCACCGTCCGCACCCGCCAACCTCTTCCTCCTCCGCCACCACTCCCCGTTGTGAGACAAAGGTCTATTTTTATTTCTTTTTGTATTGTTTAGTTTTCTCTGCAATTTCATTATTTCTTGTTTGATTTGGTATGAACTTGTATGAAATCCCCAAATCAAAAACCCTTATCCAACTCGTAACTTACAAAACCCTAATTTTAACCCTAATAACTCTAATCAAAGTAAATCTAACAAAAATAATCCTCATCCTAACCCTAATAATATTACCCTAGGTCTAGAACCCTAATTCAACTAATTTTAACCTTTATTTTACCTTAATACTATCTCTAATAAAACTAATTTAACTTTAGTAGCCGTAATCCTAACTCTATTAACCCTAATTGAACAAATCTATTGTGAATTAGGATGTTGATAAATAAAAGATATATGAGCTAATTATTTTGAGACACCGATTAATGAGGATGTTCATATATAATATCCTTCTAGGGTGAGACTGAGCCATTCAAGCCATATAGACACTGATCATCACATTTTATTATATTTTTATACCCTCATTATCTTTTTTATTTGAATAAATATATCACTAATAACATGTTTTATCTTAATTTGCAGGTTAATGAAGAGTTAATGAATAAGAGGCCAAAAAATCAAATTCCCTTATTTTTCTATCATTTATTGAAGCTCAATATCAAGCCAAGAGGAGGCCCACAAAAGCCCAAGAAATCAAGAACAAATTGGGTCAACAAGTCAATAAAATTTGTAATTCAGTTACAAACAAATCGGTCCATCAACTCTTTGGCCAATTGGTCCACCAACCGATTGGTTCGTAACTAAAATAGTAAATAGTTGAGATTAATTCCTTAGAGCCCAAGGCTAATCGAAGGGCTCATGTTGATTATTATAGGCTATAAATAGGGGTAGAGAGTGAGGGGTTTGAGTGCAAAAAATTTTATAATAATCTCCATTTAGAGAAGAGGGTTACTTTTAATTAAGAAGATCTTCCAAAATTGTAAATATTATTTACAATTAATAAAAATAATTTTCTTCACCTTTTAAATTTTTTTCTTCTTCTTTGTTGATGAAGATGAAAATGAAGATTTGCTTTCAAGGGGCCATCCCTTACAATGTAAGTTTTACTTTTCTCTTTATTTTCTTGCTTTAGAAATTCATATTTTACGATATTATTTTCTCTTTATTTTTATATTGGTAGAGTAGATTTATTTCATGTCTTATAGCTTAGATTTATTTTCATGTTCTTCTATTTTTGTTGTTTATATTTATGCTTTGTAGAATTTATTTTCTCATATTTTTTCTTTTGTAGTATAGATTTATTTTTATGCTCTTTTAATTTTGTTAGTTAGATTTCCTTTATGCTCATAGTTTAGATCTTTATTTTTTGTTCTTGTTATGATTTTTGTAGTTAGTTTTATTTTTATTCCCTTTCTTTTATGCTTTTTAGCCTAGATTCTATTTTTTATTTTTATTTTCCAAAATGCATAACTAAATATTGTAGGAATTCTAGAATTATATGAAACTAGTTTGATTTTTTGTGATTTGTGGATTGCTCTCTTGTGCTTAAATGATCATGCTTAGGCTAATCAACTAGAAAACTAATTGGTAGAAGATGAATTTCATAATCTATACTTATCTTGAGTTGTTTGATAGTTTATACTTATGAATTCTAGAATTACTATCTAGTTGTTTATTCTTTTCATGAATGATGATTTTGCTTGGATGATAATTTGATAGGTTATGCTTTACTTAAGTGGTTTATAGTCTATACTTAATAAATCTAAAGTAAAATGTGATAAAAAAGATCCTAAACGAAATTAACTAGTGGATTCAATTCTAGATTCCTCTCTTTTCTCTTGATTTCCTCTATAATTTACTTGTTTTGATTTTTCCTCTTAGTGGTTAGTTTTTCTAGTCTTGATTTTATTCTTTTCTAAGTTTTTTATTTCTCCTTTTGTCATTCTTTATTTCCTTTTATTTGTCCACTCACTTTCTTCCCTCTTGTTCTAGTTTTTTATTTGTAAATAATCACCCACTCATTTATCTCTCCACATTTTTACTCCTAACTGTCTACACACAACTCTAAGATCCAACTTAGAATATTTCCTACATACCTTTCTCGTGGGTTTAACATTATAACTATACTATAACTTAATTGTGCACTTGCAATCTGGACACTATTTACATAACACATCAAGTTTTTGGTGAGACTAGTCATCTTTTCTCTTTATTTTACCATTTTTTCTTCTTTTTAGTTCATGTTTCTTTTCTTTTCTTTTCTTTACCTAAAAGAATTATTGTCACTTGCCAACTTGATAGAGTTAATTAATAATTGATCTACTTGATAAATTTTAAAATTTTTAATTCTTAGTTAGTTTTATACTCAAGTTGATCTTTTATGATAACTCTAAATAAATTTCCTATCAAATGATTTTCAAAGTAGTATACTTTACTATAGTCCAACTTAGACTTTTAATTAGAGTAATGAAATTTTTGCATGCTTGGCTTAGAGTGGAAAATAATTTTTCAAGTTCTCTTGATCTAAATATTTTTAAAATATATATATACATATGCACACATATATTAAAAAACTACCTTTGCAAAAGAAGAGAGCAAAAATGGGTACAAAAATTCTCTTGAACCCCAAGGTGCTTCTATCTTACTAAGTTTAAGTTGACAGAGAAATTAAGCCCGAAGAGTATTTCCATACTTAATGACCTAAGCCCAATTGGCTTGGGATTCATTGGCCCAAAACTCGTTAAATGGTCACTTAGAAAGCCCGATAAAGTAGAACAAAATCACCAAGGAATAAAGAGTGTTAAAAAATACTAACAATTATATATATATATATATATATATATATATATATATATATATATATATATATATATAGTTATATTTGTATATATATTCTTAAAAATAAATTGATCAAGAGACTTGAAAATTATTTAAAACAAAGAGTTAGCATGTTCTTTTCAAAACTTTTGATTAAATTTCTAAGTTAGACATAGTTTTGTATAACTATAATGAAAGGATTCTCTAAGTGATTTACTTTGGAGTTATATATAAAAATATTTTCTTGAGTTAAAACTAGCTTCAGTTAGAATGTTTAAATATATCAGGTGAATTAATTATACAATGGCTTCTTTAGATTGGCAAGTTGATCGAATTTTATAGGTATATTCACTACAAACCCTCCCGAGACTACAACTTATCCTCTAGAGTAACCTAGGGGTTTAAAGGCTTGTTGTATGTGCGAAATACAACTGCGATTCCTACAAAATTGAGTTAGAATTTTTCTTTCTTTCCTTTTTATTTTCTTTCTCTTTCTTTCCTAGAGGACCAGCAAAAGTTTAGGTGTGGGGGGGGGTGTTTGATCATCACATTTTATTACACTTTTATACCCTCATTATGTATTTTATTTGAATAAATATATCACTAATAACATGCTTTATCTTAATTTGCAGGTTCATGAAGAGTTAATGAATAAGAGCCCAAAAGAACTAAATTCCCTTATTTTTCTACCATCTATTGAAGCCCAATATCAAGCCAACAGGAGGCCCGCAAAAGCCTAGGAAATCAAGAAGAAATCTGGTCAACAAGGCAATAAAATTTGCAATTTAGTTACAAACCAATCGGTCCACCAACCGATTGGTTCGTAACTGAAATAGTAGACGGTTGAGATTAATTCCTTGGAGCCTAATGCTAATCCAAGGGCTCTTATTGATTGTTATAGGCTATAACTAGGGTAGAGAGTGAGGGGTTTGAGTGTGGAAAATTTTATAATAATCTCTATTTGGAGAGGAGGGTTACTCTTAATTGAGAAGTGATAATCACATTTTATTATATTTTATACCCTCATCATCTATTTTATACAAATAAATATATCACTAATAACATGCTTTATCTTAATTTGCGTGTTCATGAAGAGTTAATGAATAAGAGCCCAAAAGAACTAAATTCCCTTATTTTTCTACCATCTATTGAAGCCCAATATCAAGCTAAGAGGAGGCTCGCAAAAGCCTAGGAAATCAAGAAGAAATCGGTCAACAAGGCAATAAAATTTGTAATTTAGTTACAAACCAATCGGTCCACCAACCGATTGGTCAACCGATTGGTCAACCGATTGGTCAACCGATTGGTCAACCGATTGGTCAACCGATTGGTCAACCGATTGGTTCAGAATGAAATAGTAGACGGTTGAGATTAATTCCTTGGAGCCCAATGCTAATCCAAGGGCTCTTATTGATTGTTATAGGCTATAACTAGGGTAGAGAGTGAGGGGTTTGAGTGTGAAAAATTTTATAATAATCTCTATTTGGAGAGGAGGGTTACTCTTAATTGAGAAGTGATAATCACATTTTATTACACTTTTATACCCTCATTATGTATTTTATTTGAATAAATATATCACTAATAACATTCTTTATCTTAATTTGCGTGTTCATGAAGAGTTAATGAATAAGAGCCCAAAAGAACTAAATTTCCTTATTTTTCTACCATCTATTGAAGCCCAATATCAAGCTAAGAGGAGGCTCGCAAAAGCCTAGGAAATCAAGAAGAAATCGGTCAACAAGGCAATAAAATTTGTAATTTAGTTACAAACCAATCGGTCCACCAACCGATTGGTCAACCGATTGGTCAACCGATTGGTCAACCGATTGGTCAACCGATTGGTCAACCGATTGGTCAACCGATTGGTCAACCGATTGGTCAACCGATTGGTCAACCGATTGGTCAACCGATTGGTCAACCGATTGGTCAACCGATTGGTCAATCGATTGGTGAACAGCAGATTCAGATTTGTGGTCGATTTGATTTTTTTATTTCATCTAAGGGTTCTCCTTCATTACTGTAGGCTATAAATAGAGAGGTAGAGTGAGGGGTTTGAGTGTAAAATATTTTGTAATAACTCCTTTTGGAGAGGAGGGTTCATCTTAATTGAGAAGACCTTCTAAATTTATAAATTTTAGTTGCAATTAATAAAAATATTTTACCCCTTCATATTTTCTTTTCTTCTCTTTATCCAAGGATGAGAAGAGGATGAAGATGAAGATAAGATTAAGATGAGGGTTTGCTTTTTATTCCATTCTTTTCTTTTCTTGTAATATTTTCTTTTCTTGCTTATTTCATGCTTGTAGAGTAAATTTACATTCATGTCTTTACTTCCTCGATTTAATTTCTTAAATTTACTTTCATGTCCTTACTTTCTCGCATTTATTTTGTAGTTTAGATTTTATTTTTCTTTACTTTAATTCACCTTGAGGCTAGAACCCTCTAGGAATTGCCCTTTACTAAATGTGGAGCTAATATTCGTGGGAACTCTAGAAATTATTTGAAACTAGCTTTTATATCCAACTTATTCACATAAGATTGAGATTAGCTAAGTGGATCTGCTCTAGATTACTCATATCTTTAATTAATCCTCCATATTTTACCTTCTTGATTTTCCTCTTTACTCTTACCTTTTATTTATTTGTTTTATTTTCCTCTTTATTCTTGCTTTCTAGATTCCTCTTTATTTATTTTATTTTTCTTTTCTTTAATTCACCTTGAGGCTAGAACCCTCTAGGGAATTGCCCTTTTCTAAATGTGGAGCTAATATTCGTGGGAACTCTAGAAATTATTTGAAACTAGCTTTTATATCCAACTTATTCACATAAGATTGAGATTAGCTAAGTGGATCTATTCTAGATTCCTCATATCTTTAATTAATCCTGCATATTTTACCTTCTTGATTTTCCTCTTTACTCTTACCTTTTATTTATTTGTTTTATTTTTCTCTTTATTCTTGCTTTCTAGATTCCTCTCTATTTATTTTATTTTTCTTTTCTCTAATTCACCTTGAGGCTAGAACCCTCTAGGAAATTGTCCTTTTCTAAATGTGGAGCTAATATTTATGGAAACTTTAGAAATTGTTTGAAACTAGATTTTATATCCAACTTATTCACATAAGATTGAGATTAGCTAAGTGGATCTGCTCTAGATTACTCATATCTTTAATTAATCTTCCATATTTTACCTTCTTGATCTTCCTCTTTATTCTTGCTTTTTATTTATTTTATTTATTTTCCTCATATTACCTTTTATTTTCCTTCATTTTACCAACCACTCTTTATCTTTCCACTCTCAATCTCATTTTATTTTTATTTTGCACATATTCACAATCACTCTCAAATCTCTCCTCAATCCATCACATTTCTTTTATCACACTCTTAATTGTCACACACACAATATAAGAACCGATTTTGATTAACTCTTACAACACCTTTCTCGTGGGATCTATAACTTTTATACTATAACTTGATAGTTGTATACTTATAACTTTAGGTTCACATTTATTTACCTATCAAGTTTTTGCACCGTTGCCGGGGAAGGTGCTTGTATTAAAATTTTTCTATTTTGGTTCTTTAACTTGTGTGTTTTCTTGTGAAGGAGCCACTTAGAGCTTGAAGATCAAAGATTGAAGATTGAAAATTGAAGATTGAAGAATTGCCTTCAAGGAGGCTAGGATTGCTTTTCCGTAGGTAAATCTTTTTCTAGTATTTTCAATTTCACCCTTTAGTTAGTTTCTCACAATTAGAGACAATTAGGATTTAAAAAAATATATAAAAATATATATTTTTATTTTTGTTGACCATAATAAAATTCACCCTCCACTTGGATATTTACTAATAAGATAATAAATTCAAAGAATATCACCCATTCTCACATTTGTTTGATTGCTAACCTTAATTAAAAAAAATAAAAAGATTTTATTTTTGCATCCTTTTATAATTGCTTTCAATTTCTAGGGTTGCATTGCATATAATAGTAGGAATTCACCAAAGTGATTTGAGCATCTTGATTTGACACTCACTTAAAAATATTTTTAAGGGCAAAACCCATTAATCAAGATAAGGTGAGGGATTTCATTACCCTTTCCTTAGCCCACAAATCACTAATTCCTCACTACACAAACCCAAGCCTTTTAAAAACTTATTAGATGTTGGCCCCTAAGGATTCGAGCTCATTAAGGAACAAGAAATCCTTAAGTGAACCGGTTCAAGTTTACTTGAATTAGTTGGTGTCTAAGGCAAGGTTTAGGAGTTGCATAAAGCGCTCCGCAAGGAACGAGGTACTTAATTGATCTTTAATCTCCCTCTAGTACTATCCTTACCTGGCTAATTGATCGCGTAAACTTTAATCTTTTCACTAAAGGAGTTTTTGGTTAGGAGCTGGTCTAGTTGAGTCTAGGCTTAACCCTAGAATTTAAAGTAATTGAAAAGTGTTGCATTGATTTGCTTTAGTTAGTTTTTTCCCTTTTCCTTTTCTCATCATCTTTTAAATCTTTTAGCTTTTTTTTCCTCTTAAAAAAAACTAACTTTTGTTTTTCTTAGAATTAAAAAAAATGTGCTTTGGTGTATGCAAGGTTGGATTAGGGATAATACCAATCGTTTAATCTGTTTTGAACCAATTTTCGAATAAATGACTAATCCTAATCCACCCGTTCTTCAAGATATTTGTTATCCAACTAGGAATGCAATCCCATCTTGCATTAAACTCCTCGATGTCAATGGAATTAATTTTGAGCTTAGATCGCATTTCATAAACATGCTTCCAAAATTCTTAGGAGTAGAATCTGAAGACGCATATATTTTTATCTTCGAATTTGAAGAAGTTTGTCTCATTATTAAGATGAGGGACTTATCTGAAGATGCGATTAAGCTTAGATACATTCCATTTGCTCTTAAGGACAAAGCCAAGAAATGGCTGTATAGTTTACCCACAAATTCTATCTCAACTTAGGGTGAATTTGTTATCGTTTTTCTGAAGAAATTCTTTCCTATCCATAAAATGGTTAAGCTTAGAAACAGCATTCAAAATTTTAAGATTATCCCGGAAGAGCCATTCTAGAAGTATTTTGACAAATTTAAAGACCATCTTATCCAATGTCCTCACCACGGTCTTGAGAAATGGCGATTATGCCAAATCATCTATGAAGGATTGGATTATTCTTCAAAAACTTTCTTAGAATCAATGTGTCAAGGAGATTTCATGAAGAAAAATATCGATAAAGCCTGGAAATTTTTAGAGAGTTTATCCGAGAAAACCATGCAGTGGGAACACTGTGATGGCAGAATTTCATCAGTTCACTAACCCAAATCCAGTGGTCTTTTCTTAGAGACAAACATAGCCTCTGAAGTAAAGATGGCTACAATCATGTATAGGTTAAAAGCTTTAGAAATCAAATAACGAGCTCTAGCTCAAATCAATCAAGTTTCTACCTCAGGTTATCACAACTGTGTTTCTCCATCTTATGTTTCAGAGGAATATCCGCTCTTAGGAAATAATCAATCACTAGGTCAGGTAAGCGCTGCATTCCAACATCCTGGGAATGATCCATTTTCTCCAACCTACAATCCAGGTTGGAGAAATCACCCGAATTTTGCATGGAATTAAAGAAGCTACTCTGGAATTCAAAATTTCTCTCCCTCTTCAACACAACAATTTCCTAGGGGAAAGACAGTTCCTTTCAGTTATCAACCCAATTTTCAATAACCAAATTTGGCATATCCAAATCAGTCTCCTCATCATCAATCGGTAAATCATACTCCTCTGAATTCTGATCATGACAAACGTCTCAATATTTTGGAAAAGAGTTTAGAAACTATAATTAAGGCTTCTACACAAACTACCAACGTGTTGACTCAAACATCCAACACTTTAAATTTCTTTATGCAATCAACCGGACAAATTCTCAATTCCAACACTCAATCCATAGTTAGATTAGAAACCCAACTTGGTCAACTAGCTAGTGCTGTAAGTGAGAGAGAGAAAGGAACATTTCCGAGTCAACCCGTGACCAATCCTAAGGACACGGGATCAAGTTCAACCTACCAAGCTCAAGTGAATGCAATCCATTCACTACGGTCAGGAAAACAAGTTGATAATCAAGTTAGAATGTCTCCAAATAAAACCCTTAAACCAGAACAAATTCTCTCTCCTTCTGATGACTCTATTCAACAATCACCCCTTGTCAATAACCAAGAGCCTGAACCCGAACCTGAGTCTAATTTTGATAGGTTTGAACCAGTTACTCCCATTCTAGATAGATTCAGGCCTAGAAAATACTCCCATCAGGAGGAGAAGATTTTAGAAACTTTCAAGTAGGTTAAGGTCAATATTCCTCTCTTAGATGTAATTGAACAAATCTCTTCTTATGCAAAATTTTTAAAAGAATTGTGCACTAAGAAGAGAAGAATAAATGTTCGAAAGAAAGTCTTTTTTACTGTCAATATCAGTGATGTGCTCTCAAAGTCTGTACCCTTAAAATATAATGATCCTGGTTGTCCTACTATTTCATGTGTCATTGGTAATACATACATTGATAAGGAACTTTTAGACTTAGGGGCTTGTGTCAATTTACTTGCCTATTCAATCTACCAGCAACTAGGTGTAGGAGAACTCAAACCAACTAAACGCACTTTACAGTTAGCTGATAGATCTGTCAAAATCCCCATTGGTGAGATAGAGGATGTTTTGATTAAGGTTGGGGATTTTATTTTTCCAGTAGATTTCATAGTCTTGAAAACGCAGCCTGTTTCCAATCTCAAAGGTCAAATACCAGTCATTTTAGGAAGACCGTTCTTAGTCACTTCTAATGCTCTAATTAACTGTAGAACTGGTCAAATAAAGCTGTCCTTTGGGAATTTGACTGCTGATATTAATATTTTTAATCTAGGGAACCAACCAGCTAATCAATCTATAGAAATAAATTGCATCCAGGAAATAGAAGAAGAAGAGAATGAATCAGATCTTAGTTTTGAGAAAATCTTTGGTGAGGAGTAGAAGATTTTAGAAAAATCAGATCAGGTCTTTCAAAACGAGGAAACTGTGTTAAATACATGCTTCTTTAACCCAACCTTTGAAGAACTCTTTGCTTATGAACTTAAATTCTTGAAAAATAAACAACAACCAAATTTTCATACCTCAACCATGAATATTGGTTTTGAGGAAACTTTTAAAGAAGAACTTGTTGTGATCAATAAGGAATCTAAGTTTAATCGAAATTTAAGATGCATAACACCATCAATACCTACCTTTTATTGCTCCAAAATTATTAAAACCTTAGAATGTTCAGAATTTAAGCACATCATTGATTATATCATTTTAAAATTTTTAAAATCAGGGGTAGAATTTTCAGCAATAAGGTAGGATTTGATGTAGAATATGAGCTTTTCATGTTTAATTCTTCATTCTACATCTTTATTTTTGGCTCATAATAATAAGAAGAATTTATTCTTCTCTCATTTGAGAGTTTCTTGTTCTTTTAAAAAAGAAAAAAGGGTTATATAACAAAAAGAAATAAAAAAGAGGAAGAAATTTTAATTCTTATCCGTTCTACTTTGTATATTATAGAGTTTGCATTGAGGACAATACAAAATTTAGTTGTGGGGTGGGGATTAGTCGTTTTCCTCTTTATCTTTGTCATGTTTCCTTTTTATCTTACCATTTTTTCTTTTTATGTCATTTTTTCTTTTTCACAAAAATATTGTCACTTGCCAACTTAATAGAGTTGATTAATAATTGAACTATTTGATAAAATTTAAATTTCTAATCCTTAGTTAGTTTTATACTCAAGTTTACCTTTTATGATAATTCCAAATAAATTTCTTAGGAAATGATTTTCAAAATAGTATACTTCACTTAAGTCTTTACTTAGACTTTTAATTAAAGTAATAAAATTTTTGCATACTTATCTTAGAGTTGAAAATATATTTTCAAGTTATCTTGATCTAAATATTTTTAAGACACACACACACACACACACACACACACACACACACACATATATTAAAAAAACTAACTTTACAAAGAAGAGTACAAAAATGAGCACCAATTAAAATTCTCTTAAAATCCAAGGTGATTCTATCTTACTAAGCCTAAGTTGACCGAGTAATTAAGCCTAAGGAGTATTTCTATGCTTAATGACCTAAGCCCAATGGGTTGGGATCCATTGGCCCAAAACTCGTTAAATGGTCACTTAGAAAGCCGATCAAGAAGAACAAAATCACCAGGGAATAAAGAGTTGAAAAAAGTTATTTATATACACTAACAATATTTTTATATATATAGTTATATTTGTATATATGTTCTTGAAAAATAAATTGATTAAAAGGCTTGAAAATTGTTTAAACAAAGAGTTAGCATGTTCTTTTCAAAACTTTTAATTAAATTTCTAAGTTAGACTTGGTTTTGTATAATTATAGCGAAAAGATTTTCTAAAGAAATTTACCTTGGAGTTATATATAAAAATATTTTCTTGAGTAAAACTAGCTTCAATTAGAATGTTTAAATATATCAAGTAAATTAATTATTCATAAACTTCTTTAAATTGGCATGTTGACTGAATTTTATGGGTATGTTCACTGCAAACCCTCACGAGACTACAACTCGTCCACTAGGGTAACCTAGGGGTTTAAAGGCTTGTTGTATGTGCTAAATACAACCGCGATTTCTATGAAAGTGAGTTAGGATTTTTCTTTCTTTCTTTTTCAATTTCTTTCTTTGCTAGAGGATTAGTAAAAGTTTAGGTGTGGGGGTATTTGATAATCATATTTTTATTATATTTTTATACCCTCGTCGTCTATTTTATACAAATAAATATACCACTAATAATATGTTTTATCTTAATGTGCGGGTTAATGAAGATTAATGAAGAAAAACTAAAAATAACTCAAATTTCCTTATTTTCTAACTTTTTATTGAAGCCCGGGATCAAGATAAACAATCTACATAGGCCGAAGAAACAAGGATCCAATATGAAAAGAAATCAAGTGAAAATCATATTCAAGACGATTAGCCACAAAGAAACGGTAATATTTCCCAATCCGGGAGGTGGAATTCAACATATAATATATGAAAATCACCTATTTCGACAAGACGGAGCTAATTGCATTTTCAGAATTTTAGAATTTTAATTAATCGGCCAACCGATTGGCCAATCGTTCAGCTAACCGATTGGTGAGCGGTAGATTCAGGTTTGTGGCCAGATTTGATTCCTTTATTGCCAAGTTTCATCCAAGAGTTATCCTTCATTGCTGTAGGCTATAAATAGAGGGGTAGAGTGAGGGGTTTGAGTGTGAAATATTTTATAATAACTTCTTTTGGAGAGGAGGGTTACTCTTAATTGAGAAGACCTTTCAAATTTGTAACTTTTAGTTCAATTAATAAAAATATTTTTACCGCTTCATATTTTCTTTTCTTCTCTTTGTCCAAGGATGAAAAGAGGATGAAGATGAAGATAAGATGAAGATGAGGGTTTGCTTTTTATTCCTTTCTTTTCTTTTCTTGTAATATTTTCTTTCCTTGCTTATTTTATGCATGTAGAGTAGATTTACATTCATGTCTTTACTTCCTCGATTTAATTTCTTGTATTTACTTTCATGTCCTTACTTTCTCGCATTTATTTTGTAGTTTAGATTTTATTTTTCTTTTCTTTAATTCACCTTGAGGCTAGAAGTGCTCTTTTCTAAATATTGAGCTAATATTCGTGGGAACTCTAGAAATTATTTGAAACTAGCTTTTATATCCAACTTATTCACATAAAATTGAGATTAGCTTAAGTTGATCTATTCTAGATTCCTCATATCTTTAATTAATCCTCCATATTTTACCTTCTTGATTTTCCTCTTTACTCTTATCTTTTATTTGTTTGTTTTATTTTCCTCTTTATTCTTGCTTTCTAGATTCCTCTTTATTTGTTTTATTTTTCTTTTCTTTAATTCACCTTGAGGCTAGAACTCTCTAGAGAATTGCTCTTTTCTAAATGTGGAGCTAATATTTGTGGGAACTCTAGAAATTATTTGAAACTAGCTTTTATATCCAACTTATTAATATAAGATTGAGATTAGCTAAGTGGATCTATTCTAGATTTCTTATATCTTTAATTAATCCTCCATATTTTACCTTCTCGATCTTCCTCTTTATTCTTGCTTTTTATTTATTTATTTATTTTCCTCATATTACCTTCTTTATTTTCCTTTATTTTATCAACCACTCTTTATCTTTCCACTCTTAATCTCATTTTGTTTTATTTTGCACATATTCACAATCACTCTCAAATCTCTCCACAATTCATCACATTTCTTTTATCACACTCCTAATTGTCACACACACTACATAAGAACCGATTTTGATTAATTCTTACAACATCTTCCTCGTGGGATCGATAACTTTTATACTATAACTTGATAGTTGTATACTTGTAACTTTAGGTTCACATTTATTTACCTATCAAGAAGACCTTTCAAAATTATAAACATTATTTACAATTAATAAAAATAATTTTTCTCCACCTTTTAAATTTTTCGTTCTTATTCTTTGTTGATGGAGATGAAGATGAAGATTTACTTTCAAGGGTCACCCCTTGCAATGTAAATTTTATTTTTCTCTTTTATTTTCTTGCTTTAAAATTCATGTTTTAGGATTTTATTTTCCTTTAATTTTGTATTGGTAGAGTAGATTTATTTCATATTTTATAGCTTAGATTTACTTTCATGCTCTTTTATTTTTGTTGTTTATTTTATGCTTTGTAGAATTTATTTTCTCATTTTTTAGCATAAATTTACTTTTATGCTCTTTTAATTTTGTTAGTTAGATTTCCTTTATGCTCATAGTTTAGATCTTTATTTTTTTATTCTTGTTATTATTTTTGTAGTTAGTTTTATTTTTATTCCCTTTCTTTTATGCTTTCTAGCCTAGATTCTATTTTCTTATTTTTATTTTTCAAAATGCATAACTAAATCTTGTAGAAATTCTAGAATTGTATAAAACTAGTTTGATTTCTTTTGTAATTTGTGGATTGCTCTCTTGTGCTCAAATGATTATGTTTGGATAATCAACTAGAGAACTAATTGGTAGAAGAAGAATTTGATAATCTATGCTTATCTTGAGTGGTTTGATAGGTTATGCTTATGAATTCTAGAATTACTATCTAGTTGCTTGTTCTTTTTCATGAATGATGATTTTGCTTAGATGATAATTTGATAGGTTATGCTTTCCTTAAGTGGTTTGATAGTCTATTATTAATAAATCTAAAGTAAAATGTGATAAAAAAGAGAATAGTTTATAAATCCTAAATAAAATCAACTAGTAGTTTCAATTCTAAATTCCTATCTTTTCTCTTAATTTCATCAATATTTTACTTGTTTTAGTTTTTCTCTTTGTGGTTAGGTTTTCTTGTCTTGATTTTGTTCTTTTCTAAGTTTTCTTTATTTCTCCTCCTTGTTATTCTTTATTTCCTTTTATTTGTCCACTCTCTTTCTCCGCTCTTGTCCTAGTTTTTTTTATTTGTAAATAATCATCTACTCTCTTTATCTATCCACATTTTCATTCCTAATTGTCTACACAAAACTCTAGGATCCAACTTAGAATATTTTCTACACACCTTCCTCGTGAGATCGACATTGCAACTATACTATAACTTGATTGTGTACTTGCAATCTCGACACTATTTTCACAACACATTAGACATAGATATCATGTTCCCAACAAAACTTTTGGGAGTACATCTCCATTCTGGTACTCGATCAAGCGAGCCTCAGTATACATCATTATTCTCGCATCTTATTCAGCTTATGGTACAACCCCTCAATAGATCGATTTTTCTTTTGAAAAATGTTCTTCTCTAATCTCAATTACATGCTATTTGGACAAGTTATCATAATGGAATTAGATCTGAACTTATACGATACAATCTCTATATCAAAGTTGATGAAGGAAATAAAATCTCTTAGTGATATATGAAGTTCAGTGTATAGCATTTGGTTACTATTCCTTTTTATTTCTTTTGTCACATTGCCACGTACTTAGTTTTTTTCCCTTTCTTATTTTGAGTAGGAACTTTCCTAAGATCTATTTCCTTAATTAAGTAAAGATCAGACATACAAAGAATGTTACCCTTCATATATTTTAGATCTGTTTCCATCTTTTCTGCTCAATCCAATTCTTATTGTACATACCACCGCTTTGCTCCACAATTTTATTTTGAGATATGCATATTTCTATAAGCAATAATTTTAACTGTTCATCATTCTTATTTTATCATGAATGTCAAATTGATCACACTATTTGCCTGTTATATTTAGATATGCATATTCTTTGTAAGTGTTAATTTTAACCGCTCATCATTCCTATTTCATCATGAATGTCAAATTGATCACTGCTTGTTTGCCAATTATATTTAATTTCTAACCTTCTATGAGAAGTACTTGTTAGTTAGGTAATTTTTTGACCATTATATATGTAAAGAATTCGTCATTTTGCAATAAAACTTGGATTGATTACGAATATTGGTCTAATAACTATATATAAATGCCTATCTTGAATGTGATATTTTGGAGACTCTAGAGAACCTTCTATGACAAGCTCAAGGAAAATGAACAGTTTTGTAAGTTCCTGCGGGATATATTTAAAGATCATTATAAGTGAGAACGATCTAATGCTTGAATGCATATCGATAATGTTACTTCTTTTTCTATTTCATGAAGATTGTGGTTCACTTAAGATTGACCTACAAGTATGTCTCAAGTAGTGCCCAATTTTTGTAAAAGTGTGTCTAAAATCTTCTTCGTCTACCATATTAGTTCCAAGTTATGCTTGTTCTTTGTGATTGGTCGATGTCAAGCCTATATCTGCAACTTTATTTTCTTTGAAGATAATATTGACTCACTATTGAAATAGACCCTCATTTTTGCACTTCTTTTGGCAGGAGTCACTTCACAGTACAACTCAAGGATACTACCGGTGTCATAGTTGCTACTATCTTCAAGACAAATGCCAAAAAACTTCTCCATCAACGGCATGAAACTTATGGATAATACTAATGAGGCATTTCCCTTATCGATATTTTTCCTTTGCTCACTCTGAATAGTCAATATCAAAGATGATTATAATTCCCAACACTTTCCACGTTGATATTACTTTCTTCATGACATGTACAACAAGAGATGTTTTTGTAGATACTATATCAGAAGTTATAATTATAATTTTTCCTTTTGCATATGAAATACTCCTTAATTTCATATAGCAAATTTAGTCAAGAAGTATCTTATATTGCAACGGGAAGGAAAAGCCGATATACCCTCTCTCAATAATGTTAGCGCCGCCTTACTACTAGTACTATAAAATAAATATTAGGGATAGCAAGTGACTAACCACAATAGTATAGTGGAGTATCCAAAATTAACCCCTTTTGGCCACACCATATGTGAGATCAAGAATAGGACTCATGCCTGCTATAGCTGACATCGAAATGATGATGGCAGTAGAAGCTGATTCAATGTGGTTTTATAATAGGTTTTCGTATTCAACGGATGAATCTAATTAATCTACTTCGTGATGTTGTATATGTAGTTTTTACTTCTTCTTCATAGCTTAAACATTGCTCTTATATTTAGAGGCACAATCCACCTTGTTTTGGTTGAGGTTCCTGTAAATAAGCATTTGCTCAAACTTATGCATCTTCATATAATTCAATAAAGATCGCTTCATATCTCGTGATTTATCATATCAGAGTATATTGTTTTTTCAATTAATCAACATGTGTATACCCCTTTTGGCCAAACAATAATTATATTCATCTACTTAATAAATAAAAATATATCATTAATACATACTAATTCTATATTTTAAATTAAAAATATTTGGAAAATGCTACCTTGTAATGTATCTTATATTAATTATTTTGTTGTTAGTATGGAGATGATGTGGCGAGGAACACCAGTCATAGAATGGAGCCACGGATGATGGGGATGAGGACACAGCGAGGAAGAAGTTCTCAATTAGTGAGCTTTATCATTTTGTATCTTGGACATGTATGAGAGATATATACATTTGCATCTCGGCCATTTGTAGTACTTTATATATCCTAGGTTTGTTTGTTGAGATTGAGACATGTTTGTTGGATTTTATAGTATTTCATATCCTAGATTTGTTTGTGGATATGGTTATCATGTTCCTATTGTAGAGATGTTATGGATTTATCTTGTTTGATTGGATTGTGCAATTCCAATCTTTTGATTGTGTATCTTGGATGTTGAGAGATATTGTGTCTGAATTATGGATGTATTTATGGGGTATATGTATATTGTGGCTTGAATTTGACAATTATGAGAATATTGTGTTGAATTGTGTATATAGTCCATTGTTGTACAGGAAATATCTGTATTGTATTCAAGCAATTATGCATTTTCAAATAATTTTTTTTCATAGGATATACACATCATTGACGGGAAAGCCATCAAGAATACACATCCTTCACGACTTGCCCGTCAAGGATGTTGACATCATCCATGACGACAATGCCATCAAGGATGTTTGTACATCCTTGACGGCCGAACCCATCAAGGATGTTGCCGTTAGGGATGCGTATCCTTGACGGTCTTCCATCAAGGATGTTTACATCCTTGACGGGACATATGCTGATGACGTATCCTTGACGGCTTGTCAAGGATGTGAAGTTTTGATGAGATTATGTGCATCCTTAATGAGATTGCCCGTCAAGGATGCACCTTTTTCTACTAGTGAAATCATATATGGAGGGAAAGGAGACGGTACAAGTGCTTAACAAGGAGTGTAAATGCTCTTGTAAAGGTAGTTAAGATTAAGGTTATAGCCAAAATTTTGAGCTGTAATATCCTTCACCATGTCCAGTTTTAGCTTGAGAGTCTGTGATTCTTGTTGAGTTGTATTTGTTATTAGTTACCTGGGTGCACCCAGGGGAGTATGTACACAAACATTTAATGATTTAATGAAAGTTTTTCATCTACCAAGAAAAAATCACATTGCCTTGTAGTAATACTAAGATGGATAAATTGTCATGTCATGATGAGTACATCATGTATGTAATGTAGAATAATTTTGATGCCCCACTAATAGTCTCACATTGCTTGTGTAGGGACATATTGATGAGTTTAAATAATAAGACTAGGAAATTAAATGTAGTAATGATTAATCATTTTTGGTAGTACATTAAGACAAACAACATGTTGCACTCAGTGGTTCACATGACGTACGCCACGCTAATGGGTAGTGGTGGAAATGAACCAAATAATTAGCAAATAGTTCGTTAATTGTTCGAGTAACTATTCGGTCATATTCGATTCGGTAGTTCATTTAGTACTAAAAAATAACATTTAGTATTCAAGTTCATTAACAAATAGAACTTAACCAGATGTATATTCAATTCATTTGCTTATCAAATATTCATTTAAATTTTGATCATTTATAATTTGTATTATGCATATGATGTTATATTTTCAAGCCACTTATATTTTCTACTTAAGTTCTATATACAAATTTTGAGAGACTCAAAGATTCTTAAATTAGTTTTCTAATGAAATATTTGAATTAAATATATATACATCATAACTGCAAAGAAATAATTTTATTTATATATTTAAATACTATTTAAGAACTAAATTTTTAACAAAATGAATATATTTTGACATTCGATAAATATTTGTGAATATTTAAGAATATTTATCAAATATTGAGATGATAAATATTGAGCATTTGAGTTCGAATCCGAAAAACTCCAGACTTGGATATTCGAGTTCGGTTCGAATTTGATAATTTTAAACAAATACAAATACGAACATCTTAGTATTCTATTCGATTCATTCGTTTACCACCCTTACTAATGGGCTCGTGTTTCTAATGCGTGGCAACACTAAACCCCTTGACATTTTTTTATTCAACTAAACCCCCTAAAACTTTAGGGGTTATTGCATATAACCTCTCCTGTACTTTTTTACCCCTCTAAATATCATCCGAAAACTTCTTATTAATCTCCCAAAATTAATAAGTAGCATAAGTTCTAATGTGTCACATGGCAAGAATATGACAAAAGGTATGAAAATTCTTTCTCAGCACAAAAGTACCCTGACATTGAGAAGGAAAAAAAGTTAATTTGGATAGATATTTTTATATTTTTTGTCATGTGCTTGTTATGTGATAAATTAGAATTGCTAGTGCTAATTGGAGAGATTAAATGTGAAGTTTTTAGGTAGCATATCCCCCCCCTCCTCCCCCAAGCAAAAACAGGGAGAAGTTCTGGTGGATTTTTCTGAAATTAATTGGAAATAATATTGAAGCTCGTGGGGTAAATGCCACTGAAATAGTATAGATGGTATAAATGACTGCACACGATGAGTACAAGGGATGTATCTGCAATTAATCATTTAGATTAACGGGTTATTAGTCTTTCTTAGGGTTTTGGAAAGAATTATTGGTTGATTAGATGTAGAGTGGGATATGGTTTAGACTTGTTGTGGAGAAGGTACAGAACAAATTGAAGTGGGGAGAGAGCCCACCAGAGTTGAATAAACCATTAGAGGTGCTGTGTCCTTTTCCACTCTGTCTCTGTGATTATGTTTATTTTTCTGTTTGGTGAGGATCACAAAAGAATGTTTTTGGATTTTTTTTCTGATGGAAAGATTTTATTTTGTCGCAATCCTATTATATATAAATTATTTTAATATGACGAGCATACGGTTCATGTGGATGTACATGTATGATTATGTTCTGGACTATCACGTGTATAGAACTTTAATTATGGGGAGATTTTATATATATATTTGATAACCCAGTGGAATTGATCCTAAGACCGTCGAAGTCATATTGGAACTTTTCAACCGTCTAGATCACCCACGGTGGATATAGAGAGATTTTATTTATCCAATGCTAAATATGCTCTTTCACGAAGAGCAGGAAGAGCAAACTAAAATTGGGTTTCTGCTTTCTAACTAATCTTCTTCATAAGAGTATATCATTGTATTCCTCAATGTTCACCACAAGTACAGAGTATATTGTGGTGACAGTTTCCTTTGGCAACAGTACGAGTGCAACTCTGGTTCAAAATAATATAATATGGTAATGATAGTTAATATAATATGTTAAAATAATATATTACCACAATATTCTATAAATATTTAATACTGTAAATATAATTTGAAGTATAATGCAATAGATTATATCATAATATAATATAGTACATTATCTTTTTAATTAGTATAATATATATAATAGGTCATTTTAAACGTATTATAATATAATTATTGTATAACAAAGTATATTACATTTTAATAAAATGTTATAATTTATTTTAAATATTATAGTATAAATATTATGATATAATAAACTATATTATATTATTGCTAATATAACATATTAGTAATGAAATTAGTATAATAATATATTAAATTTTTATCTAATATCTGATATATAATAAATTACAATTCTCTCAAAAATAATCAATTAAAATGAATTATATTTTATTTTGTTCTGTTATAATAATAAAAATATATTAAATTATAATATATCATAATATAATATAATATTGTAATAATTACGTAATTTATATAGTATATTAAAGATAAACAATATTAATTAGTTAATTATTAATATTTAGATTATATATATTACTTAATTAAAGATTTAATATTTAATTAAATATCTAATATAATTAGCATATATGTTAGTTAGTCCAGATATGAATATTCACAATCATCTCATATGTCCAAATTGTCCCCATATGAGAGTTGGGAAAATTTGAGTTTGGGAGCAATGTTTTTATGAGCAGAATAAATTTTTCCATGTGAAATAATTGTCCCCCTAGTGCTACAAAAACTAATAACACTAAAAATTAAAGTCTTCATTTTAATATCCCAACGAAAAATATGAAACAGTAATGTCACAAAAGTATCCTAACTACTCCCAAATCATCCTAGCGGATAACATCTTAAAAAGCTTAGAGGGTAGGGTTGAAAAAATACATGTATCTGAGGATTTATCCGTACCCGAGGAATTTTTTTGTATGCGTATTCGTTAGGATGTAGATAGAGTTATTAATATCTATATCCAATAGGATATGGTTCCAGATATAGAAATGTAGTAAAATATTCACTCCATATGTGAAATATCCAAATATATTTTGATCATGCAGTTGCAACTATTTTAATCCTTGGATTGATGCATTTGAGGTTGATTTTAATGATCAAGAGGTCGAATCTTAGCTTTTTGAATATAACAAACATATTAATGAACTCTCTTGTATCGTATGAATATATTATTTTCAATATTATCTGATTTTCGCATATCCGTTTTGAATTTGCATGTATATCGCATGTATATTCGTGCCAGTAACTAATTTTAGCAGATATGATTGTGAGTTGTCCTTATTGAGGCATGCTTACAGCCATATTCGTATTTGTATATGTAATAGTACGCGGACACAGTTATAATATAAGTATTATAACCGACCGAGCGGTATCTAGACTGTTTGCATCCTTATTAGAGGGTATAGATGTAACTCTCATGGTACAAAGAGTGTATGAAAAGGTGCAGAAAAAGTTTGAAAGGTACTTCAACTCTCCCTTTCAATCCAATTCAGAGTCATTTCCATCTATCAGTAGCAACAAAAAACATATGCACAAGAGAATATTTTGACTAATGTTGATGAAAAAAGTAGACTAATCAAATCCAGGTTAGTCTTGGCGTCTAAGTAATGTGGACTACACCTCATGCTAGAAACACCACATTTTTCTCCTCTACCCACTAACAATGGATTAGATTAACAAGAAATATTTTATTGTGTGGTTATTATATAATTAAAAGAGTCCACAATGTACAACACGCCGAGGACTCCTCTACTGAGCAATTGGTGTTTCAAAGAAGCCGGATTCCTCAAGAAGTCGGATCCCTCTCATCATTTGGATATCCACGAGAAATCATATGAATCCGCATGAGACAAATTTGATTTTCAGTTAGCATTGAGAGGGTTTTGCTTCATTGTGAACTAACCAAACTTTCAACCTGTTTGACTGGGTCTGATCCAACAACCATGAAGTAGCATGACTAGCAACATGACTCTGAAAATAAATAATCTAAAATAAAAGTTGTGAATCAAATTAATCCAAAATCTTAAACTACTAGGTATTGACTCCAATTTACAGTGGAAGTACATCACTCTTTTCTAATTGTTTCATCATGTGGACACACTGACACATGAATTTCCCATAGTTGATACATCAAAGAATGCCTTATCTTTATGTGTGCAAAATAGAGGATTTGAATATTAGATTTTCTTTTTTTCCTTTTGACTTAAGTGAAAAAAAGGGCCACTACATATTTTTCCCATGACTACCATAAAATTATAAGGAATTTGGATGAGTAGCTGTCCCGTGAATAACTCATTGAAGATGTGGGAAACGATTTGAACCTGTGAGAGGATTCGAGTGGAAGACAGTTTAAGCAAATATCAGAAACCCCCCATAAACTTTGGACGGTTATCTGAAAACCTCCCATAGCTTTCAAAATATCAGAAAAACCCCTTAAGTTTAGGGGTTATTAGAAAATTCCCTTTAACTTTGAGATTTTATCAGGAAACCCTCCTAATTTAGGGGGTTTTTTGATAAAATATCAAAATTAAAGGGGGTTTTCTGATAAACTCTAAAAGTTAAAGGGAGCAATTTGTGATAATCTCTATACTTAAAGGTAGTTTTTTTAATATTTTGAAAGTTAAGGGGGGTTCTGATAATTGTCCAAAGTTAAGGGGGGTTTTCAGATATTTACCTTGCATAATTACTAGCAACCTTAATGATTACGGAAGTTGAGCATGTGAAACATAATGCTACCTGAACTCAGAAGTTATAGTAAGATATAATGCCAGCTTACATGAAGATAGGAGTGGTTAATTCCATACTTTCAGCTTGTCATCTTTGAACATAATGCAATCAGGAAAAGGGAAATTCAGAGGGCCTATGATTGAAGCTCCATTTGTGTTTATGTAATCTCTCGCAAAGTAATTAAATATAGCTTAATCATAGATACACCCTATGTCCTAAAAGGGTTAGACACTTGCGACCTCTAAACCTCGTAATGCCTGAATGGAGTTCTCTGTTATCTATATCCATCATGTAGGTATCACGTTATGTTTAACCGTGTTACAGAGAAACTCTTCACTATTTTTTATCTGTATCCACCATTTGTGTATCACCTACATAAATGTGTTATAGAGAGGTCTTCTGATATTTTACTATACTGTAAAAGGTCCTCCTAATTTCTTATAGGTGTGGAACATACATTCCGTTGTACATGAATAAATCACAGAGAGAAGTAGATTTGAACTTTGATATGTCTAAAGGTTGATACAAAACTAGGACAATAAATTGATAAATCCCTACAGCACAAAACGTGTATATGCAATTAGTCCCTGAAATATATCCAGATCAAATTGTTTCAGTTATAATAGGGGCATGAGATTAGTATCAAACCAGGAAGAAAAGTTCTTTGATAAATGCTGTGAAAAAAATATAAGTTTCAGGTTTATATGAGGAGATTAACTTTTAAAACTCAAATAAAGGATTCCATAACAAGAAAAAGACAGATTGGTAAGAGAATTCCTTAAACGACCGAAGATAACGTTTTCGTCAAGGTAACTAAAACCATGATTTTGTAAGATATAACTATAAAGAAATAAAAAAATATGAATACTTTTTCCGTCCAGATTCATGGTTCTCGGGCTACAAATCAAACTCCAAATTGGACAAGTAAATAAATACGAGAGGGAAAGAAAAATCAAAGGAGGCCTTTTTTTTCCTTATTCAAAATTTTAGAGCACATATATATTATAGTACTTTAAGACATCCAAAATTCCAAAGACATTTAGTTCGTTAACTTGCTCCGAAAACTATAACAATTACATGTTATTCCTTCTTATAATAATCATTTTCAGCGCAATTTTTCAACAACCTGGAACGTCGTATAACGAGCTATGTTACCAAGTCTTCTTTCAGTCAAATGTCATCATTGCAGTACTGTGGACCTCTACCACCGGAGTCTTTTTTCACGCTGATCATGACATCCCAATCAAGTATATATTCAAAACAAAAATCCCAATTAATATAGTTTTTACCTTGTCAAATTAGTCATAATGTACAAGTTGCCACAGCAAAAGCTTGATCTGAAGTCTTTTTCATATTGATTTTCAGTAATATTCTTTATCCCGAGTGAATTGTTCTGACATCATCCTTTGTTTAAGCCTAACAAGAGTATAATTAATATTGTAATGCTTGCATTAGAGCTGTTATGAAGGAAGAAACCTCTTTTTATTGATATTTTTGTTTAATGTCAACATGTATTTATAATAACGATCGAGCAAAATTGACCAGGGCGATGCTGCGACATCAGTGTTGAAAAGGTGAAAAAGTAATAGTTTCATTATTTGGTTTAAAAATACATAGTGTATACCTAATCACTTAAAAGTATAGCAAGTTACTCTAAAAAATATCAACTTATATCATATGCCAAACCGCTAAAATGCAAAGTGAAGTTAAAATTAAATTGATGAAATAGTTTATATTTAAGAGTGATTTGGAAATAGGTGAGTTTAAAGTAGATGTGTGTGTTGGGGGGTGGGGATAAAACTTTGAGTTTATAGGAAAAAAAACTCATCTGTAATTCATAATGTCGTGACATTTGTGAAAAAAGGAGAACAAAATAACAGTTTAAATATTTTGTTTAAAATACATCACATACCTTACCACTTAACAAAAATAGAGCAATCATGGAGTGTTAGTCTAAAGTAATTTTGATGTGGGTAGGTTTAGAAATAAATGGGGTAAATTTTTGGGTCTTTAGGAGAAGCCCCTTTTTTGAAGTGGGTGCGTCTAAAAACAAAAAAAAGATAAAACTTCGGTCTTATAGCCAAAAAATCTTATGGGAGAATATTGGTTTAAAATTAAAATTGGGTTAAAACTTTGTGTTCCAAGGTGTGTGTGTGTGTGTGTCTATATATATATATATATATATATATATATATATATATATATATATATATATATATATATATATATATATATATATATATATATATATATATATATATATATATATATATATATAAGACTTTGAAGTGGGTGAGGTTAAAAACTAAAAGAGGATAAATCTTGAGTTTAAGGCAAAAACCAACTCCCAAAGTGAGTAGGTTTAAAAACAAATGAGGGTAAAACTTTAGTTCTGTAGGGAGAGAAAAAACTCCTATGTACTAAAGATTTTCGGTCTACTGCTTATAATCTTTGTAGATCTCCCAAAAACTCTTTGGAAGTAACTAGCAGGTTAAAATAAATAGCGTAAAACTTAATTAATTACAGTGAAAATAACTTGTGGGAAAACAAATTTCTACATTCCAGCAGCGATGGTTGCGATCAAGCGGCGATTGGCTAACCTCTTCCCAAGGAGACAGTGAGATTCATTAATGGCGAGCTCTCCATCCAAAAACCAATTGCTCAAATTCAGCCTCGTCCTCTGCCACATGGGAAGGAGCAGTCTTTTCAGCCACAACGCCAATTCGCTGTCTCCTACTCCAAACCTTCTAAGTTTTTCTCTCAAAAAAACCTTAACCTCCCCACCGCCCCAAACCAATTTCCTCTTTCGCCGACCTCTTCAAGTAGCCCGTCATCCCAGAGAAAGAGAGGGGAATTCTTCCTCTCCCGCCTCGAAGGAACTCCTTTCCAATCAAGGTTGGACTACGGTCGTTCGGAAGAAGAGAGCTCCAAAGCATAACCCTCTACCGCAGGCTTATCCACAAATCAAACTAAGAGGTTCTTCCTCTGTGGCGACCCTAACCACATGGCGAAATCATGCGGACTGGGTTCCTTCAAGTGTTTCAAATGCAAGTAGCAAGGGCACACCTCTCGTGCCTGCCCCTTAGGCCAGACCTCTGCTCAGGTCAGTTCCCTGCCAGCAAAACCCCCATAATCCCTACCACATCCTCTATCAAAGATAAGATCTTGAAGCTCTCCTCCTTCGGCATCCTCACTTTGGGCATGGGTTCCCCATCCATTCCTGAAATCAGAGAAATGCCGAGTATTAGCTCAACATCAAAGACTGGAACTTTCAGATCCTCACATCAGAACAGAACAAATTCCTCATTGAATTTCCCTCCTCTGAGGTGTGATCGGGAATCCTCATGGGATACGTCGACATGGGATCCTTTGGTGGGACGTTTGGTCGATGGACTGGGACCCAAGGTCTTCAGGCTTTCCCTAAACTAGAGTTGTTCTGGATCAAGCTTTCAGGCCTCCCGCTTCATCTATGGGACGGAGCCTTCATCTCTAAAGTTCTCAAAGATCATGGCGAAGTTTATGCTTGCAGCCGCAGTATTATATTCATGGAGGGAATTGACGCTTGTAAAGTGCTCCTCAAAGTCAAATCCCGCAAAGACATCTCCAAATCCATCCCCTTCCACTACATCTCCCCAGTTAGCGGATGGCTTCTATGAGCCCAGGCCTCTATCGATCTCCATGGGAAACCGATTGCAGAGGAGGCACTTCACTCCAACAGAGGCAAAGATTTTCTCCTGCACGAAGGTGACTCCACTTCCCAGTACTCTTGGAAGGACCTTATGGGTCTAGCACTCAACTGGGAATCTGAGGTGCGAAGGCCCTTGTCGGCTCAACTCCAGTAGACCACACTCCGACGGAGTAGCCGCCTCATACTGATGTGAAGGGCAAAAGGGTCATTGACCAGGTTTCAAATTCGGCGGGAGAAGACTCTTGTGACAAGGATCCCTTTCCCACAGCCAAGTCACTGCAACAGCCATATAATAACCCTGTTTCCAACTACCCAAGTATGGTGGAAATCATAGTAGACGGTGAAAGTGTCTTTTTACCGAGAGATAGCTAGGAATCCTCTTATTCTCACGTCAGGAAGGGACCACAAGCTGGTCCGATTTATTATCCTGGACTCCCCCATCCCTCTGCTTCTCGAAAGAGCCCAAAATCAGACTCCGGCCCCTCTGCAAGGATGTCCACATATGCAATCTCCTCCACTGCTCAACCCCCAGGCTTTGAGAGACCTAGATCTCACCGTCTGAGGAGGCGTAGGAGGGCTCCCCTTTCTCTTTGCCACAAGCCATATCGAGAGATTCCTAGTTGGATCTAGCAAGACTGGCCACATCAAAAAGGGTCAGTCTAACTCTTCATTTCCCCTTGCTTACCAATTAATTCTTTGTCACATGAATCTATTTCTTCTATTGCTGCCAACTGTGGGGTGCTTCAGCCCCTCTCATTGGAGGTGGTTAATGAAATTAAAGAGTTAGAGGTAGCAAGAGCAAAGCATATCTCCTAATCTCCTAGGATGATGGTTGGACTTGATGGGTTGTTGGTTGTGTTGTACCATTTTATTTATTACCATGAAGATAGGTTCGTGGAATGTTGAGGGTTAAATAACACCACTAAGAGGAGATTAGTCAAAGACTGCATCCTCTTCTCAGGAGTAGATATAGTGGGTCTTCAGGAGTCTAAACTTAATTAAGTGAATAATAGAACTCTGATATCCATGGGTGGAAATAGAATCAACTCTTGGCTTAAGCTAGATGCCGTAGAGTCTAGAGGTGGTGTCTTTAGGATGGAACAACTCTATCTATGACTGTATTGATTCCTATATAGGAATCTTCTCCGTTTCTGTTATCCTTCTCCACAAACTCTCCAACTGGAAATTTGTGGCAACCACAGTTTACAGCCCTTGTAAGAGAGAGGATAGAGATATTCTCTGGTGAGAACTCAAGAGAATCCATTCAATCTTCACTTTGCCTTGGGTTCTCTTTAGGGATTTTAATGTGACACTTAGTCTTAGGGAAAGAAGAGGTAGGACTAGTTCTATAAGGGATATAAATACCTTCAAAGAAGTTATTGACTCTCTTTTCCTCATGGATATTCCTCTCTGTGGTAGACAATTTACTTGGTCTAACATGAGGGAAGACCCAGTCTTGCCAAACTTGATAGATTCCTCATCAATGGAGCTTTTGAATCCTGTTTCCCCACCCTTATCCAATATGCTTTACCAGTTTCTTGCTCTGATCACATTCCCATTATCCTGAACTCTGGAGGCCCAGTTCCCAAGCCTCCGTTCAGATTTGAGAAGGTTTGGCTCACTCACCCTTCTTTTGGACAATTTATTGCTAACTGTTGGACTTCCTTTTATCATCATGATAATCCAGTAGCAACCTTTAAGTTTAAACTACATCTTCTGAAAAAAAGAATCAAGTGGTGGAAAAAGCATGTCTTTGGATCCATCCAAAACTCCAAAAAAAAACCATCCTTTCCTCCCTCCAATCCGTAGAAGCTAACCTTGACACCAGACCATCATCTTCAACTGACAATTCCATTCGGTCTGAGCTTAGATCCAAACTGGCTGAGATCACTAAACAAGAGGAAATTATTTGGCGTCAAAGGTCTAGAATTACCTGGCTTAAGGAGGGAGACAACAACACCTCCTTCTTCCACAAATCTGCCTCTTTCAATAGAAGGAAGAACTTCATCCCCAACATCATCCAAAATGACCAAATCATCTTATCAGAAATAGATAAACATAAGTGCTTCCTTAACTTCTTCAAAGATCAATTCTCAGCCAAGTATCAGCCTCCTATCTATGTTGATTGGCTCCATCTATACCTAAACCCTGTGCCTGGGCTGATCTGCCTTGAAAGGCCCTTCTCCAAAGTTGAAATCAAGAGTGCCGTATTTGGTCTTCACCCTGATAAATGCCCAGGACCTGATGGTTTCTCAATTCTCTTTTACCAAGAGTTCTGGGAGACCATCAAAGAGGACATTTTTCATGTCTTTGAAGCTCTTCATTTAGATTCTTCCACACTCCACTAAATAAGCCTCTCCCTCATCTCGCTCATCCCCAAGGTGGAAGGAGCTTGCTAGCCTAAGGACTTCAGACCAATCAGTCTTCTCAATGGTATATTCAAAATCTTCATAAAAGTCCTAGCCAACAGATTAGCTCCCATTCTATCATCTCTTGTTCACCAAACCCAATCAGCCTTTCAATGTGGTAAATCAACTTTAGACTCATGTGTAATTGCACATAAGCTCCTCCACTCTTGCTCTTCCAAGTGTAAAGAGAACTGTATGCTCAAAATTGACTTAAAAAGGCATTTGATTCTATCAACTGGTCCTTCGTTCTTAATCTGCTTCAGGCTAGGGGTTTTGGCACCAAGTGGTGCCAAAGGATCAAGGATATCCTCTCCAATTCCAAGTCTGCCATCCTAATCAATGGAACCCCACCCAATTTTTCAGCGTTTCAGAGGACTGAGGCAAGGTGACCCCCTCTCATCTATGCTATTCATCCTAGCAGTTGATGTCCTCAACAGAATGCTACACTCCAGTGTAGAGAGGGGTGATCTATCTGAACTTCACCTAAAAGGAAAGCTCAACAATGTCCGGTCCCTCCCATTTGCTGACGACACAATCATCATGTGTAGAGCAACAACCTCTGATTTCTTAGTTCTAAAGTCCATCCTATACATATTTGAAAGCACTTCAAGTCTGAGCATTAACTATTCCAAATCTAACCTCCTCTACTTTGGGAAATCACCTAACAAAGGTGCCACTCTAGCCAATTCTCTCAACTGCACTCTTTCCTCCCTCCCTTCTCCTATCTGGGTATCCCATTGAAAAGAGGAACACTATCCAAGCAAGACTGGCAACCTCTGCTAGACAAAATGGCTAAGAGACTATCCATGTGGAAAAGTAGGCAACTCTCCATTAGAGGTAGGCTTACACTTATTAACTCAGTTCTAACATCCATGCCCCTATACTATTTATCATTCTTCAAACTCCATTCTTGGCTAATTAAATCCATGGACAAAATCAGAAGGAACTTCCTTTGGGGTGGAGAGAATAAGTGCTCCCCTTGCAAATCATTGGTCAATTGGAGTCTGATCTGCAAACCAAAAAGTTGGGGGTTGGGTATTCTCAACCTCCATGACTTTAATCTTGCTCTCTTATCTACATGGATGTGGAAGGTACTTCACAGAGAGTTCTTCCTTTGTAAACTCCTCAATTCCTTGTACTCTTCTCATCACCCTAACCCTTGCCGCACACCACCTCAACACTCTGCCTCTAGATTTTGGCGAGACTCATTCATCTCCAGCCAGGCTTTAAGAAGTCTAGTTCACTGGAAATTAGGGGATGGGTCCTGTTTGAGATTTTGGGAGAACAAATGGTTAGGAACCAACTCTCTAGCATCCATGTTCCCTGAGGCCTACAAACTAGCTCTATCTTTCAATGTTAGTGTGAGATCCCAAGGCCTCCAATATAACAATATGTGGAGATGGCAGCCTCTGATCAGGAGGCCTACTTCTAGGATAGCTTCTGTAGAAGTTCAAGTTCTTAGAGACCACCTCTCTACGATATCGCCCCATAACAAAGATAAGGATGGGGTTTTTTAGCCGTATCATCCCTCAGGAGAACTCACAGTTAAATCCTTGTACACATTTATCAGCGGCATTAATAGTCAAGCAAGTGATTTTACCTTCATCTGGAAATCAGTCACTTCATCTAAAGTAAAAGTCTTTTTATGGATCCTCCTCAAGAGAAAACTTAATACTAAGATGAACCTTAGTACTAAAGGGTGTATAGGGGATGTTACCTGTTCCCTCTACAATAACAGTCCAGAGAGTGATGATCACCTCTTCCTTAGTTGTCCCTATGTGATCCAGGTATGGTCATTCTTCCTATCTTTCTTGCAACGATCTCCTCTTCTTCAAGACTTCAATTCTATTATAGAGTACAAAGGACATTTCCTGGACAATAAAGAAGATAGACAACTTTGGGAAATCCTCTTCCCAACTCTGTGTTGGTGTATTTGGAGAGCAAGAAACAATCTGATATTCAAAGGCACTCGGACTTCACCAAGGCTGCTAGCATCTAATATCTCTCATATGATTGTGTTATGGACAGTTGTAGGCATCAAAAATTGTTGATGAACCCCAAGTATGATTTAATCAAGAGAAGACTGAAGAACAACGTTATCAAAATCAAGAAAAATCAACCACAAGGACACTTTTTGTCTCACCTACGGGCAAGACACTTTTTGTCTCGCCTACGGGCGAGACACTTATTGTGTCTCGCCAACGAGCGAGACACTTATTGTGTCTCACCAATAGGCGACACACCAAAAGCGTCTGTTGAATTTTTCAGGTGCTTTGTCATTATTTGTGGGACCTATTGGACTTTATCAACACGTGAAGACGTCCATTCACATAAGTGGAGCGGTTACACGCTGAAAACATGCCCACTAAGTGCATAAATGGGGCATTAAACGTGCCTTAAAAGGAGGGGGAGCAATTAAAACAGCGAAGAGACCCGATCCTTTCATGCAGAGCCGGGTCAGACAAGAACTGCTCCGCCAATAGCGACAAATCCAAACTATCGCTACTAACGGCGAGACAACTTTGGTGCGCGACACAAAAAAGTGTTGCACCAACTATGCAATTCTGGCAGGTCATGACTTGTGTTCTTTCCGGCGGTTGTGCTTTCTAAATCCTATAAATACCCCTTTAACACGTGTTACTAGGGGGAGATTATTTTGAGAGAGGGAAAAGTGTATTTCCACAGAGAGGAGTCCTTTGGTGAATCTTGAAGATCCAAGAGTGAACTCCTCATCAAATCAAGAGTGTTCTTGAAGCTTCCTTTGGATATTCCTCGAGTTTAAGCTTTGTCTTATTCTTAGGAAGAGTAGATATCTTACTTGGCTAAGATATTTGCTTAAGTTCTTGTTTCCTTCGCGAGACATAAACTATACTCCGTCAATTCCACGATCATTGCTCGGTGGTCCATGGACGACGCGTCCCCGGCACAGGCAAAGAACCTACGCAAGCAGGAGATCGCTACGTAGCGACTTCTATTCGTGTTTGTAAGAGAGTGAGCTTATTTTCTTTGTAATCGAGAGATTTACACGTGTAATCTTTCACTTATTTTCATTTTTGAAATGTTTTGGAATGGAAACGATGAAGAAACTTATTCTCGCCCGAAACACGATGGCGACCACAGTGAGAGCCAATAGTCTCAATGTTGAGGCTATTGTGTTGCAGCTAGGCAACGTTCAAGATGAGTTGATGATCGATGGCTTGGATTACGTGTTCGATCAAGCCAAGTTTGAGGAATATCTCTCCTCGTCTTCATCAAGATCCTCTTCCCCCAAGTGCAAAAGGATCTTATCTCAAAGGATGACTCAACGTGAAGGTTTCTCCCCAATTGTTGTTGAGGCTTCACCTCACAACATCATTCCAGCGTCCCCCAAAGCCGAAGACTCTGCACACCAAAGTGCAACAACTCTGACAAAGAGAGCTCATCAACGACAGCGCCAAAAGAAGGCTCATCGACTTGCAAAGGCTTTGGAATCAATGGATGGAGTATGCTACAACGCTGACTTACAAACGAGAAGATGTTAAGCAATTGAGTTACCTCAACAGCAAGTCATCAACCCCTCTGCCAAGGAGGAATGGGTTCTCATCAAGAGGATGCATTTGACGAAAAGCGCGCCAAAAGTATCGCGGCACGCACGCCATGCGCTGCACTATTATACGCAAGGCACAAGAATTGAAATCATCCAAGGGTCAAATCAAGGCCACAAAGTTTGGATTCCAAAATCCACACGAGAATCGCCCAACACTCCCAAGAATCGCAAGACAATTCAAATCAAGCTCATACGGGACAGCCAACTGCCACGCCAACCGTGAGACAGCTTCAAATCGTCAGCTTCAACCGGAGACAGTTCAAATCGTTCGCCAGCCTACGATACCTAAGCCGTCCAGAAGATTTCAGCCGAGACACTTTCAACTGTCTCGGCTAAAGGGATTCCTCCGTTGATATTTTGCCTTGTCTGTCAAGCTCCGTTCCAGTTCCAGCCACTTCTCCTTCCATCATGCCATTAGTGAAGTCTGGGATTGACCCCAACTTGTCAAATTGCCTTGGTCCCTTACACGTAAATCGAGGCAAAACACCGATGAAAGAACACTTGGGTCCAGTGATCAACACCCAAGGAGTTTCTCAGACTGGGAGTCATTCACAGTCTCTGAATGCTCAAAAGTGTCCCACCGCCTTCAAGCAAATTGAGACATATCAATATAACTGCTCGTGCACTGTGCCACGAAGAAACTAGGAAACCTGCACCTCTCAGCGAAATTCCATTGCATCTCATTTGAGTATTCCTTAGGGGGTCCGTAAGCCCGTTAAGACTCCATTCCCTCATGGGGGTGGTTCTAAACGTGTGACTTATAACATGATGAGGAACGATCGTCATATGACTCTGGTTCATTCGAAGCTATATAATCCACGGTCCCAAAAAAAGACGTGTCTCTCGAATGGAGATGGCGTTATACTTGGGGGTGGAAGCCATAAGAGACCATACCAACAAGTGATAGAGTGCTCCGATCGTCATGCCGATGAGTTGGACTATCAAACTGGGGGTGCGAGTATTTCTTCAGTCCGAAAGAGGGTCATTAAAGCAACAAGTCCTCCTTGCACATGTGAGAGGCTTATCAAGACAATATTCTCATGGAGACTTTCTGTGCCAAGACACTTCCAAAGGCGAAGATCTACCATCCAAGATGATGAGTTCCCAGAGGTGACCATCAACATGACTGGCAGGGAAAAAGAAAAAATTGATTCCGATCCCGATTTCACCCCAGACAGGAGGGTTGATGAAGATATTTCTTGAAGAATGTCTCAGCTATAGTTGCGATCTGGTAGACGCAGAGATTATTTAAGAATGCATGAAGGAATTCTTTCAGATGATGAAATATCTGACGCTTGCTCTGCCGTTGTATCTGATGACACGATGTCAAGTATAGGGTTAACCATAGAAGTGCTCACTATCACTTCTGAATCCTTGGCCCAAATGCTTCAAGAAGCCCTGGCTGAGCAAAGGGAGGAGCTTAGAGCTGAAATGAAGATAGAAATAGAATTAACCATGCAGCAAATGAGGGAACTTCAGGCTCAGAGAACTCAACAATTTGAGTCCAGCCAAAGTGCAGAGGACGAAGCCATTTTGACCAATGCACCCCTCAACAATGACGCTACAGTTGGAGGTCACCAAGTTACCCGTACTAGGGGTGGTCCCGTCGAACTTTCCCAACATGATCCAAAAAAGGATGAGGGTGAAGACAAAATGATGAAAGAGCTCGAAGGTAAAGTCAATGCCTTAATATCGGCTCATGAAGTCAAAAAGACTGGCATTCCGTGTCCATATCCAAAGGAGTGGGATTCAATTCTGTACCCGCCGAAGTTTAGTCTGATCAACTTCACGCCATTCAACGGGAGAGGCTCGCCAACCCAACATTTAATCTACTTCAAGTCTCACTTGGGTATAATCTCCGAAAATGAGCCTTTGATGATTCGATCATTCGTAGGCACACTTCGCGAAGCCGCTTTCGATTGGTATGACGCTCGCGCAAGATCAATCACCGGAATGACATGAAAAGCTTGTTCCTTAGCAACTTCTTCGACGATGACACCGAAGTCTCGATTGGAACCCTTCTGGATGAAAAGCAAAGAAGTGGAGAGTCAATTGACTATTTCGTCAAACGCTTTCGCAATAAGGCCATAAATTACAAAGATCCAATCACCGAGGAGTTCATATTGCAGACGTGCCATAATAATCTCTCCATTGATCTGTTAGAAGTCATGGGGATTGTCCCACCAACTACATGGAAAGATCTGAAAATACAAGGAGAACAAGCCGAACGTTTCCTCAGAAGGAAGAAAGCCGAAAGAGGAAAAACGACGGCCGACCCCTCGGAAGTAAATTTTGCCTCTCGCAATAGAGGAAAGACATCTGTGACTACTGTTGACGTAAGTCAAACGTCGCAACTACGACTGCGCCAACAACCTCGAGAGCAACAAAAAGCTTCTAAATCAGAATTCTACGGGACATACTCTTTCAGGGACGAAGAAGTTCCGATCATTTTCAAGCACCTCCTTGATAGCAATAAAATCAAGTTGCCACCCATTACAAATCAGGAGGAGGCTGACAAGACTTTGGATCCTAAATACTGTGCGTACCATAGGAGGATCCATCATCCTACTAAAAGCTATTTTGTCCTTAAAGACAGTATCCAGGATCTAATTGACGTCGGGATCATAATGTCAAAATGACGACCTTGGTAAAGCTCTTCGGGCCTATCGTACTACAGCCCGGACACTTACAAGAGCAACCCCATGGGTACAAGACAGATCCCGCTTGCTCACCAAAGGTGGTAGCAAGACGATGATGTCGATTAATAGGAAGTTCCTGAAGATATACTGTCCTTAGTATATTCAAGATAACCTATAACCAGAGTTCCCACTTTGAAGCAAAAGATAAGAAAATACCTTCCTTCCTTCACCTTCTGTCAACTCTTCCAAAATTCCCTACCAATTCTATTCAACAGGATGGTAGGTCCACAAAAAGTTATCTCTGATAACTTCACTAAAATCTCCCACCAATCCTCTTCAATAAGATGACAGGACCACAAAGAGAAGAACTATCATGTTAACTATTACCTCTGATAGTTAATTCTTTCCCTCTCACTTAGTTTAATAAACTAAAACTCCCATTGTGAGGTGAATTATGCTCTTTCCTTCAATATTTTTTAGAAGTCAAATCTTCTCCCACTTGGTCCAGTACGACCAAACCTTTGAACAGTTAGGGCCGTTATTTATTTTTTCATTTGACCAAACCTTTGAACAGTTAGGGTAATTTTCAATTTTCACTCCCACTTGGTCAAAACTTTGAATAGTTAGGGTCAAACCATGCAAATTGGGTAATCAGACTTTCATGCAGTTAGAGTTATCTAAATTTTACCTTTTACTCACGTGGGTTAAAAGGCCCCTTTTTCCCAGTCAAAGCCACGTGGCTCGACTCCAATTTGATTCTTAAAGTGGAGATCCCACTTTGAGTTTCTTTATAGATTCCCTGACGCACGTGCATCAGGAATCTTTTGACTCTCAATTCACGTGAACAAGGAGTTCTCAATTGAAGCGGGAGATAAGAAAATACCTTCTTCTTCTTCAACACAGCTGGTTCGTCTTTACCCCAAGAGAAGACACAGCGGGTTCGTCTTTGCCCCTAGAGAAGACACAACGGGTTCATCTTTGCTCCAAGAGAAGACAACAATTTCAAAAGCCTAAATAATTTGTTAAATCTACACCTATTTATGCGTAGTAGGCGTTATTCCTGTCCTTAAATCAGGAATAAGTCAGCGTCTAACACACGCCACCGGATAGTTGACCAAGTCTACGTATTCAGTATCGTAGTAAATAAAGTCTATTTATTTAATACATAGCCAGTCTCATTACTGACCTAATGATCTGTTAAATCTACGCCTATTTATGCGTAGTAGGCGTTATTCCCGCCCTAAATCAGAATAAGTCGCCTAACACACGTAGTCGGGCCTCGTGATAATTGACCAAGTCTACATATTCAGTATCGTAGCAAATAAAGTCTATGTATTCAATACATAGCCAGTCTCATTACTAACCTAATGATCTGTTAAATCTACGCCTATTTATGCGTAGTAGGCGTTATTCCTGTCCTTAAATCAGGAATAAGTCAGCGTCTAACACACGCCGCCGGGTAGTCAATTCCCGTGAAGATAACCAAGTCTACGATTCAATATCGTAGCATAGATGTCATTACTTAATGACACCTAAACTATGGCTTCATGCATAGGGATGTTATCTCTATCCCTTATCAGAGATAAGTCTGCATCTAGCACATGCTGCAGGGTAGTCAATTCCCGTGAAGATGACAAAGCCTACGTATTCAATATCGTAGCACAAAGTCTAAGAGAGTTCATTCTTTTAGCACAACGTAACATGTAGAGCGGATTTAGACAATCTACATGCTAGCCCTCAAACGGTAGTTGGTAAAGGCTTATTAAATCCGTTGATGGCTGAGGGTTTGCCAAAATTCCTATAACTTGCGATAGCGGGTTCGTTTCTCCAGTCGGGGTTAAACACTTTCCCCACAAAGATCCATAAACAGAGTCTCTCAAGCAGCATATCCAGAGCAACTTGACCCTGGAAGCTTTCTCTAAGCTCACCCCTATAATGGATAATTTGGGCCCGAATACTCGTCATCTCCCACTGTGACAACATGGACGGGTGTCCCTATGAACTCAACAACAATCCAAGTGGCGATCTTCAAAATAAAGATGATCAATTCGAAGTCAACTCAATCATGTCAACCAATTCAAGTACAACTGCAATAACTATTGACTCCACGATATGGTCAGCGGCATCGCGTAGCCAGAAGTCAAGAAGTTGGAGCAATTAAAAAGCCTCTTTTATAAAGTCCAACGTTGGGCAGAAGCATGATTTATCTTATCCAAAGTATTCCAGACTCCTCGATAAAATACAGCGGAGTCTGAAAACTTTGGAGGGGGTATCTGTAGGCATCAAAAATTGCTAATGAACCCCAAGTATGATTTAATCAAGAGAAGACTGAAGAACGACATCATCAAAATCCAAGAAAATCAACCACAAGGACTTTTTGTCTCGCCAAGGAGCGAGACACTTTTTGTGTCTCGCCTACGGGCGAGACACTTTTTGTGTCTCGCCAATGAGTGAGACACTTCTTGTGTCTCGCCAATAGGTGAGACACCAAAAGCGTCTGATGAATTTTCCAGGTGCTTTATCATTATTTGTGGGACCCATTGGACTTTGTCAACACGTGAAAATATTCATTCACATTAGTGGGGCGGTTACACGCTGAAAACATGCCCACTAAGCACATAAATGGGGCATTAAACGTGCCTTAAAAGGAAGGGGAGCAGTTACAACAGCGAAGAGATCCGATCCTTTGGGCGAGAAAGTTTCTGGTTGAGACAGTTCAAACTGTCTCGCCAACAGCGAGACAGTCCAAACTGTCGCGCCAACGGTGAGACAGCTTTGGTGCGCGACACAAAAAAGTATCGCGCCAACTATGCAATTCTGGTAGGTCATGACTTGTGTTTTTTTCGGCGGTTATGCTTCCTAAAGCCTATAAATACCCCTTTAACACGTGTTACTAGGGGGGAGATTATTTTGAGAGAGGGAAAAGTGTATTTCCATAGAGAGGAGTCCTTTGGTGAATTTTGAAAATCCAAGAGTGAACTCGTCATCAAATCAAGAGTGTTCTTGAAGCTTCCTTTGGAGATTCCTCGAGTTTAAGCTTTGTCTTATTCTTGGGAAGAGTAGATATCTTACTTGGCTAAGATATTTGCTTAAGTTCTTATTTCCTTCACGAGACATAAACTATACTCCGTCAATTTCACGATCGTTGCTCGGTGGTCCACGGACGACGCATCCCCGGCACAGGCAAAGAACCCACGCAAGCAGGAGATCGCTACGTAGCGACTTCTGGTTGTGTTTGTAAGAGAGTGAGCTTATTTTCTTTGTAATCGAGAGATTTACACGTGTAATCTTTTCCTTGTTTTCATTTTTGAAACATTTGGAATGGAAACGACGAAGAAACTTATTCTTGCCCGAAACAACAGGTACTTTAGCATCTAAGAGAGCTGCCGCTATCCATAAAGTGGTAATAGAGAAGGGTATCACTCGGCTGCTGTTGCAGGAGGACCCCCTCTCCAGTGACATTGCTCAAGTGGGGAACAATTTCTGATATGGGATAGGGGCTTAAAATCTCAAACTTTTGTAATTATATCTAACTATACAGTCTTATCGTTTGGTGTGCTTTGTACATATGAGCTCTATGTAAGCTCCAACTATCTTGAGCTTGTGTAGCTCCAAACTTTTGTAATCTCTACCATACATCCTCTTTTTGAACTTCTATAGCCTAAGTCCACTGTTCAGTTTTTTCCTTTAAAAAAAAAGGGTAAAACTTGGTTTATACACAAAATACACAACTCTAGAAGTGACTGGGTTTCAGATAAAGGAAGGTAAAATTTTCGATTTATTGGCAAAATACATATATATTAAAATATTTCAAGATAATAAAGAAGGTTTATTTTGTAAAAAGTTGATAGAAGGAGTTTTATTATGAAAAATTGGGTATTTATGATAAATCATCCACATTTTAAAATTAGTCCCCAAATCATGGAATTTGCTATTATCGTTAATTCTAAAGCATTTTCAAATTTGTCCCTCAAATCATTAAACTTGTTATTAAGTACCCCAATTCTTATGTTATTTTGAAATTTGTCTCTCAAATAAATAACAGATTTAGAAATTAAAAGGATTAATTTAAAACAACTAATCGATTTGGGGACGTAATTAAAATTTTGATGATCCAAGCAACTAACTTCCCTCTAATTGCCACTTTTATAATTTATTGAGGGCTAATTTGACAATACTTTAAGAACTGGGGCCATTAGCAATTTCAACGAATTTTGGATGAGTTTTAAAATGCCTTAAGAATTGATTACCTAATAGCAAATTCCATGATTTGAGGGACTAATTTCAAAATAAGGAAGTTTATCATTTACGGGACTATCTAATAATACCCAAAAATTATAGTCATAGTCCCTACTGCTTTGGAGTTCAAAACTAAATCCTCTGCCTAAAGGGGCAAGAGATCAACCGAGTCAGCGTTGGTTGTTTAACAAAGGTTGCAAAGATATAATATTTTAATATTAACTAAGCACGGTTGATGTTTACATATAGAAAGTAAAATTGATCTGCGCGTTGCCGCGACATTAGCGTAGAAATGTAAAAAATAAAGTTTTAGCATTTGGTTTAAAAGTGCACTGCATATCTGACAACTTAGAAGAAACAATATAGCATGTTGTAATAAAAATATATCAACTTACACCACATACCAAACTGTTGAAATACATGGCGGATTTAAAATTAATTCGATGGAGTATTTGGTGACTAGGGTAGTTTTGGAAGTTGATGAGTTTAAAAATAAGTAAAGGGTAAGACTTTGGGTTTATAGGCAAAAAATCGTTTTCCTAAGTGAGTCGGCCTAAAATAAATTAGGATAGAATTTTGGGTTTATAGGCTAAAAAAACTCATCTTCTTCTTCCAAAACCACGACATTACTATGAAAAGGGACCAAAAATAATGGTTTTAACATTTGACTAAAAATACATTGTATCTTTATAGAAGTAACTATAAAATAAAGCAAATTAGGGACAAAACTAACGGTTTAAACATTTGGTTAAAAATACACCATATTTATATAACAAGTAATAATAAAATATATGATTTTTAAAATATTAGTCCCTTAAATCTTCCATATTTTGAATTAGTCCCTCGAATCATTGAAATTACTATTAGGTCCTTTGATTCTTAAGTTATTTGAAATTAGTCCCTAAAATTATCGAAATTGCTATTTGATTGCTGTCACGCCCCGCTTCCCAAAATACACGGAAACGATGCGAATTAAAGCCCACGACGATTAGGTTGAGAAGAAATACAAATAAAATAAAATATTTCTCCTCAATCTAATACGCCAAGCGTCAAGTAATAATAATAATCATCACAGTCACAGATCCCAACCACAGCCAGTAAGAATAAATAATAATCCAGAATAGGAAGTACATATCACCAAATAAAATAACATCCAGGACTATAAAATAAGTCTACACGTCTGATACAATACATGTAGCTAAGACTAGAGAATCATGAAACAAATGTCAACTGAGCTAAAATGGAATTACCGAAGAAGTCTAAGGTTCATCAAACCATCAAAATAAAAAGGAAACTAAGCTTCACCGATCTACTCCGTCGTTCGAAGGTTCTCCGCCGCGAAAACTCCTACCAAGTGCATCTCCATACCAACTTGTCCAATATCTAAATCGACGACACCAAGAGAATGGAGTACGCCGTGTATAACACACGACAAGATCCCACAAGCAATAGCAGCATAATAATAATACAAATGAATGCAAGTAATCAGAAACTGTGAACGATCCACGTATAACAATATGATTAACCATCCATGTAAAGATCCAAGTGAGATT